>CM076575.1:1661282128-1661707729 GCA_034641835.2 Pinus albicaulis | reverse complement strand
AATCCCCAATATTAACAGAACTCCTTATCACCGAGTCCCAACGGGATCTTCAACATTAATATCAAAATTTAAAAAAAAATACATACATATTTCTCTCTTAGTCAGTTCTCTTGAAAATTTGGAACCTTTTCTCAATCTCTGTTTTATGCTTTTATAGAATTCTCCATGAACATACGCGAGAAGATATTTTGGGAAAATATCTTCTCCGCGTGCTAGTAAGCAGTTTAAAGTCCTAATCAAAATAAAAAAATTCATGATGAGGTATAACGCTTCTCATCATTTACAATCGGGGTCATGGCCATTTCAAAACAAAACATTAAAACTATTTTAACAGGAAGTAAATGCAAGAGTGGAATGTGAATTTCACTCGGAATATGAAAGTAAAAGTAAAAAATAAAACTAAAGGCCACAAGGGCGGAATCATGAGTTAACAATCTTCAGTGGAGAGAAGGGGTCAAAGCAGTGGCTAAAGCAGGTGGCGGGACGGTTGCGAAAAAGTTGGCTAATAGGCTAGCATAACTTGTTCACCTCTGCCAGGTGTCTACTGCAGGTTTCGGCATTGCGTTGAAAAATTCTGCCTTAATGTAGACCTTGGTAAGTTCATCATAGTCTGCATGAGTAGGAATTTTATATTTCACTTGATGCAAAAGTGAAATCTCTTTACCGAGGACTGAAACCATGGTTTCTTCTCTGAGTCGAGCGGATTTTTCAGAAGGGATATTGGTCTGGTTCATCACTTCGTTTAGTCGGCACTCGTATGCTGGTAGCAGCTATAAGACTACGTTGGGGGGTTTCCAGCATGTTGGGAGACCTGCATGTGTTATCTCCATCCAATTTTCCTCGAATTGTTCCAGACTAGTCGCCACCTTTTCCAAAACGTTCAAAGCTATGCTACATGCAGAATCTTTATCTATTATCGTCTGGCACTCCGCGGCTTCCTCGAATCTGCTCTTGATGCCCCGCTTGACCACCTCTTCTGGATTTAGCTCCTTTAGAAAGGCAATATACTTCTTTTTTCTTTGAACCTTGCTGGAGGTATCAGTATCCCCTTCATGAAGCTTCCTTCTGAACATAAGTACAGTGGACCTCATTTCCTCAATGATGCTAAAAAATGCCCAGCGCTTCTTCACCTCTGTGATGATTTCAGCCCAAATCAAACGCCTTGCTTCTAGGAGGGTGATATTTCCTTTCATTTGATTATTGAGCTCGTGGATGGTTTTCTCTTGCTGCGCCTTTTCCCATTTCCCTTCCTCTATTTCTTTCTGAATGGTGGCAACCCTTTGGGAGTTTTCCGTGTGGAGGGCTTCGAGCTCGTTGATTCTCTGGCGTGCTGTTGAGGTCTATTTTTCCGCTGCTTCAAGTGTGGCCAATGTAGTAGTTAGCTAATCTAAGAGCGAGCTAGTCCCTTTTGGAGTGGGTGGAGTGCACATGAGTATCCCAGGTTATCTGCAATTCATTCATCTTTCCCTGTAGAACATCCATCTCCTTCGAAATATTTTCTTTCTCCTCCCTCTCCTTTACAAGAGAATCGGCCAGGCTTGCCTTATCTTTTTCTGCCTGGACTAACTCAGCTATTTTCACATGATGAGAGCCCGGTATATTCACTTTGTGTTTCAAGGCAGTGACCTGCTTTTGCAAATCAGCGATGAGATGACTTTGGGGATCGGTTTTACCTTTTTCTTTCCCTTTTATTACCTCTTGGAGACTGTGTAAGTCATTTGTGAGTGCACGGGAGTTGATCTTCTCCCTTCTGAAATTTTCCAGTACTTGGTTATGATTACTTTGCAGCTTCCTCAGAGTAATGGAGAGCTGCATTATCTCATCTTTTAGCATATTGCCAAAACACTGGAACAAATTGCATTTGTCAATTGGTAGAACTTGCGACATGTCTATTGCTATTTCCAAGGCCCTGTAACTGGTAGTACCGGCTTCTGGGTTCAAGATAGCTTCAATCATAGCCATTCGCAGTCGCTCTTTATCTAAGTCTATCATCGATGAAAACTTGGTATGGTATTTGTCGACATATCTTTCTAGCTCGGATCGGTGTTTGTCTCTGATTGCTCTATTCCTTATCCCACCCTTTCTTGCTCCTTGAGAACTGCTAGCTGTGATGGCTTGTGAGACTTCTGAGAAGTCCAAAGAGGCCATGCTATCCTGTATCACCATGATACCTGCTTTGCTCCTTTCTAATTGCCCGTAAGTTATTTCATCTTGAAGCAACTGTTCATCTCTCATACCTTCTGCTTCGTTGGTCCCTGTTCTCTGTCTTTTGAAAGGGGGAGAACCTTCTCCCGATGCACCAACCTCCTCTACTTGTTTCTTACCTGCTTCTCTAGTTGAAGCAGTATCTGCCTTTTCCCCTGTCGCAGATGAATCAGTCTCCATCTGCGAAAGCAAAAGGCAGGTTTCAAGATTAGCTCGCCATTTGATGAAAGGCCTTGTTTCATGATTGTAAGGGGTTGATTTATTCTTCTTTCTTCTGTTAGAAATGATGCCTTTTAGATCATAGGGCAAAGCTTTCCCTTGCCTCAAATCCATGCCTTGAAGCAACTTTTACACCATGAGAAGGGCGTGCCTTGAATTAACAACGAAAGGGCCAATGGTTGTGGGAAGCTTGAGAATAAACCCCTTTTTTGTAGGGAGGAAGTGAAGTTGGTCAGCCTTTAAGGTCTACAGGATGTATTCCAAAGCATAAATCTGCCGAGCAAGAAAAACTGGCAATTGGTAGGCAGAGACTTCGGCTCCATAAACCCTATTTTCAGTGTAATTATAAAAAAGATACCAATCTCCAGTGCTTTGAGCTTCACTGTACTGCAACCATTTCCTCAGTTTAGGAAAAATCCTAGGCGGAGGGGAATCATGGATGATGGTGTAAGCTATGGGCATGAAATCATTTAGGAAAATTGAGTAGCTCACCCCATTTTCTAGCTGATGAGTTGCGGGACTCCAGTCAAAAACTGGTCTTGGCTGAGAGTTTGTCCTATAGACCTTATCTAAACCCAAACCCTTAAATTTATTTGCGTGTTGGAAATGGAAAAGATAAAATACCATTGAAAAAAAACGAAAACGACTTGTGTCTGTGAGCTCTTGGAAATGGGTTTGAATGACGGAGGCAAAAAAACCAGGGATATCTAAAACAACATCGGGTTGAGACATTAACCATAGAAAGGCTATGCATTCTTTTGAAACTTTCCCAAAACCTTCCACACCTAGGAGACCTAAAATTAGAGCGAGGGTAGGTTGAAGGTTTTCCTTGAATAAGCTCAGGGGTATTGAATCTGTAGTGGGGAGAGTTGTGAAATTGGAGTCGACAATGGCAGCGATGAAATCGCTTTTTTTCCTCCATGGCAGTTTCAAAAATTGATGAGACAGTGTTATGTCATTAAAACTGGCATAGTTCGAACGGGCAGGATAAAAAAGGGCTTTTTGATGATTTGGGGGAGATGGTGAATATTTTTCTCCCCTAAGAGTAGAGGAAAATGCCCCAACACTCATCGTAAGCATCCTGGAGCCAACAGATGAATTCTACCACTGGGTATACTGGGGGAGTTATTTGATGATACAGACCAAACAAAACGACTCGAAACCTATCTCTATTTTCCACATGTTTCCTGAACAGTTCAGGCTTGATGCTGCTAATGAGAAATGGGTATTGCGGATCTTGGATGTTAGCTTGTAAATCTGTAAAATGTTAGGTCCAGGGACAGCCCTAGACTCTTGGGCTTGGGGAGTTTCGGGCTCTGATTTATTGGTTGTGACTTTACCCATGACCATCGTAGAATTAAAAAATAAAAGGAAACCAGATGGAATAAAAGGGATGGAATACCTGCGAATTAGAAAAATGCTCGGGAAAGCGATGCAGGGGTACAGACAACGACTAGGAAGACCTGGCACTGGGCGCTCACTTTCTCTTATAAAGTGATCGTAAACCAAGAGTATTTTACCACAGTAACTAACGGGACATAGTTATACAGGCCCGAGGCAGCTCGGGAAAAGATGGCGGGGTAAAACGAGTAGGGCTGATGTCATAAAGACGCTAACTGTGAGACACACAACATAAAGGGATTGGGTGTTAGACACTTGTTAGGTGGAATTTTGTTAGGTGAATGCCGCGTGTTGGGTTAAATGCGGTACAAAAGGCGATATTCGTAACGGCTTGCCCAAGCCCATGACCTTTTCTCCATAGAGCGCTCGCCTCGTGTCATGCTCCTTGACACGTCATTAGGATTCCGAGGGGGGGGGGAAGCTCCACCTTACTCCTATCACCCGTGACCCCCCCCGGAATTGTGCTTGCAATCCTTCATTTGTGTGTGTGTCGAGTATAAGTGGGCCCCGCCTTATATCTATTTCCTTCACGCTTTCTAGACTTTCGTTATTTAGATTAAGGCTTTTAACATACTCCTGCTTCATTATAAAGTGTGCTTACCCTCTTTTCACATATGACTCATTTTAATTTTATTTCCCCTTCACAACCTTGAAACTCTTAGCCATTTAAATGTTGTCGGGTAATCTGCTCCTTATGATCTTTCTCAAAATATTAAAGGGTGAACAATATAATCAACACATTACATCTTTTAATAAGAAGGGTTTACCTGACTGTCTCTAGAAGGTAATTGTACCAATCCTAGTAGCACTATACCGCCCTTCATCACCCATTTCGATATGCATCTAGAGGTCCTTCTCCTCCAAGCTACTGAAAATTTCGTTATCTCCCATCATGTTAAAGGATGCACCACTATTCAAGTACCACACCGATCCCATTGCACTTGAAACCATGTATGCAATGAGCGAGAAGTCAATCTCAAATTGCGAGGCCAAAGCCTCACCAACTCCAGATCTTGAAGCCTTCTTGTTCTTTTTCTTTTGTGGAAAATTAGTGGCATAATGTCCATGCTCGTGATAGTGAAAACACTTCACTCTGGACATGTCGCACTTCTTGCCATCTTTTCCGGACTCAGATTTGGAATGGAATTTATTTCCTTTCCCCTTCTTCGCCTTGGCTTCCAAAGCACAATTTTCTTCATCATCTATCTTAGATGAAGATCCATCCCTAGTATTCCTCCTGAATTCTTCTGGCACCAAATCTGACCAAATTCGTTCCCAATCTGGTAGCTTCTCCCTCCCATTAACAAAGTCTTGATAACTATGCCAACTCTTGGGAAGTCCTAGAAGAGCTAGGCTCACCAAGTCATCATTCGCGAATGTAATTTCGATGCTCCCAAGCTCATCCCGACATTGGACAAACTTTGTTAAATATTTCGAAATGGTGTCACCATTCTCCATTTTTATTTTCCGGAGCTTGTCCTTCAGTGCCAATTTTCTATGATCAATGCTGCTTTGAAATAGATCTTTCAAAGCTTTCCACATTGCATATGGTGTCGCTTTGCCATGGAGACTTGAAACAATGTGGTCTTGTACTCCCTCCAATAAGATCCTCCTCGCCTTTGCAACCTTCTTTTTCCAACCATCCAGATTTGCGGCATCTGCTGCGATGGGTTTGGGAATGTCATTGTCAATGAATTATTTCAACCCATTTTCCTCCAATACTGTCGCCATCCTGTCTTTCCACGCAATATAATTGGAACTGCCCTCGAGTGCATACTCCAATCTCAAGCCATTGAAAGCGATTTCAATCCTGATCTGCCTATCGCACCAAGAATACTTTTGCAAATTCGAATTCTATTCAGTGACAAACTCAGCTTCTCCTCCACTATAGTGATTTCATGTGCTCCGATACCATGTAGAAATTATACAAACATATGTATATCAATGGATTCAATCCGATCAGGCAATGTACTAAAGCTACATACTGAATCCTTATACAAATCAATTGCGAAATTTAAACACGATTGCCAATCACAACAAGTAAAGAAATAATCAAATCAAACCACAACACAGATATTTTCCCAGGGAAAGATTACTGCTCAAAACCGCTCTATCTTCTATTGTATATTCTCCATGGAATCATGAAACAATTACAACGCACTATTCTCACAAGAGTCTTGCACTCTCACAATTGTCTCACACTTACCCAAATAAAATCGACCAAGCCAATTCTCAGCCTCTAATCAACCTACCTTGCTTGTGCAATTCATGTGGAATGCATTCCCTATTATTTAGGAATTTCATCCTTCCAAAATTGTGCAAGGATCATGGGCAATCCAATGGATGTCTGGTTGCATGCGGGATACCTACTAATCACACAACTGATAGTTAACATCCCTTTAACTTTGTCTCAATTGGGTCTCCACTGGAACTGACATGCATGCATCTATTAATAGTAAATCATCAGTTGCATGGTAGATCATTGCATGTGAGTTAAATCTGATTTAATTCACTTGATCTCTCACTAGTGCAACAAACAGTTACAACTAGTTCAACTCACTTTAACTCACCTAACTGAGCTAACTAATTACTCATACATTAAACTAATCGACCAACTACAATTTGAACTCCATAACTAATAGAATCACTCTGCATGCCTCACCAACCACCCTCAACTCGAAATACATGAGCTAATTGAGTTTATCACACTCAGTTAACTATTACAAGTGATTATGAGATAAGATTACATTTTATTGTCCAATTTAATTAAGGGAAAATTAAATTAGACACTGCACCAATTTATTTAATTAAATTGGCCTTCACACTAATGTATCGCTAAGACGTGTGGTTCCACACTAGTGTGTGTGCTGCAATTTACTGTTGGACTTTCAACATGTGATACAATTTAAATGAAGGTGATAAGTAAATAATATAATATAATATAATAAAAATAAATAATAACATTTAATAATATAGTAAGTATAATAATAACTAGAAAAATAAAATGACATTAGTTGATGTCCATCTTAAATTGACATTTACTAAGAAGGACTAGATCTTTAAAAGTGACATTTACTAAGAAGGAATGGATCTTTAAAAGTCTAAACATTCAAATTTCTCATGGAGAGAAAGCTCAAATTTTTACAAGGGCGAATTTTCAAAATTTTACCCATTGAAAAAATAGTTTTTATTTTTAAAAACATAGTACTTTACATTTGTTAACTCAATGTTAGAACAAATTTAAGTATAAATAAACTAGTTTAAATTAATCTAAAATCCAGTATTTTACACTTGGAAAAATTTTGTTTTAATTTATGTTTTTCTTTTTTATATTTAATATGAAAAAAATATATTTGTATTTTAGTTGATCTCTTATCATATTTATAAATCCAAAAATTTAAAACATATTCACCATAAATTGAAAATTAATTTAAAACAAATCTATATATATATATATATATATAATTTAAAATATATTTATTGTAACAAAATAAAGATGAGTAAACATAAGTAATACTAAAATATGTACTTATACTAATTTTAAATAAAATATTATAATATATTAATTTAAAATATATTTTTTATAATAAAGTAAAAATAAATAATAGTACTAATTTAAAATAATCTAAATAATATAATGAACATACAAAAATATCTAATACTAAAATATTTAGTATCTGATACTAAAATCTATCTAATAAATAATACTAAAATCTTAAAATCTATGAGATAAATAATATTAATATTTTAGTATTAGATATCTGATACTAAAACCTATAACACTAAAATATCAAAATTTATGTATCTAATGCAAACCCGATTGTAATGTGTAATTATTTCTATTATATATATATATATATATATATATATATATATATATATATATATATATTTGACTATAGTTCTCTTATTAACCCATTTTTCTCTTTTTATTAAAACTCCTACAAAGTTTTTTCTTTACAACTCGCTTCAAAGGCATTCTAACTATAACGCCTTGAACTACAATTTTCCCGGCTCTACAACCTGTGTCAACCCTTGTTTGAAAATGGAGCAGTCGAAAAATCACTCAACGACCTACAATGATCTGCATGATCATTTGAAAGAAGAAATAATGTTGATGCTGCCAGTGGAATGTGTGTGTAGATTTCGTAGCGTCTCAAAGCAGTGGAATAATCTCCTGTCATGACATAATTTCATAAAAAAAAGGTGGAGAAAGAGGCCTCCTAACATGAACCCATGTATAAAATAAGGATGAGCATTAGAGGACAACAAAGAAATCATAACAAGGTCTTGGAAGCATACATAGGTTAAGGGTCTGAGTCTCGGTCATGGTGCTTGTCATTTGAAAGTCTATAAGAAGAATTTCTCATGGGTTTTCCTCACCAACTTGGAGAGGTTTTTCCCTGGCTCTAGGAGCCTAATTTCTGTGTCTCGTGTATTTTGATAATTGACTTGATGAAATACTAAATAAGCTAAAGAAGAGAAGACATAAGTAACTCAAGTAAGCTCAAAAGTAATTATTAAGAAGAGATTTTGAATTTCTATTCTTTCTTTCTGCGACCCCATTCTGTTGTGGGTTATGAGGCGCAATCAACTCTCCCTGAATTCCTTCTTTGCTACCAAAGTTCTTGAATTCATTGGAGATGTACTCACCACCATTGTTGCTCCTAAGAGCCCTCACATGCGTCCCCATGTCTTTCTCCACCAGTGCTTTGAACTTAAGAAATTTTGAGAACGTCTGATCTTTATTCTACATGAAGTAGATCCAACACTTTCTAGAAAACTCATCAACAAAGTTTACATAGTACTTATTCTTTGTTGTCAAAGTAGTAGAGAATGTTCCACACACATTTGAGTGAACTCTCTCAAGGATTTCCAAAGCTTGGTTCTCCTTCTCGTGAAAAGGGGACTTTGCATACTTCCCCATAGTACATCCCTTACATGTGTCTAACTATGCAAGAGTACCCTTGGGAAGACCCGTAGAAATTTGTTGCATGACCTTCAAGGCTCCGTGGTGTAGATGGCCCAATCTCCTGTGCCATAACTCACCCTCATTTTGGCTCACCACTTTGTCTGCCTTACCCATCAATGTTGTGCAGCCATCTACATCAAGTTTATAGAGATTATTCACATGAATCCCAATCTTCTTTGCTTGTCCTGTTGCTTTGTGTCGAAGGAAAGTTTTTCCTTCACTAAAACAAACATCATAGCCTCTATCCTTCAACATTGTGACTGAGACTAAATTTTTCTCCAAGCCTAGTATATGCATTACATCTTTTAATAAGAATGGTTTACCTGACTGTATTTGGAAGGTAACTGTACCAATATTGATAGCACCATAACCCCCTTCATCACCCATTTCGATATGCATCTAGAGGTCCTTCTCCTCCAAGCTACTGAAAAGTTCTTTGTCTCCCATCATGTGAAAGGATGCACCACTATCCAAGTATCACACCAATCCCATTGCACTTGACACGATGTATGCAATGAGTGAGAAGTCAAACTCAAATTGTGAGGCCAAAGCCTCATTAACTGCAGATGTTGAAGCCTTCTTGTTCTTCTTCTTTTGTGGACAATTAGTGGAATAATGTCCATGCTCATGACAGTGAAAACACTTCACTCTGGATATGTCACGCTTCTTGCCATCTTTGCCGGACTCAGATTTGGAATGGAATTTCTTTCCTTTCCCCTTCTTCACCTTGGCATCCAAAGCACAATTTTCTTCATCATCTATCTTAGATGAAGATCCATCCCTGGTATTCCTCCTAAATTCTTCTGGCACCAAATCTGACCAAAGTCCTTCCCAATCTGGCATTTTCTCCCTCCCATTGACAGTCTTGATAACTATGCCAACTCTTGGGAAGTCCTAGAAGAGCTAGGCTCACCAAGTTATCATCCGTGAATGTAATTCCGACGCTCCCAAGCTCATCCCGAAATTGGACAAACTTTATTAAATATTTCGGAATGGTGTCACCTTTCTCCATTTTGATTTTCCTGAGCTTTTCCTTCAATGCCAATTTTCTATGATCACTGCTACTCTGAAATAGATCTGTCAAAGCTTTCCAAATTGCATATGGTGTTTCTTTTCCATGGAGACTTGAGACAATGTGGTCTCGTACTCCCTCCAGTAAGATCCTCCTCACCTTTGCAACCTTCTTTTTCCAAGCATCAAGATTTGCGGCATCTACTACAGCGGGTTTGGGAATGTCATGTCAATGAATGATTTCAACCCATTGTCCTCCAATACTGCCTCCATCCTGTCTTTCCACACAATATAATTGGAAATACCCTCGAGTTCATACTCGAATCTCAAGCCATTGAAAGCCATTTCAATCCTGATCTTCCTGCAACACCAAGAATACTTTTGCAAATTCAAATTATATTCAGTCTCAAACTTAGCTTCTCCTCCACTATAGTGATTTCCTGTGCTCTGATACCATGTAGAAATTATACAAACATATGTATATCAATGTATTCAATCCGATCAAGCGATGTACTAAAGTGAAATATTGAATCCTTCTACAAGTCAATTGCGAAATTTAAACACGATCACCAATCACAACAAGTAAAGAAAGAATCAAATCAAACCACAACACAGATATTTTCTTGGGGAAAGCTTACTGCTCAAAACCCCTTTATCTTCTATTGTATATTCACCATGGAATCATGAAAAAATTACAATGCACTCTTCTCACAAGAGTCTCATGCACTCTCACAACTATCTCACACTGACCCAGTCAAAATTGACCAAGCCAATTCTCAGTGTCCAATCAGCCTACCTTGCTTGTGCAATTCATGTGGAATGCAATCCCTATTCTTTAGGAATTTCAACCTTCTAAAACTGTGCAAGGATCATGGGCAATCCAATGGATGTCTGGCTGCATGTAGGCTACCTACTAATCACACAACTGATAGTTAACATCCCTTTAACCTTTGTCTCAAGTGGGTCTCCACTAGAACGGAAATGCATGCAGCTATTAATAGTAAATCATTAGTTGCATGGCAAATCACTGCATGTGAATTAAATTTGATTTAATTCACTTGATCTCTCACTAGTGCAACAAACAGTTACAACTAGTTCAACTGACTTTAACTCACCTAACTGAGTTAACTGATTACTCATGCATTAAACTAATGGACCAATTGCAATTCAAACTCCATAACTAATAGAATCACTCTGCATGCCTCACCAACCACCCTCAACTCGAAATACATGAGCTAGCTGAGTTTATCACACTCAGTTAACTATTGTAAGTGATTATGAGAGAAGATTACATATTATTGTCCAATTTAATTAAGGGAAAAATAAATTAGACATTGCACCAATTTATTTAATTAAATTGGCCTTCACACTAATGTATCACTAGGACCTGTGGTCCCACACTAGTGTCTGTGCTACAATTTATTGTTGGACTTTCAACATGTGATACAATTTAAATGAAGGTGATAAGTAAATAATATAATATAATATGATACAAATAAATAATAACATTTAATAATATAGTAAGTATAATAATAATTAGAAGGACCACTAGATCTTTAAAAGTCTAAACATTCAAATTTCTCATGGAGAGAAGCCCAAATTTTTACAAGGGCAAATTTTCAAAATTTTACCCATTGAAAAAAAATGTTTTTGTTTAAAAAAAAATAGTACTTTATATTTGTTAACTCAATGTACAACAAATTTACCTATAAATAAACTAGTTTAAATTAATCTAAAATCTAGTATGTTGCACTTGAAAAGTTTGTGTTTTAATTTATGTTTTTCTTTGTTATATTTAATATGAAAAAAATATATTTATATTTTAGTTTATCTATTCATATTTATAAATCCAAAAATTTAAAATATATCCACCATATATTAAAAATTAATTTAAAATAAATCTATATAATACAATAAAAACTTAAAAATATCTATTCTAATAAAATAAAAATAAAATATATTTATTATGATCCAATGCAATTTAAAATATATTTATTGTAACAAAATAAATATGAGTAAAAAGAAGTAATACTAAAAATATGTACTTATACTAATTTTAAATATATCTATTTTAAAGATCCTGTAGTGCTCATGATCTCATAATTTGCAACAGTCTAAAGAAGTGGCCCAATTCTAGCCAAATGACCTGCATCCATGGGCTTGGTAGCAGCATGGTAGACTATGTTATTTCCGATCTCCTTTTATACAACGAAATAATAAATTTTGACATCTTAGACGACCACGAGCCTGACTCTGATCATAGGCTTTTACTCATAACTCTCATTTTTGTCATGCATAGAGATCCCATAGAAGATAATCCTTATTGTCAAAATAACTTAATCTTTAATAGAAATAAAAATTATCTCTTTCTAAATGAATTAAAAACTAATTTTCTTCCTTTATCTAGTATAGACAACATAGATGACCTCTATCATAATTTTACTGCAACCCTCTCATATTCTATTAACAAGTTATCAATTGAAGTCTCAAGTAATAAAAGAAATAGTAAAACCAACCCATGGTATGACAAAGATTGTAAAAGTGCGAGAAGAGAAATTAAGGAAGCTGTTGATGAATCTCTCAAAATCGACAAGATAAAAATCTACAAAGCCCTAACTAAAAGGGGAAAAAAGAAATATATTCATAAAAGACAAGAGAATCTCTTACACCTCTCTAAGGTGGCTCCTAAGAAATTCTAGAGGCAGATTCTAACTAGGAAAACTAAAGATAATAATAAAATAGCTTTACACAACTGTAATTCATACCTTAAAAAGCTTTATGAATCTCCAAATGTCGGGGATTTTGAAACCCTGCTCACAACGAAAGAAGTTTTCTCATTAGAAGACATTGATTTTGGGGTTAAACGCCTAGCAAATGGGAAAGCTAAAGACATTGACGGTTACCAGGCGGAAATCTTAAAAATGGAGGTCTTGTCCTCATCCCCCACATCCACAAGCTTTTCAACTAAGCGGTCAAGCAAGGGTTCCCTAAACCTTGGACTCAGAGCCTCATTATCCCTATTTTTAAAAGTGGGGATACAAATAACCCCTCTAATTATTGGACAATTATGATCAGCCCTCTCTTAGCCAAGTTATATAGTAATATTTTGGAAAAGAAGTTGAGCAATGGGCTTGAAAGTGAAGGTAAGCGGGCTAAAGGCCAAGCGGGTTTTAGAAGGAAACACTTAACAACGAACCACCTCATTAAGCTTAGGATCATTGTGGAGGAATTCTGCAATGATAAATCCAATCTATTTTGTTGCTTTGTGGACTTTAGAAAGGCTTTCGATACGGTTCCTAGAAACAACCTATGGAATAGATTAGAAGAGTTAAATGTTCCTTTCGAGCTAAGAGTGGTCGCTATAAGGTTATACGAGAATGTAATTGCCAAGTTAAAGAGAAATGAGGGGTGGTTGAAAGATATTAAGTGTAATAACGGAGTTAAACAAGGTTGCCCCCTCTCCCCTACCTTAGTTGGCATTTACATCGACAAGCTAGAAGGTTGTTTAGAGGAAGCAGGGTTTGCTGGCACGATTTAGTTGGGATAGTCATCATCCTTCTTCCCTATACTGATGATATTATTCTTCTCGCAAGGTGCCCATCTGATCTTGATAAGCAACTTAGACTTCTTAAGGATTTATGTTCTACCATGGGTATGTCTGTTAACACTGACAAAACAAAAGTTATGATTATCAAATCCAAGAAGGACACTTACGCTAATTTTATGTATGACAATAGTAACTTGGAGGAAGTGTCTTCTTACAAGTACCTAGGAATTGATATTCATCACAAGCTCAACTGGAACTATAGCATTCAGAAAAGGATTAATGGGGGTGGAAAGCTTATTTTGGTCTTGAAAATAATTGTAAAACGACAAACCTCGTAATGTGGGATAGAAAGAAGTTCCTCTTTGAAACTTTAGTCACTCTTGTTATCTTATATGGATGTGAGGTTTGGGGTTGCAGCATCTCTAGAGAATCCTGGAGAAAGATTGAGCAAATCCAGAAGCTTTTTATAACTTATAACCTTAAAATTAAAAGTAATACACCCTATCCTATTCTCCTTATAGAAGTGGGTCTTTCCCCTATCGAGAGCCTAGCTATGACTAGGCTTCTGTTGTACAAGCACAAGCTCAATAGCATAGGAGACCATAGACTTCCTAAGCTAGCTTTAAATTCTATCCAAAACCACCTAAGGCTTAAACGAGGTTGGTATAAAGACACCAGGGCCTGGTTAAACCATTGGGAGATCGACGAGAATGTTTCATTGCAAAACATTAATAACATTAAAAAAATTGTTACTTCTAAGTTCAAAGAAAAAATGTGGTGTGAGAAAGATCTAGCAACTAAAAGAAAATTAAGATATTATAAGGAGGTCATCAACCCCACCCTAGAAGATCAAAAGTATCTCTCTATTTTAACTAGCTCAAAGAAGAAAATTAATATAGCCAAGATTAGAACGAACTCTCATGAGCTCCACAGTGAAACAGGTCGTTGGACAGTTCCTAAAACACCATGGATGGAAAGGATCTGCCATCTCTATGAGAATATGAACATCGAGGATGAAAAACACTTCCTCTTAGAGTGCCCCAAGTACAACCACATTAGACTCAATTTCATAATCTTTGTTGCAATACTAACCTCACTAGCCTTTTAAGATGTCAAAATTATAGTGAGCTCGGGAAACTTCTCTCCAAGCTTTTTGAGCAGAGGAATAAAATCTTAAATTAAACTAAATAACTCTTTTCTTTAGGTCCGATAGACCAAAGATTGGTCTGAGTGGATGTTAACCATCATCATCATCATCATTTTTTATAATAAAATAAAAATAAATAATACTACTAATTTAGAATAATCTAAATAATATAATGAAAATATAAAAATAATATCTGATACTAAAATCTATCAGATAAATAATATTAATATTTTAGTATTAAATATCTAATACTAGAATCTATAAGATAAATAATATTAAAATATCAAAATTTATGTATATAATGTATATAATTGTAATGTGTAATTATTTCTATTAAAGGTATAGCTATATATATATATTAAATGTGTAATTATTTAATTTATTGAATTTTTTTAATTAATTCATTAAATTTTCAATATTTTGTACCCGTCTCTATTACATATTTTATAATTTTTTTAAAAATTTTAATTGATTAATTAATTAATTTACTTATTTAGTTATTTTATTTATTTATTTATTAAAATATTTCTGGGGAGTTTTGTTTTTATTATTTTAATTAAATTATTGATTTTATTTTTTTTTACATTTAATAAATAAATAAATTATATATTTTAAATTCTTACCTATTATATTTATTTGTAATTACTTAATACTTTATTAACCTGTTTGTAATAAAAAATTTATTTAATTAATTAATTTAATTTTAAAAACTAATTAACTAATTTATAGCTAGTCTTAACGGCTATCTCAATGGTTATTTCGCATCTCCTGTCATCACATAATTTAATCAAAAAAATGTGGAGAAAGAAGCCTCCTAACGTGAACCCATGGCTCGTTGTGCATCCTGTAAATTATGATAACAGCTTGACTTACTACTTCTTCACACGAACCTGGAAGACGACCTCCTCCATTTTCATAGAAAATGCAAATAATAGAGGAAGCCAAATCTTGGGATCAGCGGCAGGCCTGTTCTTGTTAAGAAATTCACCATTTTTATTTGTATGCAATCCTCTTACAAAAACTCTGCTACAACTCCCCTCTACCAAATGCACAACAATTGATGTAGCAGGGATCATGGCAGAGGAGGGAAAAATCAGTGACACAAAAGCAGTGAAGCATTCTTGAATGTGAATCCGAGTCCAATGTAGCCAATAAAAATACCTCAAAAGTCTCTGTTTAGGATTCCGGGGAGTGGATCTGTGAGGAATACATTGGGGATTCTCCTATTCTTTATTTGGGTTCCCACTCTGCCCCTAGTCTTGAAGATTCTTAAACATAGATTTCAGCAAGATGCCTATTCTATCTAGCACCTGCTTCATAGGTTGCTCCTCATATCTTCCTCTTTTGGAGGAGATCTTTGCAACCCCTTTGAGAATCAAAGTTTCTGTCTCTACACATTTTCCTTTCTCTCACTAAAGAAATTTTCCCTTTTGTTCATGACAAGGCTCAAGAAATCAAAGAAAAGCACAAAGCCTCAATCTTGTCAGGTAAAGGAAAGATGAAGCATGGAGTGGGCTGAACTTAAAAAAAAATAAACAATGACCAGTCAATTGGAAGGATCATACATTATAGAAAAATTGTGAAGCAACACTAGGTGGAAAGACACCTCAAAAGTGGAGTTAAAACTATGAAGTTGCACTGGATAAACAATAGGGCCTACCTTTAAAATCTGAATCTTCAAAACAACTGGGCACAATGTTAAACTATCAAGGAATGCAAGACCCAACCCTTTTGGAAAAACTCCATTGTACACTTGATTTAGAATACCAAATCAAATAGAAAGGTAGAGGCCCTAGGCTATTAGTTTGGTGTGCTTTGTATCTACAATAATCTATTTTGACTATTCATCTTCTCTTCCTTTAGAAATAATTAACCTACAAAGATCACTTTTTCTCATATTTCGATTTCCGAATGCTCTTACAGTATTCCATGATTCTGTTGAGTGCCATCAAGATACCAATTCTGGTTTATGCTTTCTTAACCATGATTGATCTTGATGTGTCACTACGAGCTTGATTTTTTTTACAGAAACAGATATTTTGCATCACCTCTTTAAAAAGGCTTTGGCCTACCCTGGAGGCAAAATTTTATAGAAATTCCAATGGATAGAAGGTGCCGAGTACCCGGTTCAAACCTAGATAAATCAAATCTGTTTCAGAACTATCATTGTTGTCCCTAATTTTCTGTGTTTTTGTATTAGACAGACAAATTGTCCTTCTAAAAATAAACCCAAAAAAACATATATTTGCTAACTATTTTGAAAAAAAATCTTCACATTTTGCTTCCTTGTGCTCTTTGGCCCTTGACCTTCTTCTCCTGCCTGCAATCCTTGCCCATCCTTGACCTTCTTCTCCTGCCTGCAATCCTTGCCCATCAATGTTAAAGTATCCCTTGGAGGAACTCCACTGCACACTTGATTTAGAATCCCAAGCCAAATAAAAAAGCAGAGGCCATAGGCTATTAGCTTGGTGGGTTTTGTAATATCTACAATAATCTGCTTTGATTATTCATCTTCTCACCCTTCAGAAATAAATTAATAATTATCCTACAAATCTTACTTTTTATCGTCTTACAATTTTCCAATGCTCCGACACTATTCCATGATTCTGTTGAGTCTTATCAAGATCCCACCTCTTGTTTATGCTTTTCTTAACCATGATTGATCTGGATATTACACTGCGAGCTTGATTTTTTTACAGAAACATATATTTTGCATTACATCTTAAAAAGGGCGCTGGCCTAACCTGGAGGTAAAATTTTATAGAAATTCCAATGGATATAAGGTAAATCAAGATAAATGAAATCTGTTTAGAACTATCATTGTTGCCTCTAATTTTCTGTGTTTTCGTATTAGATAGGCAAAATTTCCTTAAGAATAAACAAAAAAACATATATTTGGTAACTAATTTCGTTGCCCATCCATGTTCTGCAGGGAGATTTATAGGATCACTGTTACCGTTGATCTCTTGCATTCGCTGCACATGGGCAGCCTGTTGTGCATCCAGTTACATCTTTACTATTCTGTTACCATCTAAGTGTCTGATAGAATTTAGAAATAGTGGGTACCACGAGCGCTGAAGTCTTATAAGCTGGCAGAGTATCCACTGCCAGCTTTTGAGGATAGTTTGCTCACTTATCTTGATTTCCCTTTGTGCCTTGCCAAAATGAAGGCGAAGACTTCTGAATTTGGGATGTTTTCTCAGGAATGAGGGATGATTTCATGTTTCTTAAATTTACATATTGAAGTTAGTTTTAGTATTGGGTTAGATAATGCGTAAAGGATTTATTTTTCAATGGCTAGTAAGTTATATAGAAATAGTTGGCATCATCATGAATAGTTATATTTTACTTATGTTGAATTATAATTAAATAGTTATATTTTATTTATGTTGATTTATAATTAATTATAGTCAATGAACAATTAAAACTATAATAATTAATGGATTAGTGATAAGGGAATATTGGTTAGTTGATTAATGGTTTAAGGAATTGTGAGTTAAGGATCAATCATTAGAAAATGTGTTGGTTATTATATTAATGGTGAAGGGTTCAATAGATTAGTGGTTTGCTTATTGATTTAATGGGTAATGAATTATGTATTAAAGGGTTTATGGTAATGGATTGAGGTTATTGGATTAGTGGTTTATGCTTAACTTAAATTTATGGTATTAGTGAACTAGAGACTAAGGGTTTAATGACTTGGTGGTCAACTAGGATGAACAAATTAGGGAATTAGGGAGTTTGTGATTTAAGCATTAGGTGTTAGTGAGTTACAATGTAGAAGTTAACTATATTGAAAACAACTCTTTCCAAACCATTGAAATTCCTAAGCTTCTAAACACTAAAATATATTAAATATTGTCTTGAAAACAAGTCTTTCCAACTTATTAAACTAATTTACTATACTTATAAATGTGGGATTGTCACATGAACTTGGGCTTCTAACATTGCAGATGGTTGCTCATTTATTGGTGTCACATGTAGATGATTGTAATGGTCGTAGAGGTTCGTTGTGAAGGCTTATGGTTGGATTTGGTCAAGGAAACAAATATATCTTTAGTTGGATTTTCTCGTAAGGATTTTGGAATGTTCTAATTTTTCTCATACCAAATCTGATTTATTTTACTTCAACAATTTATTAAAACTCCAAAAAATATTTATCTCAAATATTTCTTAATTTGTTGAAAAATAAATAACTTAGTATTTTAACTTAAAATGCAACAGAGATAAAAATGAAGAGATCAATCACACCACAACAACTAATTTACACCCATTAAAATATTCCTTCATTAAATTTCCATTGAAAATTTTGGGTTAGACCCATAAAAAATACATAGAAAATACAGTTGTTGGGCACCTAGAAACACAACACCACTAGGAAAAGTTTCCTTAGAATTCATCCTTTGGAAATCGAACCACCTGAAGCAAATTGGCCTTGGAGAATTAACTTGTCACACTAGCAAATCAATCTCCCTTTCTCCCTGTCTCGTACAACTCATGTCCACTAGAGAAATCAACCTCCCTGGATAATTCAACATCCTCCACAATTCAAACCTCTTCTTCAACAACTCGATCCCCTCTTTCGTGAAATCGACCTCCTTCAATTTCTTTAGAAGTTCCCTAATGCACTTATCTTACTTCTCTTCAGTCTACTTGAGCCTTTTTCTCTAAAGAAAATCTCCTGAACTCAATAACCATGTGTATCTTCATCTCTTCCTTGGGCTTATCTTATAATTTCATTAAGCTAAAATCTATAAGCCTAATTGATCAATGGCTAGGATCAAATATTAAGCCTCATTTAAGATCAATGACCGAGATTATCTAAGTCACTTAAATAATTTTATTATCTATCCTTAGAATTTTGGCCTAATAGTCCATGATAATTAATGAGATTAATTATTTTACTTTTCTTAAGTTAACGTTAGGAAATAAATCATAATATCACTTACTCCACAAAGAAAGCACCTAAAGAGGCAATCAAATATCTTCTACATGCTAAGACACCATGCATTTGTAGAAGACCTTCTAAAGTTACAAAAAATTCAACATAAGGTAACTAATTGTGTCAATCATGTGTGCATGATGTATGTATTTTTATTGTCATTTCTAGTTAATTATTTTTCTTGAGTTCTCTGTATATTTTAAATATGGTGTTAGAATGAGATTAGCTTGGACTCTCTATCAGGAGTGACCTATGCATTTCCTAAATGGTCAATCAAAGTTTGGTAGACCTAAACACTATTATAATCTAGTGGTTTGGTATTGGAATCCATAGAGGGAGATAATATGTCACTGTTGTTGCATTGCATTTGATGCCGTTGTTGTCATAAGGTTGGTTGAGGCATAGTTTCATTAATTTGATGGCGCAGGAAAATCAAGAATGGCCTGAACCTTCAATGGGTTGATTCGAATTCCTTCTTTTGAGGCTACAAATCCAAGAAAACGACTAGAACCAACACAAAACACACATTTATGTGGATTGAGGCGTATTTTGTAGTGTCGACAGCGTAAGAACATGACTCTCAAATGCGTCGGGTAATCAATCCGATTTCGTGAATGCGCTAGTAAATCATTTAGATACGGTTGAACAATGTGCTTGATGTCATTGAGAGCATAATCCATTTCTCTCTGAAAATTTTCCCCAGTTTTCTTTAAACCAAATGGTAGTTTCCTATAAGCGAATATGCCCCAGGGAAAAATGAATTTTGTCTTATGTTGATCCTCTGGTCGGATATTGATTTTATTGTAGTCAGAAAATCCATCCATGAATGAAAAGATTTCGCATCTAGCACAATCGTCAATAATTTGGTCAATAAAGGGAGTAGGATAGTTGTCTTTTGGACAAGCAAGATTGACGTCCCAATAATCGATGCACACTCTAATGGTTCCTTTTTTTTTCATGACAAAAACGATATTGGAAACCCACTCAGTCAGCAGACTAGGGTAAATGAAGCCAGCACACAAAAAATTTTCAACTTCTGCTTTGATGACAACGGATTTCTTTGGATGAACAGGACGAAGCCGTTGACGCGCCGGTTTGAAATCAAGATATATATTAATAGTGTGTTCAACAATACTAGTATCTATGCCTAGCATTTCCTCGCAAGACCAAGCAAATACATCATGAAATTCATGAGATAGAGAGCGATATGATTCGAGTTCTGATGGAGAAGAATATACACTGACATGAATATTTTCTACAATGCTAGGTTTGGTTGAAATATCGATAGAAATGGTTTTTTCAATATTTGATATGTTTCACTCCGAATCGATTTCATTTATAGGTAAAGAATTTGAAAAGACAATTTTTATCGATGGGTGATATCGTTCACTAAGATAGTTTTCTTCATAATCAGGAAGATGGGAATGATGATGATAATCTTCCCATGGTTCTCCTTTTGACATCATGGCTTCCAAAATATTCTCATGTGTCAAGAAAATTGAGGAAAATGGATCACATGGAGTACTAAATTCTAAGGAACAATCAACCCAAACAATTAGCGACGCTGATTTCAGATTCGCCGCCCAAGCCAGATAGATTGATTCCTATGCCAGCTCAATAGGGCTTGGTGGCAAAAACTCATCCAATGTAACAATTTCAGAATCATCCGTACTCTCCCTTAAGCCAGATGGAGTGGAAGAGATCATGTAGCAAGTCTCTATACTTGCAATTTCTGCCGACGTCGCGAGCGGAGGTAATGCAAAGGTTCCCATGAGAGTGGAATCCTTTAAAAGTCCTACATCAATTTTTTGAAGTGCTAGTTGGGGTGCATGAATGAACGGAACACTTCCAGTTACCTGTGAAGTAGAAGCAAAGAAGGATAATTGATTAATTATTTTGATAGTATATTTATATGGAAAGGAAATCATTTTGAAATATGTAGAAACAATTGCAGTCATTGCATATACCCATGGCCTTCCAAGTAGAATATTATAGTCAAGGGGTCTGTCAAAAACCTCGACATCAACATTCACTATTTTTCCCCTAGTTCAATGTGCAGGTTATTAATAATACCACAAGGCTTGTATGTTCGTCCATCAAAAGCCTTCAACGTCGTTGATGATTGTGATAAGTGCGGTGAGCCAAGTGACTTCCAACAATTTAGAGACATAATGCATGTAGATGCTCCCTCATCAATAATAGTACAATGAACAAGGCGATTGAGAACATTTACTTGTATGGAGAATGCCAATTCTGCTAGTAGTTGTGGCACATAGCCCGTATGGTTAAAGATGACAAGATTAGAATAAGTCGGATCAATTCCACCAATAGTCGACAATAAAGCTTATTTTTGGGAGGGAAAATTTTGTAATACCTCAAGAGTAGAAATAGCTGAAGGGGATTGAGCCAAACCTTCAACTATATTATAATTTTTTATAGCTCTTTCTCCAGGATTATATGTCGATTTGCGAATTACTCCCTTTGGTGGCTTGATTGTCAATTCAGGAATAGCTGTAGGCAATACTGATTCCGTAGACGGATTCGTAGTCGAGGTATTAGGTTGATCAATGGCCTGACTACCATAATATTTATTGTGCATTGACACCAAAATATCTGTTGAAGGTTTTTCAACAGATAACATAAGTACTTGGGAACTAGAAGCTGGATCCGTAGCAACCAAGTTTGTGTTCGGATTTGGAAATGGGTCTGTTAACACAATTGACACATGGGAAGACTTGATGATTTTTGAGACTTCAGCATGGTGAGGAAAATCCCTAAAAAAGTGTTCCTCATTATATATTATGCATGGATAACGAGGTTTCCTAGGTCCAGACGATTGATCAGATGATCTTTCCTCCGGGTTAGAAATTTGCTTTTTCTTAGATTTCCCCTTTTTCTTACTTTTGGGTTTCTTGTCACTTTTTCTCTTGTCAAACAACACGGAATTAATTTCAGAAGAACGAGATGGATCAGATGTAGTAGTATGATGTGTGCTTGCAGTACCAATCAAGTCGTCTCTGGCATGAGAGTCCTTTAATTGAGGAGGAACAGTAAAATCAGATCTCGACGCATTAGGAATTTTTTCATAGAGCATGCCAGACTGAGTATAAATCAATTCTAAATATTAGGCACGAGCGATAACCTAATCTTCAATGACGACACCACCCTTAGCCACATCCTTAGTTATAGATGGTAACAAGGACTTAATGAACCACTAAGCAAGGAGCTGATCCTGAACAAATGTCTTAACCATTCTACAATGACGACGCCACTTATGAATATGATCAGAAATGTGAGTAGCATTAGTCTGTTTGAAATTGGTCAAGAGTTCTGTTCCAGTTTCATATCGGATGGGTAACTGGAAGTGATTCAAAAAGACAATAGCTAGGGAAGTGAAATTATCAAAAGAAACTCTAGGTAACTCAATGTACCATTTTGTAGCCGAACCTGTGAATGTAGGCTGGAAAAGACGTAGTCGAATAGAATCATCATTCAGGGATTTTTATGAACACCATAAATGATAAGTCATGACATGAGTCGACAGTTCTTCTCCAGGGTTTCCATTGAACTTAGGAATATCCGAGGGTAATTTGTGAGGTATCATCGGCCACCAAGGAGCATAGTTAATTGGATCATTGGTTAGCCAATTTAAATCTAGTAACTCTAAAGTTGCAACAAAAGGAAAATGTGTATTAAGGTCAGGTTGAGCATAGCCAGGGTAAGATGGAATTTCTTGAGCAACAGACCTTTGAGCACCAGCATAAGGAATCTGCTACTAGTAACCCAGAGAGGGGTTGTTTTGAAAAGCAAACGCTTGAGGATTTTGTTGACCAAAACTTGGATATGCTAGTTGTTGAAATGAAGTCTGAGGTATTTGTGCCTGAGGCTGCCAAGGGGTCTGTCCACCAATGGTATAACCCAAATTAGGATAACTTGGATTCGGTTGAGGATAAGTATACCCTGGTTTTGGCTGTGACATCCCATAAAATGGTAAACCAGCTTGTGAATAAATGATTCCAGATATAGGTTGTTGTAAATTAACAGAAGGATTTGGAGTCTGTGGACCCAATATTTGAGGGTATTGAGATGAAGGACTCGCTTGATAAGGTTGTTGTACAAAATTTTGATTTTGTAATAGGGGTAAAGATGTATTAACAAGTGGAAATGATGTGGGTGTAACAGGTTGAACTGGTTGATACGAGTGTACAACCGTTTGTGGTTAGATAGGCAGAGTGGGCTGCCATTGAAAAACATTCATTTCGACATTAGGTTGACCAAAAAGTGACAGAGTACTGTCATATTGGGTGACCAAAGGTTTCCCCCCAGCATGAGGAGGATAATAAGATGGAAAATATCGCTCTTCAAATGCTGGGAGTCTAGTTGATATGTTATTTGAAGGAATATACCCAGAAGAACTGGCTTGATATTGCCCTGATGATGTGTATAAATAATCAAGTCGTTCAATACTCACTATAGGATTACCATTTAGAATACCAGACGATGAAATTGGTAAAGTCCATGGTTTTGAAGATGCACCAGAGAAAATTCCAGATAATGATTTGTAACCTGATGGGACCATAGGGACACCATGAAAATATGACTCTAGTGAAGTTGTGAACATCGATGGGGTAGTGAGGGCAGGTGCTGACGTAATTGGAACAGATGGCCCAACCGAAGATGTTGGTTCAAGCATGGTTACTTGACCAAACGTATACCATTTTGAATCAACAGGAGTTTTAATAGGAATAGGATCAACAAAAGAAGATGGTGACGATTGAGGAAAAAACTCGTACAGGTAAAAGTCTTCCCCAAAATGGGTTGGAGTTAAAGGTGTCTCGTCTTCTGGGATTTCTTCAGTCGCAATTAAACCAGGTGTAAGTATTTCATCGTTAGGCCCAAAGTATATTTCAGGAGATTTACTGTGTGATATGGGAGACTCAATGGCTACATAAATTTGTGGGATGACCAAGGCAGGAATAAATTCCAGTTGTTTGACTTCGGGATTCAGATGTTCTGGCAAATAAGAGACAGGATCTGAATCGAATTCTGGTTTAACAACGTCAGGTCCAGGAGGCATGGTCTCACTGATTGGATGGATTGTGACCATGGTTAGCTGTGAAGACTCTGTCTCTATAACAATAAACGAACCAGTATGTGTAGAAACAACTTGAGGTTAATTCTAGTATATGGGAAGATGATGTTTCACTAGAGGTATGAATTGTACTTGATTCGGTACTAGAGTGTGATCGTGTTCGCCGACCAGGAGTAAATTCTGGTGGTAAAGGTGTTTTCAATGCTAATCTACACGAACGACATGGGAATGGATTATTTTCTTCCATGATTACTGATTTATTTTAACAAAAAAATTAAAAAAAATAAAAGGGTAATGCTAGGCAAAAGGTTTACCAAGAAACTGTGAACTGCAGAATACCTCTTAGCAAACCAAGAAGTACGGGCAAGAAATCTCCTCGAATGTTGTGTTCGGTGTATCACAATTTACAAGGCGGCCGACTCAGTTCACTATGGATGGATAGCACCTAAAATGTTTCCTCACAAATATACCCGAATGTACGTGGAGGCCCAAGTTCGCATTCGCGCTCTTTGATGCGAAACCACACAATGAGAGCACCCCTTTATATTTTTCATATTGTAACATCACCCGATATACCCGAAAGTATGTGGGCGAGCTATGATATACTTACGTACGTGGAGTGAGGTATCAAACTCAGAATGTATCACAGATAATTAACAACAGCTGCTATGCTTTACAACGCTGAAACACATCTCTAGCTTAGACCTTCTAAATGTTATCGTTATGGTTCTAATGCTTTGTTAGGTAAATTGAGATAAATTTTAAGTTGAACTTGTTTATCAATTTTCCTTCAAGGTTCACCGCGATGATGTATTATAAATTCCTAAAATGCAAACTAAGAATGATAAAAAAACTTTCACTTTTAGTTTTCAATGAAAATCCTAGCTACTAGAGGAAAAGAGCAATCAATTTGAGAGCAAAAAAATCAAAGAGCACATACTAAAATGCAACTTTCCTAATTGTTTCTTTTGCAAAACACACAATACACTACATGAAAATGCAGGTTTTTATTTTTAGTCCCTTTAATTTTTTGAATTCAGAAAAGGAAACTAAGTGCATAAAATAAACAAAAACAAATGCCTTTTACTTTTGAGAAATGAAGAATAGAACAACAATTTCTCTTTTGAAGGAAAAATGAGGAATTAAACAACAATTTATCCTATCAAGAAACGAATAATTTACGACAATTTCCTTTTCAAAATCAAATGGATCTAATGCGACAATGAAAATACTTTGAAATTAATTCGTCAATGATAAATAAAAACGCTTTAAACAAACTATTCTTTCAAAGGAGGAAGAGGTAGATAAGTTCACTGGTCAATATGAGGCTTCAGGCTTTTCAAAGCACAACAGAGAACAAACTGAAAACAAAATGCAATGACAAATTCAACGGAATTCGGATGGTCTCTTGGGTCAACACAGTCTCTAAGGGGAGACAGTGTGTTGCAAAGCACCCCTAAAAGGGAGACAATTCTATGTAAAGCACTATGTCCTGTCCAACAGTGCGTTGGGCGCAGTGTACAATGAAAAACACAGTGGTTTAACACACTTCTAATAAATTTGGATTTCAAAAAACCTAATCTTTCTGAGTAAAAGCTACTGGCTGAATAAACAGAGAAAATCAGAGGCAAATACACCTAAGATGAAGGGTAAATTCCCCAGCGGAGTCACTAATTTGTTATGCGAAATTATGGATTATAGATAAAACATTATTCCCTAGAGAGGTGCTTATCTAGAACAGATTAAATACTTTACAACTCCTTTTCCTAACTGTAAATAGACACACAAAACAAATCAAAAAACTTACTTGGATTTCAAGCACTTCCTATTCTCCTTTTGTCGCTCTTGTTGTAGCTTCAAATCCAAGCTAGATATCCGAAAATATTTCCTACAAAGATGAACACTAAACAACAAAATATAGCAATAATATAGATGTCTATTCAAGTTACTTAGTTAAATCAATGAAACATAAACCATATACATCAGATAAGAATTCATAATATGGAAAACATGAGCTTATATAGATACATATGTGGGAAAGTAAGAATCAATCTTTATTAATGGATAGAAGGGGAGGTTACAACCCAGTGATTGATTTGAAGTGACCATCTTCAGCAGCATCCCAACCTCATCACAATGTAGATCTCTCCATCAGCATGTTACACAAATCAACTCCTCAATTGAAATTCCACCAGCATTTCTCTACTCAAATTCTTCCTTACCAAGCACTAGGATCTATGCTCAATTTATAGAGGAGCTGAAGGTAGTTTACAATCAATGAATTTCTAATAATAGGCAAGGCATGTTCCCAATCTTGTAGAGGTCAAATGGACACATGGATTTGAAGTTTGACACATGCGAACTCTTCTAGAAGGCACTGGCCAAGTGGAGATTTCGGAACAATGAGAATTTTGCTCCCAATGTGACCAACGCACCTATGAGTGTCAGGAAGTGCTTTGTAGAGAAACCTTGAATGGGGCTACCTGCATATGCAATGCACTTAGTCCCTTTAGAGGCAGCGTTGGTGATCTCTCATATGATACATTGTAAACTTCAAATCTTGGAAACCTTTTCAGATGAAAGTCATGGATGATTTGCCTTGTTCTTTGTCTTAGGGTATGTAGCAACTGAAATGATAGGAGATGATAGACCCTATTCATTGGTCCTGGAGATGATGTCCAGTTAACCAGGTCATTGGGAATTATGCCCAAATTGACCTATAACAAAGAGGATAGCATATGCTTGTCATATAATTTGTCCTTCCGACAAATCCATCCTAGTACATTCTACGAGCCCTAGGAAGGGGGGACTCAGTAACGTCATGATGACGACATCCGATGTCATTTAGTTTTAATGAGTCTGAAAAAGGAAGAACTCAATGTCTTTTCATGTTTATAGAGTTTTAAAAGAAGCGGAAAAGGAAACTACAGCAGGTCCCTTTTCGTAAATAGTCCCTCATACCCGAAAAGGTAGAAAACAAAATATGAGAGAACCTCTTAGTTGTGATTGGCTAAGGTATTCCTTTTTTGTAAATAATATGTCCCAATCCGAAAAAGGGGTAAAAGTATATTGGGCAGTTGACTTTTCACAACCTTTAATGAGTTCAAAACAACAAGAGTCTCGACAATCTTTTCAATTTTTGAGAGTTATAATAGGGCTTAAAGTTGACTCCTCTTGGAGGAACGCGTGGCATTAAGGGTAGAAACTGGTTCTGGTGATGGTGGAACTACTCAAAACAAGTAAAGGTTAAGAGGTTGGCTAACAAGACCACTCATCGTAGTGGTTCCTCAGGAATGGGTAAAACAATCAAGTGAAGGCATATGATCCGCCAAGCAGATGGTAATGATGGAATAATAAAACCAAGGCTCATCTGGAAAAACAAGCTAATAAAATAGAAATCATGAGATGTACAATAAGAATGGTTTCATTTTTAAACAAGCTTGAAATCAGGAAACTCTTCTTGAAGTTGGTTTCATTTTTACACAAGCTTGAAACAAATATAAACTATGCTTGAAAAATTTTGCATGCCCCCGGCATGGTGACTCAATTCGAGGTACATGCCCTGCAAGCTTCAGCGCATTCACTGGAGTAGGCTGCTAGTTACTAACAGGTGGATGGAGTGAAGGTTCAATGATGAGATCAAGGAAAGACTCGACTGGGATCTTACGAGATCTTATCAAAGACTTGAATTGAACGGGAACATGTTTCATTGTTTTAAAAATTTTCACACATTAAAATAACTATCCTCATAAGAGGCTTGTTTCATTTTTTAAGGAGCTTGACACAAGAAAATGAACTCTGCTCTGAAGATATTGTTTCATGTTTTAAGGAGCTTAACACAAGAAAATAAATTATGCTCCAACGAGCTTGTTTCGTTTTTTAAGGAGCTTGAAACCAGAAAATGAACTATGCTCCGACGTACCTTAATCATGGCGAATAAAAAGTCATGGCTTCCAAAAGGTTTGCATCTGATGGGATCAAAACATCTTGGAAGTTAGGACCCAATTCCCCCAGCACACGATACATGTAGAAATTTGCTGAATAATGATTAATTATCCAGAGACTATCCTGATCACATACAATTCAAATTTATATGCAACACATAATCTCTTCCACTCAGATCATCAAACATGCGGAAATAAAATCAAGCGATAACGCATCAAATCATCATACACATTAACACAGTATGTATGGGGAAAGCTTATAGTTGAAAACCCCGTAGCTATTGTGTATATTATAATGGAGAAATAATGTAACAAAATTAGTACAATACTCCTCACAAGTACTCAGTACTTTCTCATAAAGTTACACACAAACTAGCTCAGTTTTGAACAGGTTACTGGTTCAAAACTCACCGCCAATTGCCTTGCCTCTATTGCGCAATCCAGGCCTGTCTATATAGAGATCCAAGGTTCGAATCTCCTTGGCTTGACTGCGCAATCATCATGGGCAATTCCTCCAAGTGTGGTGCAAATCTCATGCACAACTGATGTCGCCACTGATAGCTAACTCCACCCTTTCATCTACCTCTTTCACTAGTCTCCACTGAACTGATCATGCATTGTAGTGAACTGATGTGTTCTTGAGTTGAATAATGAGTTACTAATTAATGAATTAAATAATATTTAATTCACTCCACTCATAACTAATTGATTATCTAGTTAAACTAATCTCAACTAGTTCAACTAAAATAAACAGAACACAACTCCACTATTTGTCTCATTAACTCCACCAAACTTCTGCCACTGAAGTCCTAACTGAAGTCAACCATGCATGATGCCATCAAACCCTTGGGAATAGCGTAATTCCTATGTCAGATGCATGAGCCACTTCCAAGGCTCGAACTGAAGTGCTCCAAGAGAGTAAACTGAAGTTTATAGTCTAAATATTATTAAGGGTAAATAATATTTGACTTCCCTATTTTAAGGAGAGGCAGTCTAAAAATAGACTTTGACCTATAGGTCCAAAAAATAGAGTCCCATCTATTTTTACCAACATGACCAATAATCCAAGAATAACATACTGCAATCCTCGGACCATGCTCCATATGTCTAAAAATAGACATAGTCTAAAAATAGATTTTGCGCCAGAATTTGCCTGCGGGCCCACTTAGTGAAGGCGACTTCATTTCACTAAGCTCCATCATCTTGCTGCATTTCAACACTCCCTCTCAGCAAGATATGGATTATCTGCAACCCCTATCCTGCCTCTGTGGAATTCGAACTTGCTCCTGGTGAGCGCCTTCGTCAGGATGTCGGCATCCTGATCCTCCGTGGGAACATATGAAAGCATCATGATTCTTCGCTGAACACAATCTCTGATATGATGGTACTTGATGTCGATGTGTTTGGATCTATCATGAAATACTGGATTAGCCGAGAGTTTAATGCAACTCTGGTTATCACAGTAAATCACTGTAGGCTCCAAATGCAACCTGAACAATCCAACGAGGATCTTCCTCATCCAAATAGCCTCGCATGCAGCCAAGCTTGCTGCCATGTACTCGGCCTCTGCTAAACTGAGTGCCACGGATCTCTGCTTCCTGCTGTACCAGGAAACTGCTGTCGACCCGATACTGAAAACTCCTCCATATGTGCTCTTTCGGTCCGTTGGGCTCCCTGCCTAATCTGCATCAGTGAAGCCAGAAAGCTTCGCTCCATCCTCCTGTCTGTACCATAGACCATATCCCGATGTGCCACTAAGATAACGCAATACATGCTTGCCTGCCTTCCAGAAGAGCTTGGTAGGCTTAACCATAGCTTGCGAAAGCTGGTTAACAACATAGCATATATCGGGTCGTGTATTGACCGGATACATAAGCGACCCCACCAACTGTCGATAGACAGTGGCATCCACTACCTCCGCTGAAGTAGCATCCTCCTTCCTCCAACCACCAGGAAGAGGAGTGTCAACAGGCTTGCAGCCTTGCATGTTGAACCTCTCCAGAATCTCCCGGGCATACTTGCCCTGAGAAACAAACAGTCCTTCACTGCGTTGCCAAATCTCCAATCCCAGGAAATAATGAAGAATGCCCAAGTCCTTCATCTCAAACTCTCGTGCAAGATTCTCCTTGCATGAAAGTATCAACTGCTCATCGCCAGTCAAAATCAGATCATCTACATACAGTACGATGATCAACAGCTTCCCCTCCACCACAATCGGGTACAGGTTTGGATCCGCCTCACTCTTGGAGAATCCAAGCCCGGTGAAGTAGCTGTCTATCCGAGTGTACCAAGCACGAGGTGCTTGCTTCAGCCCATACGGTGCTCTCTTGAGTCGGCACACATGCGACTCACTGCTGAAGATCTCAAAACCTTCAGGCTGCTCTATGTACACCTCTTCCTCAATAACTCCATTGAGGAACGCAGTCTTCACATCCATCTGATGAATGTGCCACCCCCTCTGCGCTGAGAGAGCAAGGATCGTCCGTATGGAAGAGTACCTTGCGACAGGTGCAAAAGTCTCCTCATAATCGATCCCCTCGATCTGTGAAAAGCCACGGGCGACAAATCTCGCCTTGTACTTCTCCACACTCCCGTCAACCGCCTGCTTCACTTTGTAGATCCATCGCGAACCCACCATTGATTTCCCCACCGGTCTTGGGACAATCTCCCATGCACTGTTCCTGACGATCGAATCATATTCTTCGATCATGGCATCAACCCATGCGGGTTCCTCCACAGCTTCCTCAAAAAAGGATGGCTCCGTCACGACACATTGAATCACAAGAGCCATGTATCCAGTGTACCGATCCGGTGACTGCCTCTGTCTGCGCTGTGCTGTAGGTGGTCCTACAACCTTCTCTGCATCCCGAGCCAGTCGCTCAGCTTCTGTAGTGCGCATGCGCCCTTTGATGGTTGGCGCTGCCTGGGTGGTTTCTTCCACCTCTTGAACCTCCTCTTGTGGCTGATCCACATCTGGAAGCTCCTCCTTAGGAACTAACAACTCCTCATCTGCATGCAAGTGTAGCTCCCTCTCAAGCGAACACTGCATGGCTTTCTCCTCCTGAAATTTTATATCCCGTCGCACAACAGTCTTTCGACTGTCTGACAAATACACTTGATAGTTGTGAGGTGTATCAGTGTACCCCACAAATATTCTAACCTCAGCAGTTGGATCCAGCTTCCTTGTCACATCCTTCGTCACATGCATGTAGACGGGAGAACCAAAAATCCACAAATGGGAAATATCAGGCCTCTTGCCAGAATAAGCCTCCTCCGGTGTACTCATGCCAAGAACCTTGTGAGGACAACGGTTCTGCACATACACTGCTGTATTGCATGCCTCAGCCCACAAGTGAAGGGGTAGGCCCTGATCATGAAACATCGCCCATGCAGCACCCACGATCGTTCTGTTCTTCCGCTCAGCCACCCCGTTCTGCTGTGGGTTATGGGGTGCGATGAGCTCTCTCCGAATCCCTTCTGCGCTGCAGAACTCCTTGAATTCAGCCGAGATGAATTCACCACCGTTATCACTCCTTAGAGCAATCACCTTCTTCCCCGACTCCTTCTCGACCGGTGCTTTAAACTCACAGAACTTCGCGAATGTATCGCTCTTCTTCTGCATGAAGAAGATCCAGCACTTTCGAGAGAAATCATCAACAAAGATCACATAATACATGTGCTTTGCTGTCGAAGAAACTGAGAAAGGACCACACACGTCTGTGTGAACTCTCTCAAGGATCGTCGTGGCGCGACTATCCTTCTCGTGAAAGGTGGCTTTCACATACTTCCCTAAAGTACACCCCTTGCACTGATCTGACTGCGCAAGAGTGCCATTAGGAAAACTTCGAGCTTCTTCACGCTATAGGGCCAACCTTTATACGCGTTCTTGAGCCAACAATAATTATTGTTATTAGGCGGTAAATTCACGAGTGAAAAGGTGGGGTATGGGAAGTAGCCGGTAATGCTTATTTCCTTATCCTGGCCTTGATTGAAGTGGACAATTCCCTCTCCTTAAGTTCTTCAAGTTCCTCTCTTTTGGGGCCCCTCCCCCTCCTTTGGTCGGGAGCCGCCATCGTTCGTAACCTCTCACGATTGTTGTCGAGAGTTCGGCAAGCTCACCCTCACCCCCTCCCCCAAAAGAGAGTTGTTCCTAACCATATGAATGGTTAGCGTTAACACTCCTCTCCCTCACCATATGAATAGTGAGTCGATGGCGGCCTTGTGTCGAGAGTTCGTTACCTCTCCGTTGTCGAGAGTTCGGCAAGCTCACCCTCACCCTACCGGGCCTTTAGTCGAGTCGATGGCGGCCTTATAGTCGAGAGTTCGTTCCTCTCCTCGACCTCGTAACCTCGGCCGAGTCCCTACGGGCCTTTTTGTCGAGTCACTTAACGTACCTCACCCTACCGGGCCTAACCATATGAATGGTTAGCGTTAACACTCTCTCCTTGACCTCGTAACCTCGGTCGAGGTCTAGTCTTTGGTGGTCGGGCCCCCTCACCATATGAATAGGTGAGCCTCTGCCAAGACCTCACAGGACGTCTCCTCACACGTTACCTCACCTAATGAAGGTGGGCGTCTAAATATGATAGAGAGTGCGGGCTGCTAAATATGGTAATTTGCTAGTTCCAAGGGTGGGACATGTTAGAGGAGGGAGCATTGGGGATCATTCGTTCGATGAAGGAGGAAGCGAGGGTCGATAGCTTTTTAAAAGGAATAGGGTAGGGCCATTTTAAAATATCGGAAGGAATAACCTTACATGCATGAAATAAGCAAATTGGCTGCGAAGCAAAAATGGAGTTCGGGACCCAGAGATGCATCCTTGTGATGGATCAAAAAGCAAGGTATTCACCGCCGGTAGGAGAGGGTTAGTTCATAAAAAACTGCCTTTGATAAAATAAGAGAAAACTCTATATTGTTACTCGGCGGTAAGTGTCTTATCGGCGGGTAGGGACTCGGACTCAACTATTGAATGGGTAAAGTAATCGTTCCCAACAAGGTAATCGGAGCTCAGCGGGTAGATAGTGCTCATCGGTGAATGGGGCTAACCAAGTGAGATCGGGCCTAAATAAATCGGGCTCACCAGTGCGGGGACTAATAAGAACTTGGCAACCCCAATCTCTTTCATTCTCGGTGGTTGCCCCAGTTCCTACGATATCTCATGTCGTGGAAACAGCATGGGTTGCCTCAATATTATATCGTATCGGCGGACTATGGGGGAACTAAATCTAATATCTCGTTCCGTGTCGACTTGGAAATTAACTCCTCCAATATCGTCCAGGTGTCTCGATGGGTTGATAGGTGCAATGGGTGCAATGGGTGTGTTGGTTCGTAAGGCGACGAATATATCCTCTTGTCCTCCTTCATTGGGTGATTCAACTCGGCGAACGCTCCTCATTCGTTGGTTTATTCGATCTAGCGAGAATAAATGTCCTCTCTTATCGGGGAAGATAGATCGAGTGCCGGAGTCTCACGGTCGATGAAGGCAAGCGACGAGTTCGCTCGATAGCGATTCACTGTGGGGTGAAGGTTTCCTTTGTGTGCTTGTGAGTGAAGCGTCCTTCGTTCTCTTGGTGGGCTGATTCATGTAGGTCTAGTGGTTTTTATAGGTGGGGCGGCTCTTGTAGTTCGAAAGGTCGAGATAGATAGAATTGATCGGGGATAGAAGATCGGTACTTTATCGGTCGAGTTCTCAATCGAGAATCGGTTGGGTCCATAAATCGGCGCTAGTAAGTTCTACTCGATCGGAAGTCTCAGCGAACACAAAGGTAAATAAACGTATGAAACGTGTGTGTCTCACGATAGGCGTTTAGTTGTTGGAAGAGTGAAAACGAGAGTAATTTTATTGCTTGTCACTTCTTGAGGGCGAGGTCCACCTACTAGTAAGAGAATCCTAGGAGATTTATTAGGAGTATGATAAGGACTATTGAGCTTTTTTAGCACAACTTCAATATCCTTCTATTGCAGAGTATTTTATTCAGAGTACCTAGGGAGGCAAACCCATATTAACTGATTTTATGGCTTCCATCCTACTTTACAGAGTCAAATTTAGACAACCTTATACTTCTAAGGAACTACTCCTTTATCCGGTGTATCACCAATGGTGTTGCGTTGAACTAAGCCTTGCTATTGGATGGACGGCCTCGGGATCTCCTTTGGGGTTTCGGTAGGGTTTATCGGATTCGGGTTGAGAGGCGATCTCACCATATCCCACGCGATAGTACTTTCCGGCTACACCTCTTACAAGAGGCTGCAAAGTCGGAAGGGCATCTCGTATTCGGAGTTCATCTATTATGAGATTCGAGGAGGTTCTTGCCTTTACCGGTACTTAGGTTTATTGGGGGATTTTTCCACTCGCAGAGGCCACCTTGTACGATTACGAATGACAATATACATTCCTCCCCGATTACGAACTGGTGAGACTTCATTGAGATTCAGGGGTTGAGAAGCATCTCTCTTTTTAGTTCTTCGAGGTTAGTACTCGCCCTCCTTGGGTCGGGCGAGACCGCTTAACGCTACCTCGCCCTCCGGGTCCTTTTCGCTCTCAAATTTTCCACTTGGTTGAATAAATTGCCGTTGTGTGGGTGAGGCACTCACCCTTCCCTCGACGAGCGGAAGCGTAGGCCCGAGCCAGCCATGGGGGCAAGCTCACCTACCTCTTGAGTACTTCTTGGAAGGAGGAGCTAGAGTCTTGGGGAGGATTTATTTATAAGCGAGTTAATCTGATGATGTGGCCGGAAGAGGGAGCGGGATGACCAAATACTTGATTGATTTGAAGTCGATGCCAGTTGAGAAGGAGCCGGAAGGTGGGAAAAAAAACAAATATTACTTCCCTGCTCTGTTATCATGGGGATGTTGTTACTATTTGGAAAAGAATAGTAGGCAAGTTGTCTTTCTTTGGGTGTGTCATTGCAACACCGCATATTAGAAAGTATGCCTAGCATGTTAGGGAAGGATACGTGGAGAAGCGAAGTGGACAACACTAACTTAGAGTGGCCTTTCGGCTCGCACCCGATGAACACTTGAATTTACTACGGAGGTTGGAGTACCGCACGGTTGGGCTTAGCTCCGGGCCAAATACGCTACTCAACTTCGCGCTGTTCAACCCATTGGCTTGACTACTCGACTTGACTACTCGACTTGGATTGATTCTTGGCCGGAGCTACTCGGAATGCTCGGCTTGGTTACTCGGGCTCGGTTGGGCTTAGCTCCTAGGATACTCGGCGGCAGCTCTTTGCGTTATTCAAATGGGGGATATGGGCGGGACGGATCTTCTTCAATCGGCTTTGCTAATCGGCTTTAGCTAATCGGCAACTAACAGTGGGATAGTGTCATTGCCTCGCTACGATCGGTGTTGGATAGAACCTATGCGCATCGAAGCTATGCTCATGGGAACCTATACTCATTGAAGCTCGGAATCGGTGCGTTAAGCTCTGGTACGTACCAAGTAGTCGGTGCGGCTAGTCATTGACGATCGTAGCCCCATTGCGGCTAGTGAAAGTATCATTGCGGCCTTAAGGGCATTCTAGTTAGCCGGAGATCATTTCAATAGGGTCGTGAGAGCCTATAGCCGCTATCATTGCTTGAAGGTCGTTAACGAGAGAAGGAGTTCCCCATATTCTAGGACGGACGAGGCTTACCCCTACGGAACCGCCGGAGTTCCTGCGAGCTTGCACCCATAACCTGTCGGAGGCCGAAGCGAGCACTTGCCAGAAGGACTAGCCATGAGCCATAGACGAGGGCTAGACGCCCATGCACATATGCCCATATTGGCCATAGTACAGCACTAGCATACAACATAGAAAGCATAGAAGAATAGCGTAGAAAATAAAATAGCTAAAGTACGAGGCACGGCTATATGTAAAAAGAAGTCCCCGGCCTCGCCATGCCTAAAGCAATATCTAAGAAGCGCTCGCTATCGAGGTGGTGTGGTACGTATGCATTGCGGCTGTCGTAAATATGATGCCTTTATTAATTTCCTAATCCCCACCTCCCGGCTTGCTGTCTGGGCGCGAGAATCGAAGAAGTAAAGGCGCGGCCGAAAACCTTATGAGATGCATGTTTTCTTAGCTTTGATATCTTTTCTTTTTATCTTATCACGAAAGCGGGATCATACCTTTCTATGCCTTTGTTAGCAATAATACCTTTATATTTAGATACGGTGCATATCGGCGGGAGCGGGCTTTAGAGACTTACTTATTAGACTTTTTTATGCATACACTTTTTCCCTATCTTATTTATTTCAGGCCTACCAAGCACACGACTTACCTATATCTTTCCACAACCCAAGTAAGGTGGGTGGTTAGGTGCTTCCTTAATCACACCCGCTTCACCAACCAACCTTGAACTACCTACCACTATGTTCACTTTGTTATTGATTGGAGAGACGGGCTCTTTTCTTTCCACCTTTCCTTGACCGGGGCGGGGGTAATGAGAAGGACTGCGAGAGGGAAACCAGTTTCACTTCTTTCCGGTGATGAGAGTTAGGCCAGCCAGGATTCCTCGTCTTCGGGAGGGTATGGTTCGGCACGCACGGGTTCGGGTGATCAAGGTTAGTCGATCGAGGGGTAGGGGTATATATAAGAAGGGCGATTATCCCTCCTTCTTCCTTTCCCGCCCTATCGATTCGGTTCGGGGAAACTATTATAAGCTCAGCAGCTCGAGGTAAGACCTATCTTTCTTCTCGGCCCAAGGATGAGACATTTGAAGGGGAGCCTTTCGGGGTCTACCTTCCAATGCTCTACCTACCTTATTGGACTGGGCTCGGGCTTGCCTCTTCTCCTGCGATAACTACGGTGGGGAACAGCACAGGTGGGTCTTGGAGATACATGTATTTATTGTTTTATTTGTGTCGGTGTCGGTGTAAGTTCCGGCCAGGTGAGTCACTCTATCCGAAGATAAGTATGCGTAAATAACTATTAGTAGGCGTAAGTAAGGATAAGTTTAACAAACTCGCACAAACTATATTGGTTAATCTATCTATTTTCACAAACTATCTAAATACGGCTTCCAAAATGAATAATATATCCGGTAAGTAACATAAGGTAGACGGAGGCGAGGAGCATAAGATGTGGGGATGGTTACTCTTTCTAGGGTCACTATGTATAGGGTTACTCTATCAATATGAAGGGTTTAAGAACGCTCGAGATTGAGTTCGTTCCCAGGATCGATATTTCAATCATAAGCAGTATCACCCACGGTAGAGTAAGTAGCAAAGGTAAGAGCTTATCACCGACATCGATAGCGAGCAACAAATCCATCGGCATCGTTGCAAGCGGTAGAAGTTCCAATATGTTCTTCTTTATTGACCCCACTTGATGTTCCGGCCTCTCTTTGGTTCCCATTACTTGATATTCGGTGGTTTCCTCTCTTGGTGGTGGGTCTAGTTGGGGACACGGAACAAGCCCTCGCACTTTAACAAGCGGATCAGCGCAACTGCTCAGCGCTTGAATAACCTAGTTTCTCCGGTCGATTGATGAATTGATCCTTTATAGGTTTATAGGTTCAATCCTCGATCCAATGATGTTCGCCGAGTACATTGTTTGTTCCTATATACATTTTGAATATATAGCAATATATACGTAGATGATGTATATGGGTTAGCGATCGTATGAGTATGGGCGCGGTATGATGGATGATGGATGGGATGGATGGGTAGATGGGTAGTAGTTTCTAAGTATGCTATTACGTACGTATTGGTACGAATGTGTAGAAGGAAGTATACTGCTTGAATGATTGGAATTGATTGATTGATTGGTATACCTCCTCTCCCTTATGGTCGAGCCTCAGGCTCCTTGATTTCATGAGTTAGCGAGAGTCGATTGATTGATTGAAGTATGCCTCCTCTCCCTTATGGTCGAGTAGCCTCCGGCTCCTTGATTTCATGATTGAATGCTTGCTTGATCGAATGATGAAGAGTATGCCCACTTGAATAGGAAAGTACGCCTTCTTGATTTCATGAGTTAGCGAGGAGTCGATCTAGATACTTACTTTCTTTCAACGGCATCCTATATAAGGGGCATTTAACCGATCATAATATTTCATTTATGGCCGCGTGCGGCTCTTAGGATGATTGAATGAGGTTTAACCGGGAGATAGAGGTTAATGAGCCGTCGATCATGTATGCGGCGCTGCGATTGGGAGGCATATTAATGATGATTGGGAGAGCACTCATTAATTACTCACCTTTCTTTCATTTAGGGCCCATCGGGTCGTGGGCCACCACTCCCGGGATGATGGTTTGACATGATATTGAGGCAAGAAGACGGGGTCGAAGATCTCATCGACAGCATTGCGGTTGATCGGTGGTGATACGATCATGGGGGATGGGATCGTAAACGGTCTCTCTTATCCTTAATATTAGTCAATTTGAGAGTGAAAGGTGGCCTGAAGAAGGGCGAGATATACTTCCGGTCATTCATGAGAGATATTATATATGTAATTATGCATTTATTATATATGTAATTATCTTTAGTTCGGATCAAAAGAAAGGGCTTGTTCCAATCTTCTGGATGCCTTGGGGGTAGGTGAAGGCTTATCTTGCGAGCTTAAGTGGAGCTCAGCACGACCCAGACTTGGCATAGTTGGTGATGAAGATGAAAGGTTTCCTCCAACTCTCTATTGGCACGATGACCAACATTGGATAAACCTTCTATTGCTAATCACATATATAACTTATAGGGCATTCCAATAATAGCCAATAGTCTTTAGTCCCCCATTATGAAGTATACCCCTTCAAATAGTCCCTTGGCATAACAGAGTGAGTTAGGTGCACGGAGACTTTATTGGAATATATCTGACGCTGATGCTGCTTATGCTCCTCGGTATCGATCTAGATATGTGAATGGAACATATGCTTCAGCCACCGAATTCACTTCTACATAGACTACTTCATCTGCTGAACCATTTCAAGGGGCTGCTGTAAGATCAGTTCTCTTATTAAGAGAAAGACATGCTATTGCCTTTTTCACGACTTTGATCTATGATTGGATGGATGAAATCATTTGCTTTTCTTTAGGTTGAAAGGGAACCTCGCCGCTTGCTAGATTTATCGCGGGCGAAAGGAAAGGGCGGCTGCTGGCAGAAGAAACGGGTGCACGCGCTAGGAAAAGAATACAAACAAACAGCGGGATGGCTAGGAGAAGAAACAACGGGCGCGCTTACTTACGTGCTTCCTGCCTGCCTTCTACCGCTTGACTTACTGCTTTCGATCTCATTTCGACCTTTCAACGACCTCACGAACTGCCTTCATCGAAATTGCTGCCGTATCTCTGCTTACCGCCTGATATATCTTCTATCGACCTTCCTGTCTGCCCTTTCACTTACTGCATTGCTTTAAAGATATGCCTGCCTGATCTCTCGAATGCTACCTGTACGTCTCTTTAAGCAGTATATCTCTTTCTCTACCTGGAAATAGATGATGAACTTGGGTTGCTTGCTTTATCATTTACCCCATTCCCATGTCTGATATAAAGATGATAAGGCAGGCCCCTTTCAACCCTCCATACCCAAAAGAGATGTACCCCTGGTTGTCATACTTACCCGACTGAGAGGCCGTACCCATACGCGTACAGTACGGAGTCTACACTGTAAGGCACACTGACTGCTGATCCAACTTGCTGCCTTGCCGAAGGGAAGTCTCTTGCTTCTTACTTACGGGACACTGACCTAGGGATTTCCAAATTATAGTCCACTGTCGCACCTACCTGCCTTATTGCTGCCCGCTTGAGCCTATAGCTAACTGTACGCCCAGTCCGCGTAAGGAACCTGCCAAAACATGTCCACACTGCCTGCATTCATTTCGGTCGGTCGCTCTTCATTATCTATGAGATTATACCAGCTGTTCATTCGTTCATTCAATAGCCCTCGAACTCAAACACATGGTCTCACTTACCGGGAACACAGGAATGGTGGTACTACTTGGAATAGAGGGATGGAATGAAGATGCGTTACATACGTTAATTCAAAATAGGTAGGGTCTTACGAGTCATACAGAGCCGAGCATTGCCAGGAGGCCCCTAGCCAGGAGGTCATTGCTAGTCATTACCGATAGTCAATCATTGCCAGCCAGAAGGTCACATAGCCGAGAGCCGATCATTTCCAACCGGTCATTTCAGAGGGTCAGCCAATAGTACATCAGAGACGGAGGGTCGGTCATTAGGAGGTCATTGCCCACCAGTACAGTTGTCATAGCCCAGTTGTCATTGCCAGGAGGTCAACAGAAGGGCAGTGCCAGAAGGTCAGCTGATAGTCAATCATCGCCAGCCGATCATTGGCAGAGGGTCATTTCCGAGAGAATAAGGAAGGAAGGGGGTTATTGCCGGGAAGACCTTGCCCCCATGACTTACCGATACGGAACGTTCCTACAAACAACTTCCCCTTTCACTTACCCTGAGGGAACACAGTTCCTACAGATACTCACAGCGGGGGATACACGTAGAGCTACACGATGAGGCAGGTTACACGTTGGAGGTTACATGTAGAGATACGCAAGCGATGATGGAGATGTTACTCGATGAGGGTGCTACTCAATGCTGTCGATACAAGAGTTGATGCTGGTAGGTGTGATCCAGGTTGAAATACAGGAATCTTAGCCGCCGAGAGTTGGTCGATCCAGCCAGGTGCCGATCCAGGTGTACATGCATTCTACGGTACTCGCTGGTAGGCCATGCCAAGTGTCAATGCCAGGTGTAGATCCAAGTGGTTTAGGCACTCGATGCTTAGCTTTCATTTCTACTTGAATCTCTATCACTCCCAATACGAGGTCTAATCTATCGTCCCAATACGATCCAATCTCACGTACCAAGTATGATCCAATCTCACGTACCCCTCATTCCCAGCAGCTCACTCCCGATAAGTGTATGCATCCACGGAGATAGCCCTACTCCTGACTACCAACTACAACTACAACAACAGCCCCTTCTTCCGAGATAGGCATTGATTGATTGGACTTTATTGATTCTATTGATGGAGAACATCCTTCAGAGATGGGCGGTCACCGGACGGATGAATCACTGTCCACGCCTGCCTAGTACGCGTAAGGCAACTGCCCAGGTCACTCACCCAAGAAAGACACATCCTGATTGACTCAAAAGCCTATCCTTATGATATAACGCGACCGATTGATTCATATGCCCAGGTTGCCTCACAAAAGAAAGGAAGGGACTTATACCCCCCCCCACCAAAGAAGTCCTTTGGGGCGAGGATAGGAGCCGCTCTATGGTAGGGAGAGGTTTTTGAAATCTGCTGGAAGCGAGCTTGGTACCTTTTCCGATTCCGATCCGGGTAGGCCGTTGATAAATGAAAAGATTCTAATATTCAGCTTTATTATAGACGTAATTATACAACCGTGCATTATCAACTTATCTTAATTGAACCCCTCTCCTTTCAAATTCTATTTGGATCGGAAGCAAACCTCTTCATTCTAGGCAGCCATACCAGCTAGCAAGTAGGCCCTCGTCAATTAATAAATTGATTCTTCCCCCTTCCATCCTTCCTACCCGAAACATAAATCTATCTATTCAGCGAGTTGTTCAATGAAGGCCAGGTTGAAGGATCGGTTCCATCCAGGTAGGTTCAAGGTCGAAGGGAAGGTAAAAGCATTCAAGTTCTTCGTTGGAGGTGTTCTGGCAGGTCAAAGCAGGATACAAGGTCTAGAGAAGCGGTCAGTCTTCACTGTATTATAATAGTCGGAGGTGGTGGGTATAAAGTTATCTCTTACTTGATTTGAAAGCCCTAGCTGGAACTTTCACTCCAAAGGCCAGAACGATAAGTCCGGAGCTAGAGGAAAAGGAGAAATCAAACTACTAGGAGTTATAAGTCGTTATAGAGAAATAAAGGGAGGTTGAAAGAGCTAGAGTTGAAGAGAAAGGGTTAAGAGAAAGAGTCTTATTTCACAAAGGAGAACTTCTTTATGAGCTCATAAAGAAGGTGGGCGAGAACACTACTTTTCCTATTAATGAAAGAAGGTAATGCTAGTGGTTGAGGCAACGCTATGATTTCCCTCCTAAGTAAGGTCAATCCCTGTTCTAAGTGGATGGGTATCGGCTGTGACTGGCTTGGACTGGTGCTTATGGGCTATGAATGATGGCGTATGATCATCAAATTGTGAATCATCGTATGTAACGCATCATCATCATAGCATCCATTCGATCGAGGTAGGACCGTGTGTTTGGTAGCGGGTAGAGTAAGAGGGTCTAGGTCGAGGGCTATGATTCTGTCGAGGTCTAGGGTCGAGGGTACAGGTCTAGGTGGTCGAGGGTCGAGGGATATGTATGGCTGCTATGGGCTATGACTGTCTATGACTACTGGCAATGGCTATATATAAATGATTCTAGCTATTCCTGGAATGACTCTAGCTTCCAACAATGAGACTGTCGAATACCTTAAGGCTTAAATGAAACTGGCAAAGACTAACAGCTCTTCCCAATGACCTTATGTAAATGAGACTGGCACAGACTAGCTTACATACTAGCTGCACTGACTATAGCTTCCATCAATTCTAGAGACTGGCAATGACCCAGTGGCAATGGTCTCCACTTCGGTCTAGGTGGTCTACCTTATTCCTGGAATGCGAATATGGCTGGCTCGTATCTGGCAGGTCTAACTTAATCGGTTCCTCCGTGGCAAGTATCTGGCTTGACTGGTTCTAATAAGAAAAGCAGTGAGAAATAGGCTTGGCATTCCCATGTGTGAGGTGTATCGGATGGCATGAACATGCATCGTCTAAAAAGGCACTAAAGGAAGGTCAGATCCTTAATGCCCCAGATAAGAGAATAGAATAACTGGTAATCTTACAAGCATTAAAGCAGAGCTGGAAGGGTATAATTTGGTATATAAGGGCGAGCGTACCTACCTGACTAAAAGCAAGCCAGCCAACTGATTCCTTTTGATTGAGGTTCTCGGCAGGCCCGGCACTCTGCTTGCTTCAGGGGAAGCAGACCAGTCAGGACTATACCTAGAACCGGATTAGATTCTTTTTTTGCTTGCCTGAAAAGGCCAATTTGGGTTAATCAGGACAAGTTGGAAGGACAAGTTCTCTAACGCCCCCAAACGCCTAGGGATAAATCCTGACCACATAAAAGCTATCCCCCAAATTCATTGAATCTATTCAATGATTAACCTCATCCTCCCTACGGTAAAGTGAGCGAAGGAGCACATTTCATTTCATAAATAGCTAGAAAAGGCTCCGCTCCTTTCTTCCCCTCAATGAAAAAGGTCCTGTAACGTTATAGGCGAACCTACTTGAATAATAAGGCCCCCTTTGAAGTTAAGGCCCCTATATTTCTTTACCTCAAATCGCTAGCTAGAAGATAAGGTTCTAGCCCTCCCTATATTTCTTCCCCTCAAAGAGCATAGCGAAGGAAGGCACGGAGTAAGCAAGTTCTGGACCAACCAAATAAGGTATTTAAGTATCCCTTTAAGGGCATTCTATTTGAAGGGTTTCCCCTTCCACAGTAAGGACTCTTCGAGGGACCGGCGACCCAGGCCCTTATATCAATATACTCTTGGCCAGTTTCTATATATTTAGAGGAAACAGTAGATTCTATTTAGAACCAATTCTGTTGTAAGGGTGGTCCATTGCTTATAGAATTTTTTGCTTTGCTGTATATGGAAATATAATGAAATCTAAGCGTAGCCGTGGTGGGCTATCTTACTACTAGCTGAGGCTTGCCATCAAATGAAATCTAGGCATAGCCATGGTGGGACTATATTGCTAGCTGGTGGGCTGGTTCCCCGGGATGCAAAATGGGGTGCTTTTCAATGCGCCGGGACATGAAGAGATGCTGCGGGGTCTATTATTGGCTTTGCGCCTAGATATGGTGGATCAAAAGGTTCATCAACTCATACCTTTGCCTCCGCTACTGATAGCTATGATAGTATTGTGCCTATGCTACTGGGCGATCAACTGCCTATGTCTTCTCTTTTAGGGACGGCATTTACCTTACCCTTACCTTTCTTTCTCCCTTTCATCCTAGAACGATGGAGGGCTGCCCACCCATTGAATTACCCTTCTTCTCTTTTAAGGAACTGATGGATCAATTCCTTACCCGTCGTCTAGTTTCCCTTGCCTGTCTCAATACCACTTATCTACTGCACATCCCTTTCCACACATTAGTTTTGTTACCTTCTATATACGTTATTTTCTCTTATCTTATTTTAGTTACTTGTTTTACTTTTTGTTAGACCACTCAGGGATAGATTGCTGGATCGGAACTGCCCTATGAATTCACTACTGCCTTACTTCACTTATGATATTAGCTGGGGTTGAACAACCACTTCAACTAAACTAAATGAAGGCGATCTTTGAGTACTGAATTGACCTTCCAGGTAAGGCGCGGAGCGATTGGGAGTCTTGCTTGTTTTGGTGCTAGGACTGCTTACTTGAAGTTATCGCTACCGCTTGTTCAAATAATGAAAAGAATATAAGAATAAGCAGCAGCAATATGAAAAGCAATCAAGGTCTAATAAGCAATCAAGGTCTAATAAGCAATCGAAGCAGGGAGATAAAGAGATAAAGAGATAAAGAAATAAGAAGGGGCAAGGTGGCCGGCAGTCAGTAACTAAACAAGGAGATGATCAAGTAAGAAAGGAGATCAAGACCTGTATATATCATATGTGCTCCTGCCAATATACTCTTTGTGCTTCTATTGAATACTAAACATAGATAATAATAAGAATAGATATGGTTTAGGGGGTGGGGATAAGGGTAAGGGTAGGGTTGGTTGGTTGATTGAGCGGGAATGAGGAGCCAAGATCGCTTACAATTCGATCCAGGTCGTTTAGGTCTCCAGGACTTCCCCATCTATGACTTACACGACTTAAACTCCTCAAGCTAGTACATCCATTTCAGGACGCACTAAACCCTTCCCACTAGGGACGCTTCACGATGCAGTTACCAGCGACGGATAGACATCTTGGAGCACCCCTGATCGAGTATCGTCCGCCTTCCCATCCATTTATATGGATATCTTTGAGTAAGACCTTCAACTCATGGGGAAGCCGAAGCGAGGTGTTTTTGTTTTTGTTTTAAGTAGGTATCCGATCCTACTGATGCCACACGGGCACCCTCCCATACTTCTTCGACATCTCCACCAACAGACGTCGTAGCCGCGGCGGGCTCGAGACCGCGGCGCCTTTCCTTCGATATGAGGAAAGACAATTTCTCATAATAGAGACGTTTTCCAATGAAGAAGAAGAGTCTTATTCTTCCGAACAAAATAAGCAACTTCAGATGTAGAAAGGCACTCGGCGCTGGCCTCTCCCATATAAGGTCTTATCCCGCTCGTTCGGAGCCGAGCCACTCGGCAGAGGTATGCTTGCTTCTTCGATCTCTTTTTCTTTTTATCCACAGCAGCTGACCGATCCATATCCATTGGAAGTGGCCAGCATCCCGCAAAGGCATAGGTTAGGCGAACAGAGGCCGCTCGATCGAGCAGATCTTTCGAGTAGGAGGAGCTGGCTTCATCAGCAGCAGCTAGAGTGGAAGTAGCATCCTCACCACCATCATAGGGAGTAGAGACAGGGGCTATGGTATAAGCATTTGTAGCAAGCAATCGAATGATACCTGAACCCACCGGCCCGGGATAGTAAATAAAAGCCCTCCATGCGAGAAGATCACTGCCCAGGTCTCTGGTGCTTTTGCTTATGCGTCTACAAGCCCAACATATGCAAGATGATTGGAACATCAGTGAATGTAGGAACAACAGGCTAGCTGGCTGGGATAGGAAGGGATACTGAACGGGTGGCTAAGATCTTCATTTCGAGAAATAAGTGAATATTTTTCATACTCCAGAATGGCTTTGACGTTTATCTCCCTAAATGGCAGGGGTTAGTGGCTCTAATCAAACCCTCGTCGCTGATCGGTGTAGCGGCTTGGCTCTATCCTGCAGCTTCCCGTTCGCTGGTGGGGCTAACTGACTGCCTCCTCTTTATATCTTTACCAAGCCAACCAGTGTGTGTTGTATCTTCCTGCCAGCCTGTCGGCCTAAAGCTGTCGCCTCTTGACCAACCTTTCCTCGCTTATCCCTGTCCCGCCTTTCCTCCTCAACTGACCTACTGCTGCTGACTTGACGAACTTCACAAATGCTGCTGAATTGACGAACTGACCTACTGACCAAGCTAACCGGCTAAGCAACCAACCTCCTTTCCTCGATCTGACCAACTGATCTCATCCTCTCTTCTCAGCCTTCCTCGAGATAAATAACCAACCAAGTAGCTGCCTTCCTTTGACCAAGCTGACTGAGCCCGCCTCAATGAGTCAATCCTACCCTCTAACCAGCTAAACCACTAAGCAGCTAAACCAACTTCCCTCTAACCAGCTAAACCAACTGATCAACCAACTGTGTCTCCATCCAAGCCTAAGCCAAGCAAGCTGAAAGCCAAGCAATAAAGCCGCAGAGCAGCATAAAGTCAAATGTACCTGTTTCTTTCAAGTTCATCTTCGGACCAGTCGTCATACACATACGGGTATTCAAATTTGCACGAAACACAATGTTTTCGCAGAGTACCCCGTGGATCATGTCTCTTGAAGTTTCTACAACTGAAGCGGAACTTATACAAAGCATTTGCTAATGCCTCTGCTGCTTTTGCATTATCTAGATAATAGTGCTCTACCTTTAGAGGCATCGCGGGCTGATTTCCTGTTTATATTCAACGTATGTGAGGCTCCGTCTATTAAGTTTTGGTAGGCAATCTCTAACAATAGCATCATATCGGTGACATAGTGGGGAAATATATGGGGGGGCTTCGAGCATCCATATATTCTAAAGTCACACCCTTCCTCGAACAAGTACCAATCACCAATGTCTATCAACAGATTGTAGGCGGGGGTAGAGATGCAAGGCGGTGGGGCGTTGTGAACAATCGCATACAACGGTCTTTTCATATCCTGCCTTTTGTGGCGACAGCATGCATCATAGGCAGCCAAGACACGTACAAATTTGTGGCATCAGGTTATCCGTTCAACCGTGACATAAGCATTGCGAGTATTCTATATGGCTCCTTGAGATTGGCCACGGGATAGGGCTTCTCTTCAGCTCTTGCTTATGCTTTGTGCGCTCAAAAGTAGCAATAGCCCACTTGGGCAAAAATGGCAACAATGGAGTAGTAGGATCATCGTTACCATTATAATAATCATCCAACAACGAGAACTTCGAGCAGAATCTATCATCACTGAACTGGATAGCACTGGAAGGAAAGGGATCACCATCAGCAAAGGGCCCATCACTATGTTGCACATCCAGAGAGAGCTCGTCACTAGGCTACTCATCGAGAGAGGGCTCGTTACTAGTCTGCTCATCGAGAGAGGGTTCATCACTGGCTACATATCCGTGTCAGATGAGGGAAGGCTAGAAGAAACCTCTAGAAAAGGAGAGGGCCCCGAGGAACAAGTAGTCCCATAAGTCCCCGGGGACTGTCCAATAAGTGCGGAAGAGCAGCTCGGATAAGTTCCCATGGGTGGACCGATACTCGATTAAGAGGTGGAAAGATCCACTACAACCAGCTAGGAGTCATCAAAAAGTAACCCAGCTGGGCAAGAAGACGCATGTTCCATAGATACATGCTTACAATCATCACTTGAACCATCGTTGGAAACAAGTGACGGTAGAGCTCCTTTTGGACCATGAGGAAAAGGCTCATCAAAGATAGCCTCATGATGCTCAGTCACACGGTTAGTAGTGGGGTCATAGAGAAAAGAAACTGAAAAGGACTAATTGTAGCCAGCCATAGTATGGCGAGGAGTATACTAGACAAGTGATATATCACGCCTTCCATGAGGTGGGTAGACCCGTGCACCCGATTAAAAACTCCTTAAATGTCAAATATAGGGCTTCTGCCCATGTAAGCGCTCATAAGGAGTCATACCATAAAATGCACGAGTAGGTGTGGGGTTTCTTATCAATGCCACAAAAACAACCGCTTCTTCCCAAAAAGGAAGCTTCATGTTCCGAGAGTGAAGCATACAGTCGGCCATTTCCATGATAGCCCTATTCCTTCGCTCAGCCACACCATTTCGCTGAGGAGTATAGGGGACAATCCTCTGCCAAAAGATGCCATGAGAGCGGAGAAACTGTAAAAAAGCATTACCAATAGATTAACCACCCCCATCAAACCGAAGACGCTTTATATTCTGCTTACATTGAGCTTCCGATTTTCCATACACCTCAGCCTTGGATTTCATGGTATAAACCCACATAAACCGATAATTATAATCAATAAAAGTATGGAATAAAACCATATCGAAGTCTTAATTGTACTACTTCGGTATGATGTCCTTCCAACTTGGATTCACGTATAACATCGCGCCGCCGTACGAACATGGCATATAGTATAAAGATTAAGCCCAAACTCATCCGTGTTGCACCCCCGTAAATGAGTGCATGTACATTACACCTCCAACGGTGGTTGCCAAAGATCCGAGTGAACCCGAGGCCATGGACTTTGATCTACCAAATGAGTTGAATGCCTCTGAGACGAAATCATCAACCACTTTGCTCCTCGGTTGCGATTGTATGTAAACCCCCCCTAACCCCCACCCCCTAGAAGCGCTGTAGGGCCTTTCTTTTCCTTCTCTCTTCCAAGCAGCCCTGAGCGACATATAAGTTTGATAGTAAGGGATGGTTCTTTCATTGATATTAAGTTTGTGAGGTTGCTCATACATCATCGTTGGTTTCACCGACGAACGTAGTGGGCGTTAGACAGTTCTTCGGTTGGTTCCACCAACTAACCAACAAACACGGGCTCCATCCCGCAATCGACCGGTAAAATATAGATCCCGCTTTACTCTGAATCGTGAATTAGAAAACACGGGTCCGAATCCCTTCGCCTGACAACCATTAGCGTCGAATGACCACAGTGACGGTTCACCCTAAGGCTGGCCCCCTCCGCTTTCATAAATAAGCAATATATAGGGTCCAGGGCGACCTATCGGTCGATCGAGATCCGACACTAAGACGCTACGCCATTTGCCTCTATCCAAACGTAGGATCGGATCTATCTACTTGGCAATAACTAGGTTACTTCCAACTACATTAATGAATCTTCATAAATTACTATCGGGTGTCGGCTACCAAAACTTAGCTACAATAGGATGGGAATCTAACTTCTAAGTATGTTGCCACTGATGCTACTGAAGCTCTCTTTTTGGCTATTACGCATTGAAACCACTCCTGTGTCTTTACCTTATTGCTCTGTCTATTACTGCTTGTTTTTCTCTCACCACCTTGTCTATTACTGGGTTGCTCCTCACCACCTTGTATTACTAGTAGCTTCGTTAGGCCAATGAAAACACGTAGCCCTACCCTACACTACACACTTAGATTTGAGATATTACTCCTTATATTCGCTTATTACTTCTAACCCACAGAGACAGCAAAGGATTTGATGCTTGATGCACCCTCCTAGCAGCCTACTTTTCTTCTTCATTAGCTTGTGATTGGCTAACAGTACCAGCAACAATTATTGAGACATCTTTAACAATAGGCAACTCAATCTTTATCACAGCACTACGCACACTCGGGGGGGAATGCACCATGGGATCTACATCCTAACATCCAGCCGGGGGAAACATTTTCATATGCTATCACTAGCTACGGAATCCAGCCCCTCTATCACTAGCTACGGGCTATCACTAGCTACGGAGCGTAGCCATTCAAAAACAAAATGAAATATTTGAAGCCATCAGAAGATTCGTCAACTGCTGTATCCGATCTATTGTATACGTATACATATCCATCCAGCCCGAGGAATGCTATCACTAGCTCCGGATTGAATACACTCCTCCTTCCAATGAGAAATAATGGCTATCCACTGAGTGAGATGAGAGCGGGGGAGATACCATCCAAAGACATACATATACAGTCAGTCGTCCATCCATCATCAAGTAAACAGCAGCCTATGTTGCTATGTTGGTTGTTTGGGTCAACAGCATCCATCCAGAGACATATAAAGTCCATCCATCTGAGAGAGAAATATATACAGTCACAGCTATGAGAGGGATACACTGCTATCTACCTACCATCTGAATTCACAGCTATGAGATGAGAGGGATAGACATCCTATCTACCTGCTATCTGAGAGAGCTAGACATCGGATACACTGTACACGGGGAGAGATACATCCATGCAAGAAACTCCACACGGGGGCAACACGGGGACCTTAACTACACTACACACAGGAGCCTTACAGTCTGTGAACCCGGGCGATCCTGCCTACTACTTGTCCTCCTGCCTACTTGTTCTTCTACCTACTTTCCTCCTGCCGAAGTCATCAAGTCAAGTTACTGAAGCAATACTCTTGCTTGAATACTTCTTTCTTGCAACCTGAGTGTTATAAGTTCTGAGGAGTTCTAATTCATTGCTATTGATAAGTGAAAGCCATGTGTGATAAGGAAGCTCTACTGCTGAGCCTATTAGAATATCGGCCCAATCCTCCATATACCTATTATCAATACCTATTAGAAGCCCGATCCATATACTAAGATAGATCTCATATTAGGGGAAGCTCTACTGAACTGAGCCTATTAGAAGCCTGATCCTCCATATACGAAGACGAAGAGAGATCTTCTCAGATCTTGTCTTGATTGAGTGAGCCTATTTATTGATTGAGTAAGCCTATTCTCTATCAGCCCGATCCTCCATATCATATACTAAGACGAAGAGAGATCTCAGATCTTGATTGAGTATTTGACCCAACCGCGTTCTACCGGTCGCTCGGACGGGTATCAGTTAGGGGACACGAATATCGGTTAGTTAGGTACGGGTGATTCTTTACACCTGGCCTCGATCGGTAGAAAATCTGATAAGGAATAGTTTATTTAGGGCTATCAGAACGAGGATTGATAGCTTTGATTGAAAGCTATCAGAACGAGCTAGCTCCGAACGTCCAGTGTTGTGTGGATTGAGCTGGAACCTCAGTTTGGATTGGGGTGGACGATGGCGGAAAAATAGATATGCGTCGAGTGCCTCAAAAATATGCATTCCCTCATAAAGAACATCTAGTGTATCAGAACGAGCTAGCTCCGAATGTCCATTGGTGCGTGGACCAGTGTTGTTTGGATTGGGGTGGAACCATATCCATCCATATATGAAACCACTTGACCCGATCCGGAAACAAACTAAACAAAGGAGGGTATAACGTACCTATATCTATGTAGATAGAAGTAGATAGAACATAAACAAGGGAGGGTTTGTAGGTGGGGTGAAAGGGAGGGATAAGGGGAGGACTATAATAGCGGGAGAGAGATCTGAGTAGGCCTTATATATGTGATATTGGTTGAATGGAGAAATTGGTATAGGTGAAAATGGAGAGTGTAATGGATAGAGATCGGAATGAAGCATAGGGTTGGGCGGAGAGATACGAATAGAAGCGATACTAACGGTACATGCACTCAGTAGGTGTCACGATGGCATAGCGGTAACGATGACGTAGCGATAGTGTGTTAAGTATAGATCGATATTGAGACAAAGACCCAGATTGATATGAATATCGATAGTCAAAGGGCGGGGTGGGATATATAGGCATATGTTCCAGTTGATTCTATTGATTAAGCTGTGGATTACGCAATTGAACCAGGACCTGTACCCTTTTTAGTTCAATAACCTCCTGCAGCAGTTCCAGGTACAGCAACAGTTGATCCAGCGGGTGATTCAGCGGGTGATACAGATGTCGTAGCAGCGGTTGATTCAGTAGATGCAGCGATAGATTACGCAGTTGACTAAGCCGGTCATTATGTAAATGAAATCTTTTAAGGCGAGACGGAAATGGTCAAGGTGCATACCTTTGTGAGGGCGACTCCAAGTATTGGGGCGACCCTGTATTCCATTTTTTATTACTCATGGGATGAATCACTTTTTATGTATGTACATATGATTGATGTCCTGATATGCGGAACCTATACTATTGATAGGCAATACTCTTGTTTGATGATGAGATTACTATTAACCATACCCAGCAGAGAGAAGTCCTTAACACCATACAAGTGAGGTTACCCCAGGTTCCCATGCCCGAGAGAAGAGGATAAGGCCCCTTTCAATGCATACCCGACGGATAAGAGAGAGCCAAGTTTCATACAGACAAGTATCCATCGTGAAACAGTGACAACACCGAAAGGACACAGTGAATAATCTGCTGATCAAACTTGCTGCTCGCCCAAGGTAGGTAGGCCTCTTGTTTTATCGATCTTGCCATCCCTTGAGATGAATATGAACTTCCCATGGGTTTGCTTGCTTTATCATTTCCCCCACGTTACCCACCAGACGATAGAAGATTTGTATGCCAGACGAGAGAATGGATAGACGTGTTGGTTGATATAGTGAGTTGAATAGCTCGTGGGTGCGCCAAGGGGACTATGTGCTGTTAACAACGATGCACATGGGGCAGAGCTATTTGCAGTGATACCTTCATGCCAAGAGCGAGTTACTCAAGCTTTTGTTATATATGATTCACCTGTTGAGCATCATACGCCATTCATAGTACATATTAGCACGGTCAGAGCCAGCCACGGTCAGTCCATAGCCATAGCAGCCATACCCGGGATAAATTACCCCTATTGTTCTTCCAATAAGAGGATACCCCATCGACATAAGAGAGAATGGCTAGAGGTGCTGCTAGAGTGAGTTGCATAGCTCGTGGGCGGGGCAAGGGGACTATGTACTGTTTTCAACTATGTGCCCGGTACTCTTACTATGAATCCTAAGCTTTCTCCTTGCCTCGATTTCGTGATTGGGTTGGGAAGGAAAGAGACTCTACTGGTCCCGTTAGGCTAGTTAGAGTTTCCCTCCTTCCCTCCCCTTAAGGAAGGTAGGAAGAAGGATTAAGACTCGATGGGCCCTCTTCGCTCTCTCGATGGTCAAGCGAGTAGTTCCTCCTCGGCTTAATCTGTCAGTTGACCTGAGTTGTCGGTATGGGGGGTGGGTTGTGGGGTGGTATGCCGATGTTACATATTATAATACGATGCGCCACTCTGGTTACAAAATATGCCATTTTCCCCCTTAGGATTTATGGCATGTAACGTATTAAAAGAACCCAGATTAATGCTATGGTGATGAGACAGCTCGATAGCAGTTATGGAGGATAGATGAGTTGGGAAGACCCGGATCCCTGCTATTAGGATGGGACAGTCATAGAGCAGCTATCGAGGGAACAACCCAGTAACCCAGTAACCAACCCAGTAACCAAGTGTAGGTGCCTTTACTGCGAGATTCACCTAGTAACCCACTCTATCCTTCCTCTCTCTCGTGTAGTGGGCTTCACACCCCGGAACCAGACTTACCGTAAGACCACACCCGGGTTAGCCATGAACACACTCACTAAGCGAACACACCGAATAAAGACCTCCTGGGGTTCGATCGGTTTCCTCGTCCCACACTCAATAGAAAATACCGAATCCAGACCTTGCGGGTGAGGTGTTTACTTCTATGAACGCAACTATGGACAGTCTTTTCAATCCCACTATGGGAAGTCTTTTCAACCCGTGTTTGAAGACCCAGATTCACTGCTATTAGTTGGTGCAACTCTAAAGCAACTATCAAGGGGAACCGCCAAGGGAGATAACCTGAATTATTGCTATGGTGATGGAGCAGTCCTATAGCATTCATCGCGGGGAGACGCTGGGGGAGAGCACCCTGATCTGATGCCAGTTGATGGTACAGCTCTGGCGCAGCCATTTAGGGGATATGCTATAGGGGATAACCCTTACGAGGGGCTGTGGAGACGAAGCGATTATTGAGCAGTGAAGGAACGGAGGGTAAGAAGCATGACGAAGAGGGGAGAGAAGCATGGCGTAAAGGATAAGGTGGGTGCCTTTACTGTGAGGTTAGTCCCGTAATAAACTTTCCTTCGTATTATTGAGTTGGCGTCACATACCGAATCAAGACCCGCCGAGTCACATCCAGGTTAGCGGGAACACACCACGTAGGCAAGAACACACCGACCGGACCAAGACCGATATACCACACCCGGATTCCTCCTTAGGGTAGGCAAAGAGGTACCAGCCTAGGCAATAGAGTAGACAATACCCCAACCAGCAAGGGACCGGACCCCAGATCCGCTTCTGGGAGAACCTATAGAGCGTACTGATCCGCACCCCAACCAATCAAGGGAGCAAGGTAAGGGAACCCAGCCAATGGAGCAAGAGATGGATGAGCTATAGATTGCCTAACTAAATAAATTGACTTATCCATAGATTGCCTAACTCAACCCCAGAGAATCCGTTGATTGTAATCCCAAGAGAACCCCTTTCATCAAAGAAATTGTCCATCCTTTTCACCATTATTCGATGGTCCTAATAAAGGTTTCCAATTCCCCCACCCCCATGTTTGCTTGATCGTTGGCTAGAGAATTTAGGATCCTTCATATTTGAAATAAGTGAACCTCACTAAATCCATGAAGGAGTGAGAGAATGCAATTTATGATACGGACATGTCCCTAATGGGGGGGTTCTCTCTTTACTAGAGCCCAAATTACAATAGCAAAGTATCTAATAATGGTGATGCTATATTGAGTTTTCTTCCATAAGAGAGAAATCCCCTGATAGGCAGTAATAGCTTCCACCTCATTGTTTGCTTCATTGCCTAATCCCCAAGCATATTTCAATTTCTTTTGTTCATCAGGATCGAGAATGATTCCCCTTGCACCTGCCTCCCCTTTGTTTCTTTTATTCAAATCAATTATGGTGATTCAACAACTCACTATTCCTGGGTTACTAGCGGGACGGGGAGGTCAAAGTGGAAAATGAACTACAGAAAGGTGGCCTATCAGTTAGACATTCTACGCCTTGGTACCTGGTAAATTGGAGAGTGCAAGGGCGGCCTTGTCAAAGTGGTAAATTGAAGAGTTGGAAGGTTGCGTATGGAGATGGTAATTCTGAGAGTTCAAACGCTTGAAAAAGTGGTAGGGTCGGTAAACAAAGGATGCGTGGCGAGGAGCTTGACCAACGAAGGATGCGCTTTAAGGCTCGGCCCCGGGTGGGGAGAGGCCCGATGAGGTGAGCTGTGAACTCTCGACTATAAGGCCGCCATCGACTCACTCATTCATATGGGTGAGGCCCGGTAAGGACTCGACTAAAAGGAGAAGCCCGGTAGGGTGACTTTGCCGAACTCTCGACTATGAACGCCATCGACTCACTCATTCCTTGTCGTTGAGGAAATCGAACGGCTCTAGATAAATTTGGCAAGGATATTTTCAGGCTGGACGAAGGGGAGTAGTGCACCTATACTTACTAAAAAGCAGCTTCTCCACGAATGCTAGTGCACCCCGCGATCCATCCACCTATTGCAACCCGTCCTCGGCCGGTACCTTTATGAACCTGCGGCCCCTACTTATTGAATAATCGTTCAAGAAGGCACGTTGCGGTAGCGATTAGTGTATGCATGTTGAATCGGTAAGTGTTCCTAAAGAGGGGTTCCCTTGCGAATAATTCATAATCGTTCGAGTATTAATTAATAAGGGGAAATTTGTCTTTGCGATTCATTCTTTCATTCAATTCTCATGATTTCATCATGCTGTCATAAAAATCCAGGTATCCCTCTTATTAGCGAATAACTATTAGGAGAATTAGAGTTCTCGGAGCACGGATGAATAGCACTTTGATAGAATCCCATAGAATGATGATAGAAAACCAATACCAAATGATGATTGTAGCCACAGATACATGATGATAGTAAGTCCCAACACATGGGGAACTAACCACCTTAACCACCCAACGTCGTATGGTTTAGTGGAGGCCATCCTTACTAAGTTTAGTAGGCCCTTCTTAGGTATCACCTTCTCCTAGTTGATCCAATTGTTTAAAAGTCTATCCAATCGGCAGCCACAGAAACGATATGTTAGTTAGTATGTTCGGTTGATTCGACAATTGGTTAGTAGTTGATGAAGCATAAGTGGATTACGGTAGAGTCCGGCCTCGTTGAAGCACACGAATCGAGAACGAGCACGACGTTCGTAAGCGAGATGAAGAGTCGATGTTGGGGAGGAAAAGGCTTTGGATAAGAGCGTACGATGGGTAACAACCCACGCATGGGGGAACTACCCTCCACATGGATAACCACCTATGGGGGAGGTCTTTGGGGAAGAATGGGGTGATGGTTGGACTTACTTGCTCGCCCGTTCATGTGCCCGGTTTTGCTAGTGCGGTTAGAGCATCTTTGAGATTGATGTCGTTGTGACCCCCCCCTATATATCTAAGGGGATTGAACCCATTCAAACCAGTAGTCCTCACGTTCTGTTCTCCCCATTCACCGTTAGCGAGAACTCTCGGTCGATGCGGCACGGCGCTCATGAATAAGCAACCCCCTATCTCGAACCCTCACACATACACACAATGAATAACGAAGGGAAGGTTATCCTTTCCGTGGCGAGAGGTAAGGATTAGAAGCTACGGAAGTCAAGGAGCCATTCCTCCAATAAAAGCTTCGTCCCTGACAGAGTCGGTGCCGAGGCTTGCTTGGTAGCGGCTTTGTAGGTCTGACAGATGATAGGACGTATAGAGGAGGCTAGAGAGTGTCTCGCAGTGCACAGCCCATCTGTGCGGATGAAACACTCCTTATCAAGCGATGGAGTCGAGGAGAGGGCTTGACTTTCCGATGGAGTAGAGGAAGATTTCGAGTTGAGGGGATAGCGGGGCACATCGACTCGTTAATACGTATATGTGTGCCAGCCCGCTATTCTCTCTTTCATAGCAGAGTCTATTATAGATGTATTAACCACCGGACAGAAAAAAACTCGGCTCAACCAACATAATAGACCCTATTAACTTCTCAACCATGCGAAAAGAAAAATAGGCAAGTCATGAGGCAAGGTTTCTGGTCGGAAGTAGGCTGGGCGGTCGTGGTGGTCGGCAAGTCATAAAGAAAAAGAGGTTACTTCTTCGATTCATGAGGCAAGTCATTCGATGTAGCTTCGATGGCGCGATCGAATCATTCTGGCCACTGCCGGTCGATTTGTACTCTTAGAGTGTGACGGGTTGTCGATACATCCCTGAGTACAGTATAAATATACGTATCCCAAGCCACCACTCGCTTTCGCTCGATAATACAATGAAAAAGCATTATAATCCCGACCACAACGAGAGCCATAACTCGCCACGCAGGCCATAATGCCAAGCCACAGTGCCCTTGGCACTATGGCGCACGGAATGGCTACGGATAGCACATTGGTGATGGAAAGTAAAGAAAGTAAACAAGCTATGCGATTTGGAAGGTGCTCAGTAAGACAACGATCTTCTGGCAACGTCAGTATTCACCGCGCAATACTCGGGGGTGGCGGATTTGAGCGGCCCGATTCACCTCCTCGACCTTGTAACCTCGGCGAGTCCCTCGAAGACCTTTATTGAGAACGCAAAGCGCATGCACGATTTGAGTGTTGTACGGCTGGTCTTTCTTCTTTGGTATGGTGGATAGGATGGATGGGATGGATGGGCAATTCCATCTTTGCTTACTTCATTAATAAATTGATATTTCTCGAGAGTGACGATCTTGTAAAAGATCATGCAATTGGAAACTACCTTTGGGGATCATGTCTTCCTTAATGGTATATGAAGTATAGATTGATGTCACACAACGAGTTGAACAGCAAAGATTTGGATGAAATAAGGAGAAGTACGATCAAAGAGTCTCGAAAACCGGCACTAACAATGGCGGCGGTGTGTGGCGAGTTTAAGGGAAATAAAGCATAAAGTGGGAGAGGCTTGTTTGGGAATATGACCAAATATTTCAAAACTGTTAAGCGAGTTGTCCTTCAAGCTACCGAGAGGTCCGGCACGGGGAATGGTTTCTTGCTTTGGGTTGTTGTCCCATATTCATATTTGACAATAGCAAAGGATCAACTCCCGGAAGATCTTATTTGGAGATCATGATGAGGTTGGAGTCCACCCTTTAGAAACCCACTAAGTCCTCATTGGGCTTGGTGCGAGGTCCAAAAAACCGGTACGAAGAGATGTCGAAGGGAAATTGTTTGTACAGGAGCACCTTGAAGTGGCAAATCAATTCTCAATGCAATCCAATTATTCGAAATCTATATGCTTGTAAGTAACGAAAAATTTATCCATCTTCCTTCTATCCCGGGCGAGTATCCCATTGATTAGTCTCCATTGATTAGTCCCCATCCACTGACGGAAAACAACCTCCTGGAAACGTGGATCGAAGTCACGTACAACTCCACAGTCCCGCGTCAACTTCCCTTCGTTCATGCAACGCCCATAGTTTTCTCGTGCCTGAGAGTATATATTCTTGCGCACGGAAGAAGCATGTCTTGGCCAGGCGGCGATGCGTAAATGACGGATCGAGTAGTAGCATTGAGTATCTCGGTCGACCGGGTATCAGTGAGTAACCCACGAAGCCCAATTTCGGTATCGCGGCGACCATCAAGTCCGAGTAACAAAGCCCAACGGCAGTATGCGGGTATCCCGGCCATAAATGACTAGTGACTATTGTCTAGCAACGATGACTCCGGGAATGAGTCCTCTTCCTGCGCGGTACCTCACGGTCCCGGTCATCGTCGTTGGGTGGATGTGACATGCATCGAGTGAAGGAGACTACGGTATGTTGGGCCCAGGATGGTACGTGGCATAAGAGCAAAAATGAGGCAATTACAAGCATCCTCTATCGGTTCGCAAAAAGACAATAGGTGGAAACACGGCATCAAGTGATCGGCTCTTGTATGTTGCCGCGGATCTCGGAGTACAGCGACGCGCCTAGAGCTTTATCGTTCTGTGTGCCCGGCCTAGGTTTATGCACTCGCGGTATAGGTTTGATGAACATGGTTCCTAGTGGAGTAGACGCCGGCCCGAGAAGAGTTCTATCAACGACCGGACTTTTATGTGCTCTTGTCACATCCCGACCCAACCAAGCGACGAACGGCACGATGTGAACAATGGTTCCACCGGACTACTCTCTCGTTCTCATTAGGAGGGGAGTCCATAACCAAAATGAATGTCTTGAGTCCGGCTACTCTAACCTTCTTGATCAAGGATTTGAAATACCTCTTTGATTCTTCTTTTGGAGTCATTTTCCTATTCTTAGGAAGCAATTACTATTCTTCGAATATAGGAGTAAGGCTAGAACCCACATGAATAGGAAGAGCTGAAGCGAGAAAGAGGTAACTGAAAGCTCTCTACGATAAGCCACTAAGCCTAGTAGTTTCGTTTCGAGAAGGAAATAGAGCCCGGAAGGATAGACTAAGGGTCCCGAAGGGCGGTGGAGTCGCGATGAGGAAAGGAAGGAAAGCTACGGAAGGTAGGAGTCGGTCGAGGCCCGGTGAAAGTATTGGAGGAAGCATGGCATAGAAAGCGAGAGGCGATTGCATGGTAAGTAGGGCGGTCGGTCCCTACGGCAAGGAGGAGAGAAGGAGGAAGTGGCACGTGTTACATGAAAGCAAGCAAGAGAAGCGAGAGAGAGGAAGTTGGTTGCTCTAAGCTAATAAGAGTAGAGATTCAAGCCGTAACTCCTCTCCGAGTCGAGCTCTTTTATTAAAGCCCCAATTTTGCCCTCAATTCGTCCCACCTGTAGGCCTCCCTGTCTTTCATTTACTCACCTCCGGGATACGGAAGTGAAGACCACATCGATCCAGAACTATGTCGATCGAGTACTTGAATCGGCTTCGATCTGCCCGAGAAGCCAGCCCATTCTTGAAAACGGATCTATATATCGTTTCAATCCCATTCTTCGCTTTTTTGTTTGTTGTTGCTTCCTTCTATCAAAGGTTATACTTAGTGAGATTGGCTTGCGAGCGAGGATCTGGGAAGGATACTCACCTAAATAAATAATAGGCGTCGGGAGGGCGAGGATAGACTTATTATGTATACGATTTGGTCTACTTATGCCTCTACTTCTGCCTATTTACGGCCCCGGTTCTGGTGGTTAGCGAGATCAATCGATGGGAATGGTTCGATCCAACCTCTTTCCCAACCCAGTGGAACGTAGGGGTTAGAGATATGCTTATTGGGGGATATGTGATATTATGCATGATCGTCTCACTCTCCCATCTACTAATGAACACATATGGAATACGAGGGTGAGCTTGTCGAACTCTCGACTAAAGGAAACCGCCATCGTGAGCTTGACGTGTGAGGGTGAGCTTGCCGAATTCTCGACAACGGCCACCATCCAGAGACGAACAACTCTGTGTATATTTTGGGGTAGGGGCCCCAAAGGGAACCCCGAAGAACCCAGAGAAGGCATCACTCTCTTATTCGTAAATATGGGGGAAAGCGTTTGAAAAACAATGCATTATTCATCCGATACACGAGGATGGGCGGCTTCTACTTTATTTCGTGCCGCACCAGGCGATTGCGAGAGAGCAATGCAAAGAGCCGAACGAAAAAACCCGGTGTCGCACTGATCTCCTCTCCTCTTCATATACGTCATTGTTAGTCTTTGTGATGGAATAAAAAGCATACGCTAGATCTTTCTTAAGGTTTTGCATAGATATTAATGTCCCCGAATGATGGACTTGCGCCGGAATCAATCGTAGTCCCCCTGCGACTCATACGGGAATTGAGTCTTCTTCCTACTACGGCATACGGCGGTCCCGATGTGGAATCCGCTTTCTTTATTTACGGACGGGGGTTGGGCGGGGTTTGACGCGGGGTGCGCCGGGCGGGGGCCACATATATGCTCCTTACCGGGAAGCTGCCGGACTTTAAGAGCGTATATTGGTCACCGCACTCACCCTACGCTGACACGATCTCCAACACGATGATTGGATCGATGGACGGATGTGAACACGATCTACTTATGACGACCTACCTTGGAAGTGATGGAATAGAAGGATGAGAAGGAGGAAGATGCCAATATGAATCAAAGTAGAATTGCGAAAAAGCGGTATGTATACGGTATCTTTGTGTATCTCCTACTGCGTATGGTGGGTCCTTGATTCTCCGTTCATCGGCGTTACCAGTCCCTAGAATGCTGGTGAAAGCGCAGTTAGTTGGTTCCTTGCGCCCTCCCATGGGCCCGGGCGTTAATACACGACGAGGATCAACTAGAGCAACGTACAAACATATATTAATAAGTCTCCCGCGGTGATCGATTGAGATCACGGGATCTTAGAATCGCTTCTATGCTCGAGTGTCTTGTCTTGGCACGATATCGCTTTGCATCGGATCTGGCCGGAGCGATGTGGGAGCCTTTCCACGAGGGCCATATAACGAACGGTAAGTAGTTACGGGCCAGAAATGGGGCCGGCTTCGCCTTATGCTTCCCACTTTCATCATTCATTAAGGTGAATCCTTTCTTGCCTTAGGAGTAACCTTACTTTATTTAACTCCTCAAGCCAATCCCAATGGTAATGAACTCTACCCTTCCCATCTACACCGGGGATGGATCGGGATGGAATTCCCCTTACATAGTAGTTCCCACCGGTGAAGGATGTAAATGAGCCAATATCGGAGATGGTAATCCCGGCCAAGTAGAAGACAACTCTAATAAGGGCAATCAGTAGGCGGAGAACGAAATTGGTATAGAGTGAAATTCTATGGTAGGGCTAGTTCAATATTTATGGGCCTATTCTCTATCGACTGTGGTTTCATTCTCTAAGACCAACGAACCGGTGTTACGTCAGATCGTTATGCTTTTTTATCTAGCTTTAACCTTCTAGTATTGAAGTGGATTGAATCCTCGGTGGGGTTAACTACACGGGGGTGAAGCCTATCTATGTCGGTTAGTTGTGTTTGTTTGGATAGATTTCCGATATGAGAGCTCGATGGACGAGCTGAGTAAGAAATAAAGAATGTTAGGCCGGGTAGATGGGCGGAAGAATGTTAGGCGGCTCCGAGTAATTTGTTTAGTGTCTCCTCAGGAAGTAAGCATTTGTTGCTATCTAAAACGAAGCGATTCGCTAGCCCATGGAGGAAGGGTTGGATTGTTCGGTATACTAACGTTCGTTACCTCGATTACCTACCCGCCTACACCTCGGTTGGGGAGCGAGGTCTAGCATACTCATTAGTTCCATGTCAAGTCACGCCAATAGCATAAGTAGCGGAAACCGAGCGAGCGACCGCGGTTGATGGTTTGTAGCACAATTAGGAGCAAGACTATCTCGCAAGAGCAACGAGACCGAAGACCCGGCCTTATCTGAGCCGGCCGCCATCTCTTAATACTACCACACTTACACCGGACTACCTATCATGGTAGCACGAAGCCTAGCCACTAACCACTACCTTTTATGAGCTTGTTCCGATCCAACGACCTCGTTAACCTACTAGTCCAAGCCATAAGCACGAGCGATTAATGGTCCATGAAAAAGTTTCTCCCGGCACGACCATTAGTAGAACCATGAGTAGATCCGATCGAAGAACCAATTGATCCGAGAGCCGACCAACGGATACGGTAGAAGACGTAGGCCGTGTCCTGTCCGTCTTTCGATCCGAATTTCATTTCTTTCCCAGGACTGCTTTGTAATTTCCTTCCACCACCGGAGCTTTCACCTACGGCACCACACACACCGCACGGGTTTGTTGTTTATTAACGAGCGCTTTGGATTTCGTTATCGGGATTCGGTAGTAGATTCGGTAGTTGGCTCGGCGATAGATGTAGTCGATTAAGCACCGACCATGACATTAAAAGTAGCATCCCTTCCGATTAGAAGACGACGGTCGATCCGACAAATGTTGGTCGATGAATGCTTTGTTGATTACGGTGATGATCGATACCCCGCTATTTGGAAACAAGTTGCAAAATAGAGTGGTGCAGCGATTGACCCCCATAAACGGGGAAAGGCGGTAGACCCTACGGAGCAATACCCACGAACTCATTAATTCAGCGTAATTAACCTTTTATCGGCCCGATCGGTGTCCTGAAGTCATTCGAGGAGCTGGTCACACGTTCATCTTGAAATAACTCCGCTCACGCTTGATGCAGCGGGATTCTGAAGCTCTTGAATTCTGTGCTCGACTTACACCTCTGTCGAGCGAAAGTTTTGATGATTGATGAGTGGAGGCTGACTGTTTTAATGGAAGAGATCGAGAGATAGCCTTTGCCGCTAGCAGCATGTTCATGTCTTGAGTGGTAGAGAGAACTGGTCGTATGCAGCTACGGACTATGTTCAACGTCGTGTCTCCCCTCCTTCACGCTTGTGTTCACGCAACTACGACTGCGTCCCCTTCTGTTGCGGGACGCATGTCCCACACTTGGGTATATAGCTTGCCCATATGTGTCTATTTATGGCTCTTCACATAGCAACGAATGGATGCTACGGCTCGGTGAGCTTGGCGGCGATTAGAAACTTGGCAATATACGTGTGCTTCGATGTGACAACGTGTGCTCGTGTACGGTCCCTTGTTTTATTTCAAACGCCTTTTTAGTTCCATTCCACATGCAACGAGGGTGAATGAGCGTTACAAGGTGTTCATAAGTGTTTGTCTCCACATGATTCATCGATGACATGCGGCGTTAGCTTGGGCTCCGTGAGGGCTGAGGCTGTGGTTGCTCGCTGCACGAGAGTCAAGCATGGTAAGTGTTATGGGTTTGTGGTCACATGGCATAGCATTAAGTCAAGAGAGTGGCCAATCTATTTTTGGTAAATAACACAACGGAGCATAAAACCTTCAAAATCAACAATGAAAAGTTTGGGGGAACGAATGGAATTTGAAGACGTTTCAACCTATTCTTTATAACGGCTTCCCTGCGTGCAAATTTGAAACATTTGAAAAAGGAGATAGCGGTGGGCCAGGCGAGATCACTTATCTTGCGCCGGCATTATCGTGGGTCTCGTAGCCGGGCGGTGGGCTCTCTCTCTCGCTTACGGGCGCGGCTTCGGCTCTTTCCCTTCCTGCGGCTTCGACTTTCTCTTGCTTCGGCTCTCGCTTGCTTGCTTGCGTTTGCTCTCCCTCCCTATCTGGCTTGATGTCTTCCCTATACGGTTTGTTCTCCTTCCTATCGGCTTGTCGTCCTTTCTTTCGCTTTGTCTGTTCGAGGGTGAGTGAGTGGTGTTTCGTGCTGGCAGAGAGTCCAGGGATTCGGTGATGTCCGGACTGCAGGTGCAGAGGTGAGGGGGAGAGGTGCGCAGAAGGCTTTTTAGTTACTTATTTGAGTGGGGGCCACCCAATAAGTAAAAATGTTGAGATAGGTAATTACGCTTTCTTTAGAGATGAAAAAAAAGTCGGCTTCAAATGGGTAACGAGGGTTGTCAAAGGGCCAACCTCCCAGCGAGTTGAGATGATACGAATGAGAAGTCAGCTTCCTAACCTCGCGAGGGGAAACCGGAGCAGAAGCTAGAAGGAACGTAGTCGCTTGTCGCATCGGGGCGAGGCCAACTCTTCATTGAACACGAGTGAGAGAAACTCGAGGATCATATGAATTTCATGCTGCAGGTCACTTCTTTTCTCAGATTACGAGATCACGTAATTACATATATAATATGTGCATTCGGATTAGCACCTGCTTACCTTCCCGATTACGAAGGGCACTAGGTGGGGTGAGGGACGAACTCTCGACGGTGTACGCCAATCGACTCACTATTCATATGGTGAGGAATCGCCCTCTTTGTGCTCTTCGAGTTCGCTACCTCGCCCTCCTTGGGTCGGGCGAGCCCGCTTAACGCTACCTCTCCTCGACCTCGTAACCTCGGCCGAGTCCCTCGACCTCGTAGCCTCAGTCGAGTCCCTCTTCTTTTAGTTCTTCAAGTTGATGGCGGCTTTTGGGGCCCCTCCCCCTCACCATATGAATAGTGAGTGACTCCGTCCCTCCGGGCCTTTGTCGAGAGTTCGGCAAGCTCACCCTCACCCTCCCGGGTCCTTGCCCTCAGAAGCGCAAGCCCCTCCGGGACCTTACCAAGTGCCATCATTTGAGGGGAACAAACATAAGTACTATGGATTGATTCTAGAGAGCGTACCTCACATATAATCTATCTTGAATGGCAGCCTCTTACTTCTTGGCTTGGTCGGAAATGAATGATATATGCCATGACCGCTGGATGAATGAGGGAGATTCCAAGCATTCATTATATATGTCATTATGCATTTCAATTGACTTATCATCAAGGGTGGGGGTCATTTGCATGAGCTTCTCCCGTTTCTTCTTACTCCTTACCCTTTCATTTATACCCTCTCACTTCTCAGTCATACCCTTTCCTATAGCTATACCAATGCCCTATAGATTGATTACCCTAGATATACAATTACTCACCCTACTACCAGCCATAGTCGAATGAGAAAAGAAAAGATTAGATCGAGTCATTATCTGCCTTTAGATGCAAGGAAGGATTGACTAATGCTTGATAACAGTAATTATGTGGCATCACATCTATATTTTTGAGGAAAGAAAGACTTTTCTTTCTCTCTGGTATTGATTATAACTTCCCACAGTATAACACTTCAGCGAACAAGCAAACACATCGGGGAAGCAAACACTTTCCACTAATTAGGAAACACCTACTCGCCTTAAATAGGAGCCATTAGCCTTAAAGGAAGAGCCATTTACCTACCTACAAGAGCCACCTACTCGCTAGATTCTTTTCACTTGCCTATTAATAAAGATAACCTCAGAAAGCAAGCTCAAAATAGCTCAAAGGTAGGTGCCTAGGTTAGGTGGATGGATCCTCTCAAAAGCACGCTAAAAATAGCCCCGTGCCCTCTTTGTACCTATATGGAGCGCCATCCTGATCCAAATCTGGCATGCTTTAGTCCCATTCAATGCAAGTGAGTAATCTGAATTGACCTGACCTTATGGTGCCGATATACCACATGTAAGGTGCTTGATTTGGTTGGGGCTGCTCTCCATATGAGGTGCTTATTTTCAGCTCCAATCCTTAAACTAACATGCATTGAATCTCTCGAGTCTCAACATAGCAAGGTTTAGTTATTTATCGAGGGTTCCCCATCGATCCTCGGTTTGAAAAAAAGGGGTAACCCCAATTGCCGGAGTGCCAGCATTTCGTCCAATCCCCAAATGCCAGCCTGAATTAATTTGGGCTTGTTTGGGTTGACTAAGTTTCGCATCAAGGTGACAGGATTCGAACCAGCCAGGCATTGGTGTGATGCAAGTAATAATAAGGTTGTAAGGAAGGCTTGACCTACCTCATTCAGAAGCTTAGAAAAGAATCTAAGAAAGGTTGGGTAGGTAGGAAGAAGATTCTGATACCTCATCCTCACCTCATACACCTACTCATTCACGCATTAAGAAAGCTTAGAAAGGTAGTAGTAGAAAGTAAGGTAGGGTAAGTCAGCCTTCTGAAATACAACCTACTCATTCAGACTCACATAGAAGCTCAGAAAGATAGGAAGGAAGGTATAGAAATAGATAACTCCTTCTTAGATTAAAAGATGTAAGTTGTAAGTAAGGTAGGCAGAGATAGGAAGAATAGAAAGTATAGACCTATAACTAAGTCCTAATATCAACTCGCCACTACAGACAATAACTAAGTACTAACTAACCTTTACACTAAGTAGAAGTATAGCTCCTTCTGGTATTGTTTTCTTACTATAGCTCCTCATCAAGAAGGCATTGTTTCATAATCTCTCTTGCCTAAATACTATTGTTGAAGAACTATAGCTTCTTATCAAGATGTTGTTAGCAAAAAAGAGCTTCTGCCGCTAGTATTGTTCATTAACTATAGCTCCTTTCCTTCGTTCATTTGTTTCTTTTTCTCTTTTCTTTCTTCACTTAAACAAACAATCTGAATATTCTCATTACTTATTTCTTTCTATTGTCGTTTGATAAGAAAAGGCAAGGAAAGAATAACTCCATCTGTGAAAGCCCAATGTTTCTTTTGAACAAGGAGTACCTCTCCTGGGAATGAGTGAATCTCGGCTTCTAGGTTTAAAATGCCTTATAGTCGAGAGTTCGGCAGGCTCACCCTAACCGGTCCTTGATGGGTGAGCAATAAATAACCTATTGTCAGGCAAGCCTACATCGACCTTCCTTGCCCGATGCGGACAAGCGATTACATTCCTTCAAGGGTGAAGTTCAAGCTCTTAAGAATGAGGAGCTTTCCTATGCACTCTCTCGATAGGCTGATAACTGAAGCACATACCAACCCTATGTTTAGACAGGATGGCTTATTAGAGGGGTAGTACTTCAGCTCTTTGATTCTCTTATATATGTAATTACGCTTTCTTGAGATTAGAGAGAATCAGCTTCAAATGGGGAACCTCCGCCTCTCCCTCGACCTCGTAACCTCGGCCGAGCCGATGGCGGCCTTATAGTCGAGAGTTCGGCAGGCTCACCCTAACGGGCCTTTGGTCGAGCCTGCTTGCGCATCCTCGGTAAACTGGTGAATCTCGTAGGGAGAAAGATGTTCCTCTCCCCCTTGTCGAGAGTTCGATTCCTCTCCTCGACCTCGTAACCTCGGCCGAGTCCCTTTCGGGCCTTTGTCGAGAGTTCGGCAAGCTCACCCTCACCAAAGTGCCGCCAAGGGAGAGATGAATAAGTAAGCTTAAAAGGGGGTAGGGACTCACTCATTCATATGGTGAGGGAGAGATAAGTATCCGGGAGAAGAGGGAATTCCGTGGGAAAAAGATCCCAAGGGCAAAGGGATCATGGGGGACAAAAATGAACCAACGGAAGAAAGTGTCATGAACATATTCAATGACTTGGCAAAGGGCCAACAGCAGCTGGTTCAACTCATGCAACAGATGATAACCAGCCAACAGGTAAACAAGAAGAATGGGGGAAATAACGGAGACAGAGGATCAAATAGTAATGGTGGGAACCATGCGAAGGCTAGCCGTGCACGTATTCCTTTGCAGAGAAACACTCAGACAGCTAGCAAGGGCTCTTACCCCCGTTTTTGGACAGGCCAACAATAGGACAACAGGGACCACAGGGGCAACAGGACCAGGGTGAGCAGTGTTCAGATTCTCTGAGGGAGTATCTGGCCTTAGGGGAGTTCCATGCAGCCATGTCACTGTAAGATTTCTGCAATATAAAATACAGGAACAGGCCGAGGTACTTCCAGAGGGGGCTTCAGAACTTTTCACTGCAGAGAGTCGGAAAATGAACACTTCCCTATTTTGATGGTTCAACGAAGTGCTCTGCTAGATCTTGGGTACAAAAGCTGGACACCTATCTCCAACTCAACCCAATGTTGGAGGCTGAAGCCATGAAATATGCCACACTGCACCTAGATGGAGAAGCCGTGGTGGTACCATGGGCTTATTACATTGGGCCATGCCAGCATCACATATTACCTGGATTTCACGCAGAGGCTCATTGAGCGCTTCGACAGAAAGGATACAGAGATACACTTAAGGGAGCTAACTCAGATCACGCATACAGCCGGAGGCATTAATCTAATAATTCCATAAGACAGCAGTGATGGTAACTGATATATCTGAGGCCAGGTTGGTTATGTTATTTACTGAGGCTCTAGCCGAGCCACTACGGGGTTGGGTGAAGGCTTATAGACCTGCCACCCTGCAGGATGCTATCACCAGGACCCGTGACATGCAGGATGCAATGCCGAAAAACAAGTTTCCTCCCAAATGAGGCCCACCTTCCCTTCGAAAAACAACTACAAAAAGCCTTTTCAGAAGGAGTGGCCCAGGAAGGACAGAATGGATGATGAGGTCAGAAAGGATTTGAGAATAAAACAAATTGTGCTTCAGTTGCAAGGAACCATGGGAACCAGGACACAGGTGCATCAAAGCAAGCAGAGGCTACGACTTACCTCGTTTACCCCATGGCATTGATCGTTGAACCACCATCTCGTCCAACTTACCTTATTGATCCACCAGAAGCGGTTGATCCAGCAGCTCCAGATCTATACCCAGTACCAGTTTACCCATAAGCAGCAGTTGATTCTTATGAGTTTTATACAGTAGTTTAGGTTGATCCAGCTCGAGATAAAAAACCCACAGAGGCAGAGGTAGACTTTGCACCCAGCTTTGCACCAACCACCAGGCTCATTCCTTGCACGCTTTGTCATTTTATTCCCCTTTTACCATCATGTTTTGCACTATTCCTTCCACTACCTGGGCTTGGTATTTCGTTTCTTTCACCACCGGTAAAAACACCACCGCAGCGCCAGGCTTTGTCATTTCCCCCTTAGCTCTCTGGATGAAGATATATGAAGTTAGGGAGCGTCGCTCCGATCCGGATGATCGTGAATGAGTTCCTGTCTTTCGTGATCCAGTTCATGAGCGAGATCCATCCATATACATATCCATATATAGATAAGAGCGAGATAAAGAGTCGGATCCTGTCTTTTGAGAACGAGATCCTGACTTTCAAGAGCGAGATCCAGATGTTCGTGACCGAGATAAAGAACCTGGTGCTCGGGATCGAGATAAAGAAGCAGTAGTTTCAGTTCCTGATCGATATGATTATGCTGTTCTAGATCGAGAGCCACCGTCTCACTAAGCATTATATATAAGTGCATAACCAGCATAAGCACGGGCAGCATAAGCACGGGTAGTAGAGGCATAGGCAATTGACCCAGCAGCAGCTTCACCGAGAGCACCTGTTCCAGATCCTTCAGCAGCGAAGAGAGCAAAGGCAAAGCCCAGTAGCAAAAGGTGATACTACCAAGCCATAAAGCCAGCTAGCAAGCTACCCCCCACCAATATTGATAGCTTGTTCCGACTTTATGCACATTTCCTAGTTTATCCTAAGAAGCATCCGTAGAAGAACCAGCAGCACCAAAGCAAGCAGAGGCAGTAGTAGGAGAGGCGTAGGAAATGGCGAGAGCATAGGCTTCAGTAGCAAAGCAAGCAACACAACTAATAGCATCAAAGCTAGCAGCCCTACTAGTTACGGATCAAGATGCGTATCCAGGCCCATATCCAGGGAAAATACATAGGCAAGGGCAAATGATATCAATGTAGGAGCAGAAGCAGTTCCAAACGTGGAGACAGTGAAAGAAGCAGAAGCAGTTCCAGGTACACCAGTAGCATCAGAGGTAGAGACAGTAGTTCCAGGACCAGCCTAAGATCTAGACCTATCACCATAAACAAGAAAGCAAGAAAACCCATAGCCATCTAAGCCCAGCCAGTTAGCTACCCCCATCTAAGCCAAAGTCTGATGTTTATGATCCAGCAGCAGTACTACCACACCCACCACCTAGCTAGCCAGGACCAGGTCCAGATAGCCAGCAAGCCCAAGCCAGAAAGCTACTATACTACCACAGCTAGCAAAGCCAGCATAAGCCAGACATCTATAAGCCAAGCAATAAAAAGCTAGAAAGCCATAAAGCTAAGCCAGTTAATGACCCAGCGGCTAAGGCAAATGATATCAATGTAGGAGTTCCATCACTCTCATTAGAGGCAGCTAGAGCAGAGGCTAAGGCTAGGGCAAGGGCACCACCCTAATAATAATCTGTTCCAGCAGAAGCATATATAGATCTGGTTTAGTCTTTGCCCGCTGCATCCCTTCCAGTTACAGATCGAGTTATTTACCTTTCATCTGTTTACTCATAACCGACCTCGTTAAACATTGTTGAATTAGGACTATTTGGACGTGGGATCGGTGCGTAGAATTGGAATTTATTAGACTACGACGGAACCTAAATTTATGCAGCTTCGAGTCGCCCGCTATTATTAAGGATTCGATCTTTGACAAAGCATTGAAAGGATCCGGGACAGAGACGCTGGGACAGAGACAAACGAGGGAAAGACGCGTCTATAGGAAGAGAGATAGACCGTTAGGGGCCTGCTGACCGGGCTTGCTTGTTAGGGGCTTTCCGTTACGGCATTCGAGAAGGCATTGGCAATCGATCGATAAATAAGGCAAGGCGGGTTAACCTTACAGTAAGGCATGGCAGGGAAGGAAAGGCCCTGTCTTCTCTGTCGCCTTTGCTTATCTGTCGAAAAGGAGGCCTCAGCTCAGCTTCGGGAAAGATATATTTCCATTGAGCACCATTCGGGCATCACCATCTAACTTCAACCGCCTCAGAGGCGCACACATTTATGTGCATTTTATCGCCACTTTACCCACACGTTGGTACACTTGCTAACTCAACGAGCCCCAGGCAATATCAAACGAGTTAACCATTATCATCCTTTGGAGCAGCTCAACTGACAGTGGGAGGAGTCCTAAGCTTTAATTGAAGGTAATGGGAGCCCTCAACGGCATCTAATTCTATTGCCGGGTGGGAGGAAATAAAGTGTTTATCGATTCAATCAGCAGGAACCAGCATGAAGTAACGAGTTGACGGAAGGCCAAACAAAGAAGTTCAGCAGGATGTTGGGCCATCGTTGACGACTATCCTCAGCGCATGGGAACCTACACGGTTGGTCAAGGGCCTGCTGAGGTAGAGGCTTCACCCCCGGGTTTCACTATAGCATGTAGTTATTTCCTGCTAACATTTGCTTTCCTACTAAGCTCCACCCCCAGGGAATCATATTTCGGTGGTGCGGGGTAATAAGTCAACGAGGAGCCTACCTCCCTGGAAAGAATCACTAACTTTCTCTTGGCTAGCCTAGCCTAACTCGAGATAGTATTGTCCCCACTTCGACCCGGAGGTATGGTTAACCCGGTCCCATCTAAGTTAGGTCCCCCCGAACGAAGGTAATTAGTTAGGTCCGGAGAGTAGAGAATCTGGCCAGTATCACGTAGAGAAAGAAGCCTATACCTTCCCACACCGGCCAACCTGTTACACCCCCAGGCTGGAGAGTTGATTGAAGGAGAACTAGAATATTGCAATACTGGATAGTTCTATCCATATTACATACGTTATATCGTTATAGATAGGATGGGAGTTGGAGAGAAATAAGTTTACTCCATCCGGCTGGCCAAACAAAACAACGAGGAGAGCGAACAACTACTATGATCTAACTGACTCCTTCATCTGGCTTCAATCCCGCCGACATAAAACTATAGTTAGATTGGCAGATTGGCTTCCCGCATTGAAGATTGGCTTCAATCCCGCCGACAGCTGAATCCTTCACTGCTGGAGGACAATAAAACCCTTGCCCGTCTACTTGAACTGCTTTCTCATTGGTCTAGCCCAAGAAATATATCTCTCCCAGAATCAATATGGTATTCTCGGCTATAACTCCCGCCGTTGAGTATAACTGTAGTTGAGGGCGGCTAACTCCCTGATGATTACCTCGTTAATTAACTACCTTTATATGGCTGGGGCTATAGCATTTGTTGAGCTTCCTTCCGGAACTAAGAAACTTCCAACCCGGTTACCTTAACTTCCAACCGGGATTCGAGAAATTCCTCTTTCGTCGAACTCCCTGCTGAAGGACCTTCCGGCTTGCCCTCACCCGCTTCATTATCGACCCCGTAACCTTCGTTAGATGAGTGCCCCGGAAAACGTCGATTTAGCTTTGGAATTCCACTGGTTCGGTGCTGCTGGCAAAAGCTGGACTTCCTTCCTTTCCTTTGCTGCTGGCGCTGGACTTCCGGTTAGGCCATCTTCCTTCCTCTGGATGGAGAGTATAGAATCAACTAGTATATAATCTGGCGAACCTACCTTCTTTCCAACTCTCTATCGGGCTCCCTCCCCTACAGGAATGGTGACCCCACCTTCCGACATCCAGCTTGCCTTCCTTCCATCCTTACTTCCTGGCCGGTGAAACTAATCAACTACCGGGGACAACTAATCAACTACTCCTCGGCCTACAGGGGGTTCAATAGTCTTACCGGGGGGTGAAGGATGGAAACATGAAATAGTCTTAACCGGAGAGGATGGCATCTTTCCTAAACTATGCCGGTTCAGGATGGAGAGTTCACTAGTCTACTCCCTGCCTAGCTGCCGGGTAACCGGATAGAAACTTTGGATGCACTGTACAGAAAGAACTTGCCAGGAGGGAGGAAGAACTTGCCATCTCACCCATGGTAGGACAGAAAGAAAGTTAGGTAGTTCATCTCACCGGACAGCCAAGAAAAGCAAATATATCTCAATCTCTCTCTCCATCCAACCACCAGGGTAGCTCGAACAATCCAACTTCTCTGGACAGGCATGAGGAGCCGGGTATGGAATTGAACTACCCGCCCGGTTCAATCAAACACTTGCCCTCACCCACGGTCGGATGAACTATAGTTGTTATAACTCCAGGCTAGCCTACAGATGCAGTCTTAACCAGCTTGTTGGACTAGAATTATCCTCGTTGAGTTGTTTTCATTCTCCCATCCTTCCGAACCCTCCTACCTCAGGTGAGCCATCCTTCCTGGGGGTGTGAAGTTAAGGCCCTCCTTCTCCTCCCACCGGGGGTAAGTTCAATGTAGGCAGATAACGGCTAGCCTCCCCGGTAATGTTGATTCCCCGGCCTTAACGAAACGTTGTTGAGCCACCGATGCTTCTATCATCATTATGACATTTAGCCATCCCTCCCGGATGAAAGTAACCCAACTCGAGAGAGTTTATCCGCCGCTCCTTTATTTGTTCTCTTGTCCGGAAGGAAAGAATCAACTAGGATGGAGGACAACTAATAAACTACCGGGTAAGGGGAGCCCGATCTAATCTTACTTGCCTCTCACCCACGGTTGAACAAACACTCCAACTTTTCTAGCCGGGTAACCGAATTCAATCGATCTCTCTAGACGACTGGAGGGAGCATTAACATCATCAGCCCTTGCTCCTGCTTTCTTTGATGCTTATGGGACTGAAACAAGGTCGATTGGATATCCTGCTTTTACTAGGTATGCACCCACCTAGGCCAACTCTCTTGTCTCTACTGTAGCTGCTGGTGATATCCGCTGGAAGCGTATACATTATAAGGTAAATAGCCATTTTATCCAATAGAATAAGCTGTTGGAATAAGCTGTTTACCCCGTTGGACCCGGTTGAAGTGGACCCAACCCCTCTAGGGCAGGGACATGGGTAGCAACATTAGTAGCCTTTGTTTGCTAAGCCGCAATTCCCAATCCAATCCCAGTTCTTGATCCAGCGCTGGAGCCCATTCCATAGCCTATTTACCGAAGGTAACAAAGTAAGAGTAAGGAGTATCACCCGCGACTTACATAGCAAGCATAAGCAGAGGTTTTAGTACCAATTTAAGTAGTATCGGTAGCGGATCCTCCAGAGAGACAGATCGATATGCAGTGATCTCCAAGAAGGGCACCACAGTCCAGGAGTAGATACGAGAGACGATAAGGGGAACCTACAGGGTAATAAAAGCCCCGATCGGTGCAGATCCCCGCTTCCATCCGGCCTCCGTCGTTAAGCACGGGAAAGCATCAATCTAAGATCCTCCGGGCATAAGGGTCCTGCTGGATCAATAACGCATGATCGATCAATAGGGGGAAGCGCAAAATCAAACAGAATATGGGATAAAACGGGCTACCCATTGCGTTTTCTGTCCATACAAAGGAAGTCCTTCGTGCACTATTGACCTCCCAAGCCCCCGCGTAGTGGCGTAGAGGCGAAGCAAGACGGACTGGATCTAAGCGTATACATAGCCACCTTCATTTGCTGGAGTACTCTGATAATTCATGAGCTCTACTACAATATACGAACACAACTATTCATCAGGGCACAGACCACGACGATCTTACATACAGGCAGACGGGGCTTCGGGAAGGAGTTACCAACGGGGTCCAACCTCAAGCGTTACGGACAGAACTGCTTGAGACATAGCATAACCCATATAGATACAAATATGTCTGCCGGGAGTAAACTCCAGAAAGCCTAGAAGAGACATATGCAACCGAAACAGGAATACCATAGTTCATTAATGAGTAACCACTACCCGATAGGGGAGCCGAGCACATCACGAACAGAAGGAGAATACATCAGAGGATCATATCATGAAACATTAGAGCGAGGGGAGGAGCCCATAGCATGCTAGAACAGCCAGGGGTTGCGTAAATAGGGAGGGCCATACAGGGACTACTTAGAAACACATATGGTCGAGGCACCACCATTTCCAGAGGTTGATGGCGAGCGGTGTGAAGTCACGCTATATAAGGCATGTTGGAACGAATAGAGAGACGAGCGGAGAGGTTTATCTGAACATTGGTAGATTGCAGAGGATTGATGATGTGATCGGGCAGTGAGTTTGTGTTATAGGGCTGGCTCGCAGACAAGGATACAGCGGTGATAGGGCTCGCTTTTAGGGCTCGGGTACACATACAAGTCTACAGTGGTAAGACGGGCGGGCTCTTTACCCTTTAGTCTACATAAGTGCCTAGCAACTAAGGATTCCAGAAGCCAGAAGTAAGCGGGTGCCCGGGGGCATCAGTAAGTTGGGTGAGGTATGGTTTGTAAATAGAACGAAGAGGGGGTTGGTAAAACTGAAATAAAGCAAGTAAGCATAACTGGCGTTCCTAGGCTGTCCGCTAGTATCTGGGGGTTAAGCCCGCTCGGCCCAATAAAGATAATAGTGGTACTCCCCTAAGGATTCATGAAGCAAGTGGTTGTTGGTAGCAAAAGTAAAAACATGAATCCAGTGGGCTTTCCTAGGTGCTCCCTCCCTCCATGCAATAAGGCACGCACGGTGTGGGCATCCATTTCTAAGTCCTAAGTTTACTAAGTGCACGGGCAGTAAATATAGGTTGGTGAAGCGGGTGGGTAGTTGTGATTCAAAGTGCCGTCGATCATAGAGCTGTACCGTGTGCCGTACCGTACCGTGCCGTGCCGGGGCTGTTTCGAGGCCGTATGTTGATAACTTGGGTAACTCACATAGAAGCCACTCACTGAAGACAAGCCGTTCACAGAAAGCCATTCACTAACTGCACGAAGCCATTCACTAACTGCACATAGCCTTGTCCCGTACACATAGTTGGAAAAAGCACATAGTCACGTTATTCAACGAGCTAGGCAACTCACTCTATCAACATGTCTAGCCATCCTCTTGTATGGTGCATGGGGAACTCTCTTTCTCGGGTATGTAGTAACGAAGGGGAACTTTTAGATCTCTCTCATTTGTTGTGAACATGGGGAGTCTACTTCGGAACAGCACCTATTGGAACAGGCAAACTATAGTGCAGGTACGCGGGGCAACCCCAGCCGCCTATGTGCCAGGGATAAATCCTCTTATTTCATCAAAGCTATACTTCATAGAAGCGTACTCACTATTGGAAAGTACGAAGAATCCCTCTATTTTTAGTCGAGTGTGCTAACGCACCCTTATGGCAAGCTTTTGAATTGAAGCAGCTACTATTGGATGGAAAGCGAGACATCTTCCTCAAAGAATTATGGCTAATCTACGTGAGGTGAGAACTGGCGCTTTTATCCTAGTGGAACGATTGAATGCACTTATATAAGTAATAAGACATATAGAATGCCAGCTATCCGACTATCCGAGAGGGGAAGGAAAGAATTATGGTTTCTCAAGCAACCAACATATGGATTAAACACGGTATTTCGAAACAAACCCAACACGTCTTAGCCCAGGTATTCTTTTAGGTATTTAGTTATAAGGAATAGGCACTATTAGGATATCGGGTTGCCCTATGAATCATTCTCTTGTGGACTACTCAAATTAGCTTGAAGGTGCAGCCCAATTTAGCACCTTTATTGGCGCTCTTCTTATCTTGATCTTCAACCTAAAAAGAATATACCATAGGATAAAACTCTCCCCTATCATTGGTTGCCTGCTTGCGCTTCCTCCCACTCCGTCATGTCTTTAGCATCTTGTTTTGGTTGTCCTTTATACCAAATGGATGTATATACAACATTTTTGAATGGTGTGATTGAAGAATAAGTATACATAAATTAGTCAAGAGGTTTTGAGGTCCATGGGTGATATACCCATGTTTGCAGGTTGAAGAAGGCTCTTTATGGGCTGAAGCAAAGACCACAGTCCTGGTACTCCAGGATTGATGAGTACTTACTGAATTTGGGCTTTTCCAAGATTTGTGCATATTCTACACTTTCTTATTTCTTTTATAAATCTGATATGCTTGTCTTGGTCCTATATGTAAATGATCTTATTCTTATAGGAAGTTATGACCAACTCATTGTGTGGTGAAAGAATAAGTTAGCTAGATAATTTGACATGAAGGATATCGGTTTGCTGCATTACTTTTGGGTCTAGAAGTTTTGCAGGGTGCAAGTGAAGTATTCCTTGGGCAAGGGAAGTACACTGTGGAGATCTTTCATATATTTCCAAATCTGAAGTTCACTTTTGATGATAATTGAGATTTGGTTGATCCTACTTTGTGTAGGCAATTGACCAGGTCCCTTATGTACCTTGTGAATACCAGTCCGTATTTATGTTGATCTGTAAATACATTGAGCTAGTTTATGGTTGAACCTCGACAATCTGATTGGAAAGCTGCCAGGCATGTGCTTAGATACTTGAAGGGCACAATTCATTATGGCATGAGGTATGCAGGAGATGGTTAGTTGTTACTCCATGGATTTGTTGATTCAGATTGGGCAGGAGATGCAAGTGAATGGAAGAGCACTTCCAGTTATGGTTTTAGTTTGGGCACAAGTATGATATCCTCGTTCAATGGGAAGCACGCGACAGTTGCACACAGTTTAGCAGAAGCAGATTATAATATATATATATTGAAAATGCTTCTGCTATTATCTAAAATAACAAGTAAGTACAACAAAGATAGTTACATTATACAGACAACAGGGGAACCGAGAAAGTATCGGTCCATGAAAGCTAGAAGGGCCCTCATATGGGCCTGGGACCCCCAGGGAGGGACTCGATAGCTAGTTGTGAAACCATTTGGCTTTGTAAGTTGGTAGAAGAGTTGATCGATCATTTGTTGGAGCCTACTCTTATTTCCTGTGACAATTAGAGTTGCATCAGGCTCTTTTATAATCCAGTTTTTCATGACCGCTTCAAGCACATTTATATATGGTACCATTTATTGAGAGACATAGTACAAAAGGGAGAAGTTGTCCTTGATCATATTCCTACTGATTTGCAGGTGGCTTATATTCTGATGAAGCCCCTCACCATATGAATAGTGAGTGACTCCGTCCCTAGTAAAGGAGAAGTTTTACATGTTGAGGGATAAGCTTGGTTTGGTGGAGAACACGTTCCTCGCCAAATCTGTGGTGTGTGGTGTGATGACTGAAGAAGGTTGGCCAGTGCCTGGCCCGACAAGATAATAGTTTGACCTAGGAGAATCATTTATAGCAGTGTGATGTAAGCAGTCTGGCTAATCTAAGACATATAGGGGAAGGGGTACGTGTAGTGAAGGTGTTATGTGTTGTGGGCATTAATAAAGGTAAGGGTAAGGGTTGGTTGATCCGGTCCCATCCCGTAGAAGTCTATAGCTGTACCTATAGCTGTCCCTCCAAAGATTAATTAATCAAGATAGGGCAGGTATAGTAATTCAGGTGGGTAGGTTGTGTGTACTGAAGGTAAAGGTAAGGTTGTGTCATGCCATCCCATCCCGGATAAGTTAATAGCTGTCCCTCCTAAGGGATTCTTCATTAAAGTGGTACTAGGTATAAGGCAGGTATAGTTATTGCAGGTGAGTAAAGTGGAACCAAGGGAAGGTAGGGGGTAAAGAGTTCATAGCATGCCGTACCCTCCTATTCCTGGCTGAAGTACCAGGTTGGTGCATAAGTAAGCAGGTAAGTGAAGGGGCGTAGCGATCAGCGGTTAGTGAAGCAGGTGGATCAGTGGTAAAAGTGAAGTAAAGGTTCGATAGGGTAAAGGTGAATAGCAATATGTAGTTATACCGTGGTACCAAAGTAAGATTTCTTTAATCAAGTGTTGTTGAACACCCGCCCGTGAATGCTCTGTTGAAGCCCATCCAATATGGTAAGTGAAAGTCAGTGGTCTATCAAGGTTTGTTAATACGCCACGCCCAGGTTGTTGAACCAACCCTTCGTTCGCTATAGGGATAACGCAACTAAACCTTCTCATCAACGGCTAGCTACTGAAATTAGGCCTATATAAGGTGCGCTAGCAAAGGAAGGGTCTAAATGCCTGCCTAGCAACTCAAAGATTCATGAGGCAAGTGTTCAGGGCTAACAGGTCTAGGTCTTCCGGTGGGTGAGGTATTGTGTAAAGGCAGTAATAAAGGGAGGTTCTGGGTAAGCTTTTCAAATCCCGTCCGAATACCCACGCACTAAGCGATTCATGAAGTTCATGGTATAGGGAGACCAGGTATAGTTATTCGGGTGGTAAGGTTGTTTCATGCCATGCCATGCCGTATAAGTATCTAGCTGTACGTATCTCCCTACTAAGTCTAAATTAAGAAAGTTTTTTTGTTGTAGAACGCCCACCCGTGCAAAGCTCTAAGTGGAGGTAATAGAGCAAGTATATAAAGGGTTTTTAATCCGCCCGCCAGCAGCCAGGTTGTTGGTAGCACAGTTAAGTCAACCCATTACATGAATGAATCGTGTAGGCGTAACATATAAAGGTCTAAGCCGGAGTCTGCTGGTTGTAGTTCCTTCAATCCAAGGAGGCAGTTCCAACGATCCCTCCCTCCCACAACTAACTGAGCTGTCTAATTAGCTGTCTAAAGGAAAGATATCACAGGTACTCCAACGGATTCTTTATTATTAAAAATTTCCCTTTCATGAAGTTTATCTATAATTCCCGGGATGGAATCGATTGCTGGGCGGGGATACTCGCTTGGGCCGCTTGGCTTGACTACATTGATCCTAATTGGATGGCCCGGGCTACTCCATAGGGCTACTCCTTCTAAGCTACACGTAGAGGTACACGATCGATGAGAGGTTACACATTGAGGTGCGTTTACACGTTGAGTACTCAGAGATAACACGATGAGGTACACGTAGAGGTAGGTTACACAATGAGGTTTCCACAATGAGGTACGATGAGGTTGGTTACATGATAAGCTTCGAGTTATGCATGAGGTACTATCGACGATATGCATGAGCGATGAGGTACAATCCATGCATGAGTATTCAGTGAGTTACAACGTAGAGCTATAGCCGCACACACCACACGGTATAGATTTTTCTATTTTTATATACACTCAATAGCGTTGATTAAGAAAGTCCAATTAGCACGAGGCCCTAGTTTATCCCGATTCACATAGCACGAGTCCCATAGCACAATTAATACCCATTCCCGCATTCAGTCCGCGAGAGAGCCGGGAGAACGAAGCATCAATTAATCTTTTACTATGCTCACTAGACTAACCATCAGACAAGACCAATTACTGCTATGGGACAAATAGCATTCTTAACTCGACATAGATTCTGTATTCTCCTTGTCCTTGGTAGTTATGGTCACTGCTCGAATTACTATTAGCGCTTGCCCGCTCACATCCTACCGACCAGAGGGACCAATTGTCACATCCTTTCAACCAACCAGAGGGACTTTCATTTACAGATTAGGTCAGTCGCAGAGAGAGAGGAAAAACCCTAGCCCGAGTCAGGTCAAATTATAGTTTGTTTCCCTTGCACTTGTATTACGACCGCCCTATCAAAGTTGGTTGTGGAGATGTAACTACCCATTTATTTAGTATTTCATGCACTGGCCTCTTCTCAACTCAGTATTTCTGACTCTTGGGAGTAATGAGCACCTCTTTGCCATCTCATAGGAGGATCCTCGGTATGGTGAGATTTTGGTTTTTTTTTATGCACCCAAAAGTTTGGTCCCCACCTTTCATAAGACGATCGATGACATATACATCACCATGCTTATCTATATCTCCTCAGTAGTAGTTTATGATATTCTTAGTTATAGTCCCTTGCACCTAACTCTAGGTGGGCTCAACCATCCTCCCTAAGGTCGGGGTTCTTTCGTCTATGTCCTGTCTCTAAACTTCGCTTCGCCTCAGTTGATACTTCGTCCCTCAACAAGATATGAGATACCGAATTGACTATCCATCACTACCGAAAGCACTATGATATATGCGCCTTATGATGAGCCATGATACGTTTAGTTTATGAACGATGAGAATTGCTAGTAGCTTGTAGGGTGGCCTATCGAAAGTCAGTAGTGGAGATTACTACCGTGGATTATTTATTGGATAGCCTATACCAACCCAGGACCATGACCATAGGTTTTTGATTGGATAGCCGATATTCTTTCTTGGATAGAGAGCCTAAAGCAAGGACCATCACCATAGATCACTAAGTTTACCAAGCAAGAGATCAGTAAGTTTACCAAGCAAGCGCACCCAATTCATTATCAGGTGAATGTGCATATCGCTATTCCCCACTTCGTTATGTTTGAGGGGGGATCAACCATTCGTGTCATCTCATGACAGATCCTGAAAGGTTCACTTCGCAATACCTCTTATATTAGATTCTCGTCATATCGTAATCCATTTCACCCGACCCTTCTCATTTTCACTCGGTATTCCAACCAAGCATAGAAACTCAACCTACTATTAGCCAGGCATACCACCTAATCACACCTTACTTACTCGCATGCAAGGCTAAGTAATCTAGGCATGCATCCAACCTCCCTAGCTATAGACCAACCCATAAAGTACCAGGCCGGGTACCTGTCATATTAGGAGATCTCCCTCAATGGAAGATCCTATTATATATTATATTATATTCTTACATTATTTCGCACAGCGTGCCTACTATAGTATAGCACGGTATTTTTGATTATGTTAGGTAAGTAACCACCATATTAAGCACTATCTACGACGCATATATAACACCATGCAGCATAATAACTTACCTCACCTTCATTCTTGAGGTGAGGTGAGTGAGCAGGCTCTACTATATTCCCAAAGAGGCGATCCCACGCAACATCTGCCGAAAGCCACATCCACCAAACACGGGAAGAAGCTACCAGGGGACGGGGATAAGAAGCTACGGCACGAATTGCCTCCATGTTTACTGTTATGCCTTCTGTGAACCAATGTCTTCTTTTCTGTTTGCGAACCGATAAATAAGGAACTCGCCAATAGCCAGTGGTCGCCGATAAGCGAGGTGGTACTTGTCCCCAGGAGGGAGGTAGGTTACGATCACCCCCATAGCAAGAGCGAGGGCCATAGTGATGCAGCCTACCCGCAGAGCGATTGAGCCCGCCCGGTTCACGTACCGCATAGCAAAGCGATAGCGATGGTGATTGCGATAGCGATTGCGATTGATACCGATACGTATAGCGATGGTGGATCCCGATTACCCACATAGCTGATGCCCTGGTGCCGATTCCCACATAGCTGAGGACCTGGTGCCCTGGAGAGCAGGTAGGTGTTCGTGACCTAAACTTCCTGAACTATAGTTAATACCCTTCTTGGCACACATACCCCCCATAATACACACATAGAATTATATTATATACGTATATATGCTTAGTTATGCCACCGTATAAAAGAAAATATCTAAATAACAGGCGCGTGGTGCATGATGGTTGAAATGGATATTATCATATATAATGCAAGTGAACGCACCTATACCTTTAAGGCGCCTTATTCAAGAAACTTCTCATTTACTATTTTCCATTTAGAGAAATCTCGGTTTAATTCGGTCCGAGGAAAATCCCCATCGCGGGTACTCAAATATCTTTTTTATTTCGAAATATTGGCAGTTCATCAAAATGATATATGATCAGCAGGATATCATCTTTTGCTGGGCGGGGAGTGGCGCTCAAATGCACGGAAACGGCCTTGAAGGGGCTTCTAACTAACCTGTACGAATGAGTAGGCGCGGTCATACTTCAAGTGGATAGGTCAACTACCAGTTCATCAACGAAGTGGGCAGTAAGGAGGTGAAGAGGCAAGTTGTAGGGCTGGGCTAGAGGGTCTGTATGTTTAGATGGGATGGCTGATTAGAGGGGTAGTACTTTAGCTCTTTGATTCTCTTATATATGTAATTACGCTTTCTTTAGAGATGAAAAAGTAAGCTTCAAATGGGTAACCAAGGGTTGTCAAAGGTTTCCCTCTTATTTTGCCATTGTCCGCATCGGGCAAGCGACTACGTTCCTTCATTTTCCAATAACTTATCGACCTAAGAGATAGGGCCTTTCACTCCTGCCAACCCACGATACGGCGGTAAGGAGCACTCGGAGCACGATACCAAGCCAACCTACCACCTGGCACTAGCCTTACTCCCTTGGTTTGGTTGGGCACTCTCGCATCGATCGACAGACCATAATTACATATCTAATAATAGCATTGTCTGCTAAAGCGTAATTACGTATATAATGATACGCTTCATTACCGTTCCTACGAAATGAAGTGACAAGATCGCTCATAATGTGGATCGAAATAATGGGTCGAATGGCCAAATTCCTGCTAAAATGAGGGTGAGCCAGCCGAACTCTCGACAACAGGCCCGAAGGGTGAGCTTGCCGAACTCTCGACATAAGGCCGCCATCGATTTATCTCTCTATTTTCTTCAAATAGAGGGCCGCCATCGCCGCCATCGAAATTCTCATTCAATCTCTCAGGAACGTAATTACATATATTTGGTTACCTCTTTTCTATCCCTTTTCCGGTACCACCCCGGCAACGGGGAAACTACCATCACTTGGTAGGGAATTTGAGATCCAAAATCTTCCTATGTATTTCACCATTATATTAGAAGTATCATCTCATTTCCACCTCCGGTACAACAACGTGGCACAAACGATATTGGAAGTCGTTGGTTGGGAAGAGGGTACAAAGCTCGCAAGCAACTATGCGAAAAACGAGTGGGATACAATTTTGGAGAGGGGCGATAAGGTTACTCAAGGTATTTGTCTACTTGGATTAAAGGGATATAGTAAGGGGGCTGACCTACATCACCGCCTTGTCTCGGCGTTTAAGCCTTTCCGTATTTCTGTCAAACATATATTCGTGTATAGGAGTTTGAGCGCCGCCTGCGTAGCCTTCTTAGTCAAGGGGGATCGCCGTAATGGCACTATTCGCACTATCTGGGGTATAACTACGGAAGAAATCTACAGCCTGGCGTACGCGAAATGTCACAAAAAATCGCTTAAACAAGCTTGGTACATCGTCTTTTCTGAGAACCCCAGTATTGAAACCATTCTCGGGTCATTCGAGAAAGGGCAGAGCGTAGAACGCGAGTTGGAATGGCGTGAGATGCGCGAAAGCGAGAAGGCGGGTATGGGAGGGAAGCGTGGAAAAGAAAGGCATCCTCCTATAGAGAAAGAAAAGGCTATCAGTGAAGCTGATTCCGGTTAGGACAATACGGTGTATGAAAGGGGAACCTTCTCTGCACCCATGGCTGGGAGACCAAGAAATCCCCGCAGATGTACAGCCCCGCTTCAGTGAGGCCGAACTGCGATAACAAAAAGGGGTTGATATTAGATGGTAAAAGCGCTTTCTAGCGTTCTCCCCGGTTCGAATCCGGGCGCCCCCCTTCCAGCCAACCGCGTCCATTCCCACAATCCTATTCTCAATTCTAAGCTTCGATGATGCGCTTCTTAAACCAGATTGATACTCAAAAGCCTGCTTCGGCAAAGTCTTTCACTCGCTAATTGACCCCAGCGGTAAAGCCTGTTCTCCACAGAGATAGGAATCTACTTCGTACTCGGCGAACGCCATTACATAGGTATGTGTCCTTGCCCTCGGAAGCGCAATACCTCTTCTTTTAGTCGAGAGTTCGTTACCTCTCCTTATGTCGAGAGTTCGCTACCTCACCCTCACCCTCCGGACCTTTATTACCACCATCGTGGGTTTCTATTTAGCCATAGGTGTTGGTACCCGGCCAAGCGGCTAAAGAAACAAGCAGATAATAACTCTTTTATTTCTTTTATTGGTGCACCTTTGCAGAAACATAATCTATACCCATCCCCCTGTCGACTGATCCCGCAGCGTAAGAACCTGGCAAGAAGCATATAAACTACCTCTTTCTACTGGGTGCACCTCAAACTAACTACTACTACTATGTTGGTTGGCTGCTGTTGTCCGTCCGTTGTTTCCGTATCCGTTGTCGTTGTAGCTGCCGTTGTTGCCGTATTGGTGCCGTAGCTGTTGTCGTTCATAGTTGTTGTATCTGTTGTTGTAGCTGCCGTAGTTGTTGTATCCGCCGTTGTAGCTGCCGTTGCTGTAGCTGCCGTTGCTGTAGTTGGCGTTGTAGTTGTTGTATCCGCTTGCTTTTGCTGCCGTAGCTGCCGTCGTTGCCGTATTCGTAGTTACCGTATTCGTTCCGTAGCCTGTCCCACCCTCACCAATGTGAGCTATGGGTCCAGAAGGCGTGGAATGAGTATTGTTTCCTGAAAGCATAAAGTGTAGATGCGGATCGATGCCAGGATCTCCCTGTCATATATGTCTAACGTACGAGAGGCTGAGTTTCATAACCAAAGTAAGAAGGTCCCAAGGAGGAGTTTTGTGCATTATATATGTTATTATACGCAGTAATCAACCGCCGTAAGCAACTATATATCCCCCCGTAATTGTTGGAGGGGGGCCCTCATACAGAGGTCTGTAGTGGACAACAGAAAGCGTACAACAGCGGGCATCATACGGACTTAAAACAGACATAAAGCATACAGGAAGCGTACACGGACTTAAAGGGGACATCATACCGAGACAGGAAGCATATAGAAAGTGTACATCATGCGGACAGAAAGCTCCCAGAATGGTTCATGGTCGAGGGGCGGATCTATAGCGAACATAAAGCGAACGGCTAACTGGTTCCTATGGCGAACAGAAAGCGTACACGGAAAGGAAGCGTACTTAATGCGTACAGAAAGCAGACAGAAAGGTAGGTACCAGATATAGAGGAAAGGGGCGAATGCAGATGTAGAGAAAAAGACTAACAGAAAGGGGCGAACTGACTGACTGGGGCGGATTGAATATGGCTCAAATGCGGACAGACTGCGGACCTCATACGGGAAAAATGCGGACATAAAGCGTACATTTATAATACGGGCCTAATACAGACTAAAAGCAGCGGCTTCATGCGTACTTAAAGCGGACGAGAAAGCATAACATAAAGCGTAAACGTACTTAATGCTTCATGCGGCATGAAAGCGGATTGCGGGAATGCCAGAAAGCAATAATGGGGTAAAGCAAACTGAAAGGGTCATGGTCCGAATGCATATCTAGAGAAAGCTCACTTGCTATGGCGAACTGAATGGGGCCTGCTCACTGACTACGAACTGAATGCGGACTTTAAGAGGACCTCATACGGACTTTCAAAAGTGGATCTCATGCAGAAAGCATACAGAACGGGGACATAATAGGACTCCATAAAGCGGACACGGACTTTGGACATCCGTCATACGGACCATAAAGCGTACCATAAAGCGGACATCGGAAATTCGTAAACGGATGCGTACATAATACGGACTTATTCGTGCTTAATGCGGATTGAAGTAAGTAAAGGGTAGTAAGGGTTTGTTCAGAGGCTGTTGCATGGCATGTAAGGTTCCAAGAGGTGTATGAGGCGGTCCCAAGGAAGACCAAAAGTAAGGTCCCATCCCAAGGAAGGCAGAGTTTTCTATTCCCAAGGTAGTATGTATGAGACTTAAGTTTGAAAGGATAGTCGCTGAGATTAAGTATCCAAGTAAGAGAGTAAGGATGTTACCAATGGGGTAAGCGGCATAAGTGAAAAAGGGTGTTCCCGCCAAAGGCTGAGGTAGCATAGGGGGCTATTCCCACCAAAGTCTGTAGAAATGAGGTTGACCATAGTCCCACCAAAGTATGAAGGTCCAAAGGAGTGTCAGTATGTTCCCAATTAGGTATGAGGCTGCATGTCAGAGGGTAAGGTGATGTATGAGTCTAGCTAGGTTAATTTGTTCCCGTTAATAGGAACCACATAATGCCAGGTAGTATTGTTTGTAAGGTTAATAGGTGACCCCCCCACCTCTCCTCACTAACACTCATTTACTTCGGCCACCACACCACTTTTTCGGTACCACTTAAAGGAGGTAATAGGACTGAGGCTTATTTTGTAAGGAGGTTTCCTTCCAAGAGGGATGGGTATGAGAAAGGGTGTTCCCAAGGCTGAGGGCATAGGCTGCATGTCATACATTCAATAAAAGATGCACCTAACTAGCTTCGTTTCATTAAAAGCACAAGCCATGCATTATATACGTGAAAACACACACACAAAAAAAGGCTAATCACGCGCCCACCTCTAAAACACATTGTATAAGGTATGTTTTTACATATATATACTTCAAGCGGTATAGGTTTCGAGCATATAAGTTGGTTATGGCACGAATAAGTGTCCAGTGTATTCGCCTTACTTGGTATACGTGGCTTGGTTGGTATAAAGCTTCCTTCGGGGTACTGGGCCATCCATTCCAGGTTTTATTTGTTTTTCTCGTAGTCCCCTTTAAATGGTAAACGGAGGTGTCTTTTCACCTCTCTCTCTTAACATGTCCTGGGCGAATAAGTGAATCATCCACCTAATCCATCAGTTAATCGTATATAACAAAGCTGTTGTCGTAAACCTCGCTCTATCGATCACCTTAGCATACAACTCTGTTTACTGATCCCGGCAAGCAGCCCACCTTTGCATACAGAACCTCTGGTCACTTCAAGCGGCCAGCAACATAAGTAATATCCCTTTTTCGGTCCGCCTTTGCATACAAAACCCACCTATGTGAACTGATCCCGTCCAGCAGCGTAAGAACCCGACAAGCAGATACCTTTTTTCAATTGGTGCACCTCACATGGCTAAATCTGCCCCCTTTGTAGGGAGGACCCATAATTCCCACTTTGGGAGGAAACAAGAATGCCCACTTTGAATGCCCACTTTGGAAGGAGGACCAGAATGCCTACTTTGGTATGTAAAAACCAGAACTCATGATCAAACAAAGACTCCTAATCTTTGACCCGCCCTAAACGATATGTTTTTTATTGTCCCTCCTTCTTCCCGCCGACCCCCAGAAATGTGAGCAATGGTTCTTCTTGGTTCCAGAAGGAAGTACTACGATGCTTGGCATCAATGTTTGTAAAAATACTGGTGAAAGTAAAGGGTAGTTCAACAGTAGCACGCAAAAAAGTAATGTAAAAGTAGTATAAAGGTAAATAGGCAATGCTGTGCCCACGCACCCCACCCACTAAGCAAGCCTGCAATATATAAGTTCAGGTCAGCCGGTCTATAAAGGTGGGTGCCCAGGTGGTTGGTAGCAATAGGTGGTAAAACATAAATCCACCAGTAGGCATCTAAAGGTCCTCTCCTTTTAGTCGAGCCTGCTTGCGCATCGTAACAATGCTGTCTTAATTAAGAACTAGTATCTGGCCGGGTAAAGCCTGTATTCTCCGCCCAACAATAGCAATAGTGTCTACCCACTTAGCATTATCTGGCTGAAGCAAGTTATTAGTAAGGGCAGGCAGCATTTCATATTCACAAAGTGGGGTGAAGCAGTAAGTAAAGGATGGTAAAAACCACAGGATAGCATGCACGTAAGTAAAGAGAAATAGGCAGAGTAAGAGAGAACTAGTGCTGCTACTGCTACCACTAACCATGCCTCAAGCAAGTGTTGTTGAACGCCCGTCCTGCTATTATCTATCTTTCGAACGCCCGTGACCAATGGCTCTATGTGAAGCCCTTCCTTCCATCCAATCAATGCAGTAAGTTTGGGGCATAGGGGAGATAAGTCGTAAGGTTAAGCAGGTGGAAAGTGAATTGTAAAGGTAAAGGGAGGCAGCTGAGTAAAGGTAAGTAGTAAAGGTTCTAAGTGTTAACTCCATCCCATCCGTAGAAGTCTATAGCAGTCCCTCCTAAGCATTCATGAAAGTGGTATAGGGCTACCAGGTCTAGGTATTCTGGTGGGTAGCAGGCATTAAAGGCAGGTAGATATATTGATGGCGGCCCTCACCTTTTTAGGGAAGGTGAGCGATAAATCGATGGTGGCCTTATCAGTCGAGCCCCCTACCGGGTCCTCATGGTCGAGCCTGCTTGCGCATCCTAGCAGCGATAGAGTTGTTTATAATTGATGAATCATATTGGAAAGGCTGCTCGGCGAGAACAATAAGTCATATACCCCATAAGATAATAGTGGTACCACTCATAGTAATTCCTAAGGGGTAAGGTAGGGTAAAGTAAGGGTAAATATCCTATTGCTGTATCTCCGATTCCTATTCCTGGCTGAAGTAAGTGTTGTTTTGTGCAGGCAGCGTTCCCTCTGTTGGGTGAAGGAAAATAGTGAGTAAAGTCTGGTGGAACAGGTATAGCATGCACGTAAGTAAAAGGAAGATAGGCAGGGTGAGTAAGAGAGCAGCTGCTAGTAGTAATATTGATTCCTCAATCAGTGTGAAACCAGTGTGCCGTATGTCGACCCGTCCAACAGCTCTGAAGCCATCCCTTCTACTTCTATCTGATCCAATGCTGTTTGGGGCATTCCTAAGTGGGTTAAGTGAGGCAGGCAGTAACTATAGGTGGTTAACTATAAGAGTTGGTTGGTAGCAGACACTAAAATGAAAGGTAAGGTAGGGGTTTTCCTAGCCAGTGGGTTGGTTCTAATGAGTCCAATCGTATCCTGAGGCTCTTAAATCCAAGTAATAAAGGTAACCTACCCAGAAGAATTCCTAAAGTGTAATGTAAGGCTCTGGTGAATGCAGGTTACTTCTTAATTATACATGCCATATGTTGGTTCTTTATCTATTTCAAGATTTTTGTTATAATATTGCTTTTGTGTTACGGAGGGAGGATTTTTATATATTTGGACTGTGTATCACTGTATGCGCATGGATAGCTCTTGTATAAGCAGGGTATCTTCTTTCTTTGCATTGGTTGGTAAATTGAAAGGTGGGGGGTTAGTGCTGGACCTACAAAGCATTCCTGGCTGGTTGTGTCTGGGCATATATCCTTCCTAGTAGGCGGAAGCCTATCCATCCATCCCAAGCCCAAGAAGGTTGCTCTGAGGGACCATAATACAATAACTCCATCCGGCAGTTTAAACAATCTAAGCTAAAGGGGGAAAGCACCCACCCCACCCTGTGGGCTACTCACTAAAACATCCGTCCCTCCACCCATCCATCCAGCTTCTGCTCCAGCTTCCCAGCTCCCCAGCTACCAAGCTCCCCACCCAGCTAACAAGCCATCCAGCTAACCAGCAAGCTCCCCACCTTATATCCCTATTGAATGAAGTAGCCACTTCATTATAATAAATGAAAACACTCTTCCGCTCTCCTCCCATTCAGTTTTCACTCCCCAGCTTGCTTCATGTAGAAGCCCTCCAAAGGTATTTGCCGGTGCGCCACCGAGAATGTCAACAGTACAGTGAGCTGGGATTTATAGGGATTCCGCGTACCCCCAACCAATTCGCTGTTAGAGTCCTTACCTGCAGTTACGGATCCCTTGTCGTCCTATGGAGTTCGCTGCTCGTTGGGTCACCCTCAGGACCAGTAACGATGGCATCACCTGGCACCGAAGCTGCAGAACCGACGAGGGCAGAATCGGTGGGAAACGGTTTTGGCGCGCACCCCATTCCCGCATGGGATCTCACATGCCCAGGGCGGAATCTATAACATTCGAATATAGGAAAATGCATCCTTCAATGTTTACGAAGACCTAATCCTCCTGTTAATCCCAATTCCGTTCGTGCCATCGTAGCAGGTCGAGATCTAGAGCCAGGACCCTCGCCTCACCTAGATCCACATAATGCGTAAAGAGCGGAGGTAGTAGCAGTAGTATCACCGGTTAACCAAATCGATCTACCAGCACCACTAGCAGCAAAGGACCCATCATCAGTTGAAGCCATTGCATTTGACCCTGTAGCGCAGGAAGCAAGAGTGGAGGAAGAGGTAGTAGTTTCATCCGTTGACCCATGACCCATTTAAGTTTACCCCAGCCTGGCATTTCTGCCCTTCTCCAACATGCGTTCACTGATTGGTAATATTATTCGGCAAGATATATGGGAATGCTGGGGCTGAGGAGAAGCAGACTTAGCTCTTTAGTACCAAAGAGAATCCATCCTGTGCCAGTCATTGGTTCTCCGGTGCTAGCACAACCCTACTATTCTAATAACGGTTTGCTAGTAGCATTCCTTCAGTTCCCCTCTTGGTGATTCGGGACTTAGCTAACGTTGGTGTTGCTATGGCAGAGCCCAGCATCACTTTAGTTTACCTGGGCTAATGGAAGACAGAACGAAAGGCCATTTATACTATATATCTAGCTTCGGGTGTGCTTGGCTTAAGGCTTAAGGCTCATGGCGTAAGGTGAAAGGCTAAGGCATAAGGCTTCTGGTGACTGTCTAAAGGTTCAAGGTGAAGCTTCTGGTTCAAGGTTTAAGGCTTATTGCTTTAGCTAAAGGGGTTGGGTTGAGGAGCTACATCTAGGATCATGGCTCATGCTAGGTCTTACTTTCTCTTCCCCTCAAACTCTTTGGAGATCGTGTTGCTGGTCATTCTTTATATATGTAATTATGCATTTCAATTGCCCTACCTTTTTGTTTTGGGTGGGGGCTGGGTGAAGGCTTATCTTGCTGGCTTCTGGCTCGGTGTTCTAGGCTGAAGGCTTCCGTTTCAAGGTTCAAGGCTGAAGGTTCAAGGCTATTGGCTTAAGGCTGGGGGGGCTGGGTGAAGGCTTATCTTGCTGGCTTCTGGCTGGGCTCTGGCTTCATCTAAGGTAAGGTTGTGTCATGCCGTCTTTGCCCCATACAACTTGAGCTATTCCCCTTCATCTTAGCCCATACAACTTGAGTACCCTGAAACTACTTGCTTGACCTATGACCTTTGAATGCATGTTCCAACCCTTCAACTACCTCTCCCCCTTGTCGAGAGTTCGACAGGCTCACCCCCACCCAATAACGCGGAGGTTTGATGCTTTGGCCCTTGCCCGATGCGGACAAGCGACTACGTTCCTACGAGATTAGCCATTTGACCGTGGCGGAGGTTTTGGAATATTGAGCAACGAATGAATGCATAATTACATATATAAAGAATGAATGCATAATTACATATATAAAGAATGAATGCATAATTACATATATAATATATGCATTTTCTGGTGTAATGTAATATATAATTCATTACGTAATTACGTATATAATGAGTGACTAGGCCAATATCACCCCTCCCCTTGCCCATAATGAATTACAGAAAAGGACAAGTCCTGAGTGATTGATCGATTGATGGGAATTTGGTACTTTCGATCAATTATTTGATCCATTATTCTTGAGCGTAATTACATATATAAGAAAGAAAGCGTAATAGCTCCTCAGATCTTTAGGGGAATAAAAAAAGGGTGAGCAAGTGAACTCTCGACCAACGGGAGAGGTACGAAGTCTCTTGTCCGCATCGGGCAAGGAACGTAGTCGCTTGCTCGACAAAAGGAGATCAAGGGTGAGTAAGCGAACTCTCGACCGGCCCCCCACCAAATAAGTCAATTAGGGGACCTTCTAGCAATTTGAAGGGAATACATATAAGTAATAAGAGTTATTAGGAATGAAAAGAGAAGGAACGAGGAAAGAAGAAGCGACTGATGAGTGAGTGGGAGCGCTACGAAGAGCATAGAGCTATAGTTTTGAATAAACACCTCTAATATGATGAGAAAACCCAAGCACTTGGGAAAAACGACGGAGCAGGATCACGTAGAGCAACAAGTTATTGCGGACAGGAGTTTAAGATCCATGAACTTTGTACAAAGCATCCCGGAGGAATATGAGCAATCGGAGCGGAAAAGAAATAGGGAGAAGAACAAAGATTTCGTCCATTCCCCACCAATCCACAATAATACCTCTGTAACCGCGACGGATGATAAGGGGAATAAAAAAACTGGGGCCTCCGCGGGTTGCTTGGAGGAAATGAAAGGGGGGTCTCGTCGCTCGACCAAGTATGCTGCTGAAGCAACTGCAGAACATGTCGGGCGATCCGCAAAAAAGAGAGGGAAGCCAGTTGTAGTGAGAGTGAAAGGATCTACCTATCTCGGGAAAAAGAAAGCAGTGATCCCGAGCTCTCGAAAAGGAGTAGGGAGAAAATCTCTCATTATGTACATCCACGATGTAACCCAACTTTCACATAACGGATGCCGACTCCCCAGGAAACGTCGTGTTTAAATCTCATCATAAATTGATTAAGTTCTCCATTTACTTCTACCTATTATTCTTACTCACTCAAATTGAAGAATTCATTGCTCGACTAACAGGCCCGTAGGGACGGAGTCACTCACTATTCATATGGTGAGGGATTTATCGCTCACCTTCCCCAAAGAAGTGAGGGACTCGGCCGAGGTTACGAGGTCGAGGAGAGGAACTTAAACTGGTTTCTTTCTACGCGACTCAGTTCCTTTGGCCTGCCGGCCCAACCACTATCAAAGCCTCAGTTCCCAGATCAAACCGTCCCTCAGTCCTTGTTTCCCCTTTCCAGAGCCTCCGGCCGAGACCTGAGCTGGCCACCGGGAAAGACTCCTTGAGGTCAGGTAGTTGGTTAGGTCAAGGCTTACCAAATTGAATTTCGTCATCTCGCGAAACCTTCGGTCCATTGATCAGAAAGCATAATTACATATATAATATATATCACGGAATGACATATCTCAGTCTCAGGAATGAACCGTAATTACGTATATAATTGATGGCGGCCCGTTGGTCGAGCCCTGCCGGGGGCATGATGGCGGCCCGTTGGTCGAGCCCTGCCGGGGGCATGATGGCGGCCAGTCGAGCCATGCTTCGCATGATGGCGGCCAGTCGAGCCCTGCCGGGGGCATCCTTGAGAATATCTATAATAATGGAGATCCCTATTATATAGGATATTATTCCATTATTTCGCGCAGCGTGCCTGTTTTTCTCTCTATAACGAATTATCCTTTCCCTTTCTCTGCACTCTATGTAGTGCGATAATGACTACCTTTCTTTCTTTCTACTTGCCTTTTTTCTCTAAAGCCTTAGAACCAACTTCAATCTGTTCCTCCTTTCGCTGACGCCCCCTCTCTACTCTATAACGAACGACTAGTCCAACTAGTTCTAATTAGTAGTTCAACTTGAGTCCAACTAACCACTATCCTCTCATTCCGTAAGTTGCTGCTATCCCGTCCCGATAGTTGTTCCAGTAGTGCTTAGCCTTTGCTAAGGTCTCTCTAAGCTCTAAGTTCAGTAGTCATTGTTAGTAGCTCAACTCTAGTTATTTCTAATTAGCCTACATCTCTCCCGTCCCGCTGGGTGATTCAGGAACTGAGTGCTATTGGTAACAACTGGGCTGTTGGCTCCTCTACTTATTGCTATTGGGAACAACTGGGATTATGATAACTGTTGAACTGTGGACGTAAGGTTCCGTTGCTCGCTGCTAGGAACTGGACTTGATTCGATAGCTTCGTGCTGGCAGTAGGTAAAGCGTAATTACATATGTAAAGAATGACCAGCAGCACCGATATTTTCTTCCTTCAATTGCATTCTCTTTCAGCAGCAAGACTAGGGAGGCGATCCATTCATTCATTCCGAAAGAATTCCCGCAATCCCAGGCAGCCCACAAGCTAGCAATATATTTGCACCAGCGAGCAATGCAAGCCAGCGATGCAAGCCATTAATCTAAGCAATCCCAGCCCCCTGCCCTTCCAGTTCTTTGTTCCAACGCGAGCGTGCTTGCCCCGCCAGTTAATAGTTCCGCCCGCAGAGCGTGTCCCCGGGCTCTATTTCTCTATCTGTGGGCTGTCAATCGTAAAAGCATCCCGTCTCAGGTAACTAACTGGGCATCCCCGTCAAAGGTAACTAACTCACTCTTTTATTAAGGCCACCTTGTCTGATTACAGACAAGCGATATACATTCCTTTTCACTCTTTCATTTCCCATTTTGAGAAACAAGGATGCGGTAAGCACGCTCATCCCTCAAAGAGAAAGGCCACCTTAATTCCTTGAAGTGAGGGGCTTCATTTCCCACTTTTATCCACAAGGGTGCGGTAGCACGCATGCTCGTCCCTCAAATAAATAGGCCAACCTTTTACTAGCGAATTGACCAGTTGCTCACTAAGCCAGCCCATCCGTCCGTCCCAGCCAGCAATACCAGCAATACTAGTGAGGCCAGACATTCCCAGCAAGACCAAGTAAGTCTAACCAAGCAAGCTTCGTTGCAGCAATAGTTTGAAACGTTGTTATCAAATGCCCTTATCCATTGCTTGAATTGCCTGCCGATGATTAATCTCTCTCATTGTGGCCTACTTACATGTCGTAGAACGAAGTTTTTTTCATCAAGATGGGCCAATATCATACATCCAGTTTAGTTATGCCCACGCTTGCCTTGCTATTTAACCTACTGAAAAGTGCTTTACAGCTAGGCCCGTTAGAATGCCAGCCAGCAAGCGCTCGTCCAAGCTACCTGAATACAGTGTTGTTGTTACGGGATCGCCCCATCTTTGCCAATAAAACTTCGTTCTAGAGATTGCTTGAAAACCGATTACGACTGTTACGGGATGCACAATTTCATTATAACACTTAGTTATACGCCAGCGGGCGGGCATTGATGGACGATTGACAGACAACAGCAGCTTTATGCCCTAACGGGGACGGTGTCCTCAATGGGCGGGGGTAATACCTACCTACATCTTGTTAGACCTTTCGAGCCTACCAACCAATACACTGATTAGATATTTGTTGCTTTCTTATATGTAAATACCGTATAAGAGTACAGGCACCTAGGTTCGCTATTTACTTAATCCCTGAATAGAAGCCCAGGAGCCTTGTTATAATTGCCTTAAGCCCTTGAGCATTTTAAGATTAGGTCCTCCCAGAAGCTAGTTAGTTAGTTACCGGGGATGCTTTTACATTTGAAGGAATAAACTTAGGGAAGGGGTTGTCCAGCGGACGGGAGAACGAACGAACTGTGACAGATATGCTTTTGCAATTGATTCACAGCCAACTGATTGAATGCCCTAACGGGGACGAGGTGCGAAGCGAGCAGGCAACCTACTTGCTGCTTGTTAGATCTATATTTTCGGGAATATCTACCAATACCCGGGACTACCAACCAATAGCCGGGAATAAACAAGAAACAGAGCGGTCACCAGGGAGGGATAGACGTTGGAACGGATGAAGTCTGAGGGATTGAAATGGACGGATGCCAAGTGAGGGATTGAAAGTCGTGGACGGTCACCAGTTACGGCTTTTACGATTGAAGGAAGAAAGAAAATGACGTGGAGATTGTTGTCCGGCGGACGGGGGAACGAACTGTGACAGATCTGCTTTGACGATTGAATTAAGACAATTCGGGGATATCGTTGCCCACCGGGCGGGGAACCCAGAACTTCATGACCTTGATTGATGACCTTGCTTGCTTGATATGACGACACGATGTGATCCGATAGGCCGGGTGCGGTAGGCAATCGCTCGCTCATCAATTTCTCCTGGTCCCATTTCTCTTGCTAACGAAGCTCCGAGCACGGGTCGCCTGCCTCGATTCATGCGGTTCACCACCAGTCGAGAAAGGATCGGAAAGGGGCTCCCAACTTGTTAATCTGTAGATCCTGTTAATCCGTATATAAAGGTTGGTTACCAACTAAAGGTTGATCTTCAACGGAGGGCGGGTTATAAGTCCGTTCTCGGGCGAGAAGCCAGGCTCAACCAACTCTATCCTCCCCTCGAATAAATAGATATGGTAAGGCTTAATTGTAGATCGGCCATGAAGGAATGAAGTTTTTCCAGTAAGATCTCCTGTTTGATGAATTTGACCCTGCCAACGCCAAGCAGTATGTTATCTGTGTAGCGGACGTAATGGACGTAAGGAGACCGTGCTCAAAACGTATCCATCAGCATGTCCAGCTGATGGATATATATATTCATAAGAACTAGATAAAGAGGGCTTCCTTGTGGAATTCCCCTGTCTGTTCCCCCATAATGAGTCCCTTTATTATCAAGTATGTCGGCCTTGAGGAAGAAAGATATGAGATTCAGGACTTTGTCATCCTGAATGAAAGTGCCAAGATAATGCAACACGAGATTGTGAGAAATGACATCAAAGCAACTCACGACATCTGCATCGATGCAATAGTGGACGTTTTTCCAACTTAATACTTCCCAATAACATGTCCTGGTCCCTCTGTTTTTCATGTCCTGGTCCCTCTGTTTTTCCTAAAGCCGTGGGAGCTGGGCAAAAAGACTAATTCAAATATCTCATTCAAGACCATGGAGGTCGCATCCATTACTATTATGTCACGCGGATTTGGAATTGTGATGGGTCGGAACTTCCCTGGCCTACCAGGTTTGGGAATGAAAATACGGTACAAAGAGAGGAACTGGAAAGAGGCATCATTCAGAGAGTCGATTATTTGTTGACACTCTTCCTTGGTTATTTTGTACATATCCCTCCTAGTTTCTTCATTATGCTCATTATATAGGAAGGCCACTTTATTGACTATGAAGGGGAAAATACGGATAAAAATACCATTACCAGGGGGTTGAGGAAAGGAGGAAGAATAGCGAATAAAGACCAAGGAGACAACACTGCAAGCGTATACTTCGGAACCATATAATGCGGAATTGAGGAGAGTTTTTACACCCATTGGTTGGGGTGTTCTTAGGTTTTTCATACAGAGAAGTCTGGGCTCGAACCAGACCCACTTAGTGAAAGAATGCTAAGAGAGACCAAAGCTCTTCTCTTCAATAAAGGGACAAATAAGAAAGGAGATAAGACGGTGAGAGCCTTAAGAAGGAAGATAAGAAGGTGAGGACCAACCCAAGAAGACTAAGAGCTCCTGACCAAAGTGCCTGTGTAGTGAGAGAGAATGAGTAGACTGACTGGTCCGAATAAGCGGAAACCTACTATATATAGTGTCCGGTCCATGTCATGCAGCTCAAGGGAAGGTGAAAGGTAAGGTTCAAGGTCATGCCTCACCTTAGGTAGTGAGGTAGTCAGTTAAGAAGGAAGGAGAGTAGGGCTCAGTCATTCATATGGGTTAGGAAGGAGCACTAGATCTATTAGACTCCCTCACTCCTGGGATTGAAGTGTATGTCTGGTTGAGCGGGTACCTAGAAGTCATAAGGTATGGTCATCTCTCTTAGATTATTTTTTAACACAGACCGAGTGAGCCCCAGTCGCAGTAGATCCATACCTCTATCCTACGACGCCTTCCCCGTGGCTCTCCTCCGCCCACCGCTCGGCGCTGTGCGTGTGAACTTGAAAGAAAATCCCCCAATCCCATCCAATTAGGATAAGTTAACATAGGTTCGAGGGAAGGACAAGCCATCACCTCTACGTCCTATCGGACTGGGGGCACCCTCCCATCCATTCATCGTGATGGGACGGGCCGAAAGCATCAGGACATACGATACCCTGTTAGGGGCGCAAGATCACCCCAGTCCCGACCGTGAATCAGAAGGGTCGGCGGGGCAATCTCCGACAGCGAGAGCAAACCTATTATATATCATTCATCTCATAAGCAGAGGAGATGTCTCGACGCGGTGTAGTTCCGTGAGGAACGGAGCCGGCCAGGATCATCCATCAATCTAAAAATTATAGAATAAATAAATATCACAATACCAAGATTTCTATCCTGCAGGCGATTGATCACTCCCAATTGTCATCCGTTCCATCAGATCCCAAATTCTATAATTACGGCTATCCCTTCGAACCGGCCGATTATAAGTGCCAGATTGATGATAACTCTGATCCCTTATTCCTCCAGTACTGTGATAAGGGGTCCCTAGTCGAGCTAGACGTATGCCTACCTTAGAGGCTGTGGCAGTCATCTGGATAGCTGTTCCAGGGGCCTTCCAAGCTGCCTGTGTTTGAGAGGAGTGGAGAGGGAGGTTCGAATTAGGAGGATCCGTCAAGATAAGGATGTTCAGATGAGGAGGATCAATCAAGCGGGGGAGGAGACGCAATAGTTCTGGATAGTGTACGGGAATCTACAAGGTGTTATGGATCTCCGGGTTAAGTTATAGAGTGATGTTATCATGCTATAGTGCCCTTGAGGGGGAGGTGAGGGCTTTCGGTGAAGTTCCCACTTGGTGTGCTGGCTCGAGTAGTCCCAGATGGGCTTGGTAAGCTTGGTGGTCTAGGCTTATAGCTTCTTATGGGCTTGGCTTAAGGCTCAAGGCTCATGGCGTAAGGTGAATGTGGTTCGTTTAGCCCCTCCCTAAAGACCCTTCCTTCCTTTGTGTATGATCCTCGAAATGTATATCGATGTATGTTTCAAGCTGTTGTAAATCCTCCTTCTTGTTGTGATGGTATCGCTAGTGGTGCTTCAATAACAGTGTCGATGATTTGGCCCCCCCGTACCGTAGTGGTTGGGTGTGGTATGTAGTGATGGTGACTCGGGTATGGATGTGATGTTTAATGGGGTATCATGTGATGGGGAACCTTCTCTCTCGGGCCTGTTGAACGGGGTCTGGTGAACAATGTTTTTTGTTATCCTGTGATGGGGGCCTTCTCTTTGGGCGGTAAGGACTTTTCCTCTATCATCGTCTGGTGCCACCTTGTATCAATCGATATGCTCATCTGGTGGTAACAACTTGTATCAATTTCTTATGGTGGGGAACATGGAACGTTGAAAGGCTCGTGGCTTAAGGCTCATGGCTTAGTGGTCTAGGCTTCTAGTTCAAGGTTCAAGGTGAACTAGTGTTTCCAGACTCACTGTGCGAAGTTGGGGTGGTTGCAATGGTTGGTTCGGTTGGCTCTGATATGGAGAAGACTCATCCTACTCCTCATCAATCAATCGCTCAATCACTTGGATGAACACGGCTACCTCCCCACCCCTCACATTCGAGCCATTTGTTTCTTTTCCTAGTCAGCCTGTTCGTTGTTTTAAGTGTTAGATTACTGCTTGTGTGATAGTACTGATTATTTCACCTTCCAACTTATCACTTGACTGCTTCTATCCCTCTCTTCTCATACTTCATTTATTCTATCTACTTTACTTTATATTCTTCTAGGTTACAGTCTTCTCTCGGAAGGGGTATTCTCGCGCAAAGGGTATCATCGATCCCGCAGGTTCTTGGCTTAGGCCCGTGAAATAGAATAGGTGGGGACGAGGTGATGATGATCACGCTTTTTTCTATAGGGCAGTCAATGAAAGAATAACTATGAAATAAAAGCTAGCTCCTCTATCCATTCTGCTCCTAGTCGTTTTTATCCGTGTGCCGTTTTTGTAGATTTGTTTCTTCTGTCTCTATCTGGTGACAATAGAGAAAATGCATGCTTCAAATGTGGTTTTCAACACGTGTAGCGAAGTGGTGGAGTTTATGTTCGTCAAAGTGATCTGAGAATGCTCGTCATGCTCGTTTGAATTGCTCCTAATTGACCTTGCTGTTAATAGGTTTAAAGTAAGTAAAGTCTAGATTACAGTGTAGATTGACCAAGTGTAGATTATGTCCGAGTGCTACTCCTTATTGCCTTGCTTTTACTAGCTGATGATCAAAGAGAAATTCCATGCTGCGTAAGATGCTGCTGCTCCTTGTAGGAATCTGTTGGTTTTCAACACGTGCAGAAGAGAGTGAAATCGGTGTTTTCACCCGAAGTTATCTTAGGGATGAGAGGGAAATTCTGTTATGCACCCGTAGCTAATTCGAGTATCGAAAACCCTGTCCCCTTTTAGTGAAATTCAAGCCTGGCCCTGAGAAATAGTTGCAGCGGGGCCTCCTCGTACCGGGGCCTGGAACTCATGGCCTGGTTCAACTAATACATAGGTTAGTCTTACAATCTAAAGTAGAACTCCCTTCCTCGTCTTACTTCCTGAGAGCATACCTGTGATCGGGTAATAGGAATTGGGGTGGGGCAATGAAAATGTGTAGCTAAAATGTGTTTTTGGAATAATGGTTGATCAAGTAAAGTTAGAAAGAGTCAAGAGTTTAGCAGTAAATATATAAAGAGTTTTTTAAAGCAGTAGATAAGTGAAAGGAGCAGTTATTTGCTGACCTTAAGGAGGATAAGAGAACCTATAGTTTGCCTAAATATATAATTCCTCCTACTGATCTCATACTGAATAGAGAAGACTAATAAATCTAAAGAGTGACTAGATAAGTCTTGACTAAGACTATCTATCTCCTAAAGATACTTTATAGATCCGTAACTTTCAACTACTTAACCAACAAAAGAGTTATTTCTCTTACTATTAACCACTATAAAGAGTTATTTATTTCTATTCCTCTCTAAAGCTACTTAGAATATATAAACCTTTCTAATTTCACTATAACAAGGAGTTAAGCTCCTATACTATTGATATTAAATACATATGGCAAGCTTTATTTAAATAACATCATATTTCTGATTCAAACTACTGTAGTATAAGAGGAGTTCTTTTTCTGACTTTACTCATACTTTATATATCCTAACTAAAAATATAACTAAAGGATACTTAATATATTCTATTATTATTAAGCTATTATATAGGTTATATTCTTATAAAGGTCTTAGGAAGTACACACGGTTTCTAGGCTTAATTTACCACTTTACACGCGGTCGTTTGATGTGTTTTTGGTATTCCTAATGGTTATATTGATATGATATAGTAATGTTCAGTGTTTTTCTATCTTCCATCTGAGTAAATGATGCTTTCTGGTCAGCTATAATACTCCTAATGGGCTGGTTTAGGTGGGGCAGAGTTGTAAGGGTGGAGCAGTACACATGTGTAGCGTACAATGTTTCAAGTAGGTATAGCGTACAGTGATATGGTGAGTTATCTACCGAGATTTTATATATTGTCTTTCCCTCTATCGTATTTATCTAGGTAAGTTTAGAGTCAAAATGATGGGAAAATGGATAGTTATTATTTGTTTGATCCAGGTATTTATTGGGTATTTCTCTCCTTTTTAATTGAAGAATGGATGGAACTTATAAGCTGACTAATGGTAATCGGGTTCATTTATTAGAATCTGGTGGGTAAGCTACAGTCGTCAGGTAGAGTCAGCTACATTGATGGGAATGGTATTTCTTTTTGTGTGTTAGACCCGGCTCCTATTGAATCAGTGTAGATTACAGAATCTCCACCCAAGGTTCATACATAGGAATTGACCATAGTACAAGGCCAAGTTCATTTGATATCAATTCCCTACTCAAACGCCATGTTAACGCGTCAAAAATCTACGGATCTGGATTTGGGTCTAGAAGCTTTGGAACTTGAACTCAAAATGGATCGTGTTAATCTGAGTGTTAGGATCATAGCCTACTAGGTAAAGAACTAATTTTAGCTAGAACACTTGCTTGATAAAGGCAGGTTAAGATGTCACAAGAAATTCTAGGAGAGATAGATTAGCTCTAACAATACATGGATCATCTAAGCTAGTTTAAGCAATTGATTCGATCCAATAAGTAATTTAGGAAACATGGGCAAATGAAAAGTTATCGCTGCTACTATACCTTTGTTCGCTGGTGGTACCTGTCGCCTACCCTTCTCTTCTGAAAGTACTACCAATCCGGCTTGCTGGAAGACTGCTTGCTATATAACGTTCGTTGGTAATAAGAGGTAATGATTCCCCCTCCCTTTCTTCTTATCGAAGGAATATGGGGAGACGAAGAAGGAATCTAAGCAGAGTTAGTGAACCGGCCCTTATTCTTCTTCTTTTTGTTTGTTCAGGCGGAATCGGCCCCTTTATTATTATTCTTATTATCGGCGGTGAGAACTAGTTCTTCCATCCAATCCTCCCTGTTCCTCTAATCCCTCCTATTGATTGGTAAAACCGTGCTGTATGAAATGAACATATATGGGAAACCGCATCATATCAGTAATGTTCCTTGTTTTAGCGAGACCTCAAGATAAGATACCGTTACCTTAAGCCTGGCTAATGCGGGAGGATTGAGTACTAGATAGAACAGAGTGAGTGCTTGGACCCCACCTTCTTCTGCTATAGATAGAGATGCCATATTCCATCAGCGCAAGGAAGAGCAGCCCTTCCCATCGGGAATGCTTTAAATGGGTTGGAGGGAATCATACTGGGCCCCCGCCACTATTCTTTCCGGGGGTGAGAGTTTAGCATGCTTTTGAGTGGACTCGCCCAAGATGCCCTATCTATTTCATAAAGGTACAGGGTATAGCAACAGTTATAATTGGATTCACAAGAATTCATGCTAGGTACCAATTTTCCCCACCATCCATTACATCATATTAAGACCGAAACAGGGAGCTGTTGTTACAGTGTTATAACAGTGATGTCTGGTACAAGGAAGCCCCGGATGAGGGGGGGGGTTTAAATGGATCTTATCAAAATGGTAGCTTGAGAGATTGACTCAGTTGCCCCGTGAAACCAATTCTAACTGCATACAGCGAGCCTTTGGTAGCAGTAACGGTGTGCAAGTAATCAAAATGATGGTAACCATATTGTTCCAGCCATTGGAGAATAGTTGGGTTCTATATAAGCCTTCAAGGTATAGCCTTACCGAACCCATCAGATAGCCTCTCTACACTCCCCTTATTCTTATTTGGGATTCAGCTGAAATTATACCGACTATGAGTAACACCAATGATCCTCTGATACTTGTGCGATGCTAGAGGAACAGGTCTATGGTTATTGCCCTTGCACGGTAGAACTTATAACAACCTTTTCAACCGAACCCCAGATATTAATAAGAAAGTGCCGAACCATCCAGATTAAGATTTCGATGATGCAGAACTAACAAAGGCTTCAGTACAAGCAACAAAGCAATAAGCAACGGAGCCAGTATCTCCACCACCCAGATTCATATCCTCTCCTCCAGGTTCAGATCCAGATCGAGACTCAGAAGCAGTCGGAGCAGCATAAGTCAGGGGTGGAGCACTGGTAGATCTCATTTCTTCGATTGATTGTACAGTCGAAGAAGCAGTTGAAGCACCAAATTCTGACCTTCGTGAGAAATATCCAGTTTCTGCAGTTCTTGATCGAGGTGTAGAGCCTGGTCTTAGGGATCGAGATAAAGAATCTGACCTTCGTGATCGAACCGAAGATCTATACCCATAGCTAGCAAAGCCAGGCAGACCAACGAGCCAGAAAGCATCACCATCTAACATCTAAGCCTAAAGCCCAGAGCCATATAAGCCAAGCTAGCCACAGCCCTAGCTATTGATTGTGCAGAGTCAGTAGATTATTCAGTTGACCAGGTTATAGATCGAGACCGAGTAGCAGGAGCAGCAGGAAGGGCAGCAAAGCCAAAAGCTAGTGATTCTGCATCAAATGAAGTGGTCCAAGTGGAAGCACCAGCAGTAGAGTCTAAGGTAAATGTGGATTCAGTTGGCCGAGTTAATTACCTTGCCCCCCTGAATGGTTCTATCTAGCCTCTCCCTAAGGACTCTTTGCGTATGATCCTCGAAATGTATCTCAACGTATAAGCTTTTGTCATTATTTATTGGTGTGATGGCTTCTCGTGAGGTGGATCGAGGAGGTCTATATCGACTCAGTATTGGTTGAAATCAATCAAATCAAATAAATCATGGCTTATAATACTCATCCTGAACCTCCACCTATAACCTCGACCCCTCGAAATCGACCACCGCTACCTCCGCCTCGAACTATACCTCGATGAAGCCTTAGCACTCGAACTATACCCTATACCCTATACCCTTGACCTCGAACTCCGACGATATGGAACTCTTCCTAGAACCTCCAACTCACCCTACGAACTGAAGTTACTCAATTTTCTTTATAATGCGTTACTTACAATGCACCTAAAAAGAGGATCTTCGACAGACACTTTGTTGAATTAACGCTAGTAAAGTTTTTTATTTCACGCAGGATAGTATCATTCACGCTAGTTAGGTAGTGCCAGTGTTAGGTGCACCCATCATTCCCCTAGTAGCTGCTTCCTACACCCACCATTTCAAGTTCCCAACAGACGAGATATCGATTTAGCCAGGTGGCACCATACAACGAGAGGAGTCCTTACCGCCAGACGAGAGGGAAGTTCTTACCGTCAGATGAGAGAGAATAAAAGTCCTTACCGCCAGATGATAGGTAAGTCTTTACCGCCAGACAACGATAGAAGTTCAACATCACAGGATAACCGAGTCACCTTAAACACATACCCCGAACAGCACGCGCCATACCCAAAAAGACTCCATTCACCATACCCAAGAGGGAGAAGTTCAACATCACACGATACCCAAAAGAGAAGTCCCCTCATCACTGGCCTAGAGAGAAGTGTAACACATCAATGGCCGAGATAAAGGAGATGCCCCTATTGAGCCACCATACCCAATATACTAAAAAGATGTCCTTACCGCCAGAGGATATAATTACCACTTTGGATAATATAAGATATAATGCAAGTTCTCTTGCCTATACATTAACAGACCTTTTTCAAGTTGATCCGCTTATGGCTAACATCTTTAGCACCAACATTGGGGGCAGGCACAAAGTTTGGGTAGACCAGATCTCAGCAAATATTCTCATTTGCCATTTTCATTTTTATCAATATCGTTTTGATTCAGTCAGAGGCCCTCATCGCGGGTACTTAAATGGATTTATTATTACTAAAAATTGGCATTTCCATAAAGGTTATCTATGTTTTGTTAGGCGGGATGGATTCATTTGCTTGGCTGGGATACTCAACTGGGCGGGCTACCTGGCCTGGATACTTGGCTTGGATACTCGGCTGCTTTTATCATACACTTTGATAGCTGCTCGCTAGTCAACCGGGCTACTCGACTTGGCGGCTAATCCGCTTGGATAATCACCTTAGCTACCGGGATGGGCTCGATACTCATTGCTTAGAAGATACGGTCAGTGCTAGAACTCTTTGAAATGCATGAATTTAGCTAGAGTCATTTCAGCTAGAGTACGTCCAAGAACCTCGCTATGGTACCTGCATTTAGTTAGATAGAGTACTTTTATTTACCTACGGTTAGTCCAGCAACCTAGAGCATTTCATTCCTGCACCTAGGAATTGCCTCTTTCAGTCAGATGTACCAGGCTGCCCAGATACTTGTAATTTACACGATTTTCATTGATAGCCCCTACGTCCAGATACTTTCCTACCTGGCTTAGACCCAATCCTACTTGCCGGTGGTTAGAGCCAGGAGCTACACGACCCTTTAGATTTGACAGGACCTTCCCTTTTACAGATACTGCATATGTTTTAAGGATGGATGGATCGATGGATGGACCACATCAATACTCCAAAGTAGATATTGAACCCATGTCCCATATGAATGAATGCATCGAGAGACGTATGTGTTGCTAGAGTTAGCTTACTTGCTAGTTGTGGGTGGGGACAGGGAAACCTAGATGTATCTTTGAATACAATTTGCATCATGGGGAAGCGATTACGAGATCGAACCTACTGAACCTGGGTGTTTCCAATGCCCTTTATATACGATTCACCTGGTGCCTGAGCTTCAGACCACAAACACTGAATGACATTCTGATATGCTCAACGAGGTTCATTCAGGGCTTCAAGCTATTATAACAATGTTTCTGGGCTGCTGCACTTCTATTGTGAACTTGGCATACTTGGCAGATGTGGACTTGGCAGGTGCCTTACGTGTACTTGGTGGCCTTGGTGGAGTTGTACTTGGCTTGAAGTTCTGGAATAAATCGTATAGCCACTTGTCTGTAGCATATGGTCCTCAAATGGGTGAATCATCGTATGTAATTCATCTTCATTCCTTACATTGTTCCGAGAACCATTCAGCCAAGCTGATTCGAGTAGCCCCGGTCGAGTAGCCAAGCCAAGCCGAGTATCCCAACCGAGCAACCCAGCAAATGAGCCCAGCCCATAAATGACAGGAAATTGGGAACGTGGCTATTCCAACTGGCTCTGATCAACCTCCTATTGGCAATGATTGGCTATAAGCAATTCCAACTGGCAATGTGCTGCTATGTGTATGGCTTATTCTCTTTTCATGGTTCATCGACGTATGTAATGCTTCGTCGTAGCATCTCCACCAGTCGAGGAGCGGAGCCCTGTGTTCTGTCAAGGTACGTTAGGTAGAACCGTGTGTTTGGTAGCGGAAGGTTCTAGGGTCGAGGTCTAGGGTCAAGGTAGAGGGCGGGCATATCTAAGTTGAAGCAAGCCCAGCCCGTGAATGCTAATCAGATAAGTGAGCCTATGCAAGGGTGGTAAATATAACAGGTGGTGGATGGCATGCACGTAAGTATAAGTAGGCTGAATAAGAGAGGACTAGTGCTTATACTGCTACTGTTACTGCTACCACTAAGAATCCTCAATCAAGTGTTATTTATTGAAGCCTGGCCTGTGAATGCTTGCTGTCTGTACGCCCACCCCACCCGTCCAACAGCTCTATTTGAAGCCTGTACAACGCTCGCTCAAGATTTGGGGCATTATAATAGCCAGAAGCCCTGAAGCATTATGATAGGAAGGACTCTTTTAGCCCTGGAGGAAGGTAATTCCTAAAGGCCCAGGAAGGAGCCCGTCCCAGGAGCATTGTTATATGAAATAGTTCATTTCATATCGAATAATCATATTGATCTTAGCGAAGAGTCATACTGGGTAATATAATCATACTAACTGATCATAGCGAATAAGAATGATCATACTTGTTCAAGATCATGGTGGTCCTGTTCTAGGTAAGGTAAGTCATAGCGAGAATCCAACTTCTCGAATCCGACTTCTCATCGTAACTCCACTTGAAGAATCTCCACTTCATATCATGCTCGTAATCATAGGGCTAACTTTGGGTAGTCGTCATAGGTAATAATCAGACTAGATATAATGGTCCCATTCTGTTGGGGTAAGACTAAGATGATGGTCCCATTGGTTTTGGGAACAAAGATACGTTGCATGGTGCTGCTCCACTATAGGAACAAACCCTGCTGCTGCTGATGAACAACCATACTCTAGCTGACGAACAAACCCTGCTGATGAACTTGGGGTGTAGTTTACATTAGAATCCTAATAGTGCAGTTCCAGTTGATAAGAGATACCTGGCTTGGTTTGTCTGGTCTTTTTCTAATGGGGTTTATGAGCCTTGATGGTCCCTCCCGGCTAATCTCTAACGGGTAGGTACTTTCATAAGGACTAGGGTAGGTAATTGTCTTCCAACCGGGTAGGGACGTTCTGATTCAAATGGTAACTAATCCCGCGAAATGAGAAATAAATGCATTCATTCTTATTATATGATGCACTACCGCCACTTTTGAATGACGTCAAGATCGAGTTATCTATTCCTAAGAATCAAGTCATTAAAGCATCGTATACAAAGCAACTAGCAGGAAGAAAGAATAGATCCGACTTGACCTCCACTTCCAGATCAGATCCAGTTACAGATCAAAAAGAGTAGTGATGCTTATAGACGTTGCCATTGATCTTGTTATTACTTACTTATCTACTGGTATTGTTTTCTTGGATCTTTCATAATCCTGTCTTCTCGGTTGTTACTGAATATCCTATAAAGCTCTAAAAAAGAGATGTCTTGGTCGAGCCAATTGAGGAACAAGCTAGAAAGAATCTAAAGGTAAGCATTCCACTTGATAAAGGAACAAGTGAAGCTTGGTAAGCTGAACGATCATCACCACTTGTCAGTTCAGTGAGCCCCATGTTGAATATGGAGCCCATTTCATGATGATAGGACAGAACAAAGATTGAACCCACGGCCGGTTGTCTCTGTCTCCATTCGATTTCAACTGCTGCCAGGCCACACCCAGGTGCCCCACCATATTTCCACCATCATATCTATTCCTAATTAATCCCCACCCCAACCCTTGGTGACCACAGAGGCAGGCAGGCCAGCGGTACTTCCTTCGCACGACCTTTTTTTAGTCTATTGCTGTTATCTACTCCCATCCTTTTATACTTCTTATAAGGGGGTTGCGCAACCAGTTACTTTGTTGGACCGCGCCTGCTACCCCACGTGGGTTACTTTTGCGGACGGACGATTGTTTATGGGGGCCTCTCTTGGCGGATTGGACGGGGACGTGATATCTGCTACCCATATGTGTGTGCGGGATCGGGCCCATCATTCATATACTGGAATCGATGCTCCTACTTCTGTCTTTGTTTCCACCGCATGCATAGACTTATTATTACCTAAAGACGCTGGATCATTTGCTGGTGAATCAACTCCTTGAGCTATAGATAGTTTCAGTTCTGGTGCTTTCACAACTGAATATAATAATGCAACTGCCCCTGTTACTGGTTGTTCTCGAAATGGGAATAGGCATAACCGCGAGGTAACTACTGATTCGGATGCTTTCTCTGCGCAGGCTCCGGCTCTATAACAACTGGAAGGGATCCTGCCCTCGAATTGAATCTGCTCGATCAACTGGATAAAGATACTGATCTTCTTGGTGGTGAAATTGCTTCTTTTACTTGGTAAACTGCAATTGCTTCTGCATCTTCTAGGACCGGATCCGAAACTGCCTACGGTTATCAATCTCGAACCGGAAGCTATGCACTTGCCTCCGCCTCTGTTTATGCTTGCTTTGTTACTAGTTACACTTCTTACTCTGCCTCTCGAGGAGAAGTATTCGTGTCCTCCACCGGTATACTATTCTCGTTGATGAGATTACCTCTCCCGGTGGTCGAGCCATGCTGTAGCATGATGGCGGCCTCCATTGTGCTTTTATTGTCGATTACGGGTGTGGCCTAACTGCCTTTTTCCAAAGTAGTTCGTGCAGCTTGCTTATATCTCATATAACTTGCTTTTTTTCCATCTGGGGTTTAGGAGTGTTCATTAGCCCTAATGGACTTGAAACCTACAGCATCTGGTCTTTCCCCTCCCATTCTGTACCCTATAGGTGCCCATGTTGGAAGTGCACCCGGGATTCGCTTTGCATCTGGCTCAATGGAAACGACTACTGCTTCCATATCAACAGAATCCGGGTCAACTGGCTTGAAAATGTACTCTTGCTCCCCAGTCAACTACGCAATCTGGATATGGGGCTGTTACGGAGTTCAGGAATGCTGCCTCCCGATCTGGGTCTGGAATGGTTCCAACTGGATCAGAAACTCTCACTAATCTAATAGCGCTTATTCCTTTGCTGATGCTATTGCTTAAGCAACTACTCGCTCGGATGCTTCCCGTGCATTACCTTATTGAACCTTTGCCTTACCACCTAGTTATACTTATGCTCTTGCAGCTGTGAACAATTATTATCCTATTATGTTAGCTTTTGGATGGACCGGCTCAGACAAGGCTTTAACAAGGAATAGGAACGGGGATGCTGGTACTGGAGTAACAAGGGATAGACATTGGTGATCATGGCGATACATTGTTACTGGTCAACTAGGGGCTATCTCTGGGCTTGGTTCTTTATATGCTTCTAGGTATTTCTCTAGAAATGGAACTACTTAAACTGCACCCGGTGCACCCGGCGCATCTCCATCTCTTTCTACTGTGGGTGCTACTTTATTGGTTAGTGTTGCTACTGGGTCTTGATCTGCCCTTGCTTCTGGTGTTACCTTAGCTTCTGGCTTATATGCTGCTGGTCCTGGGTCATTTGCTTCATCTACTGAATAAACATAGGAGTCTACTACTGCTCCTGCCTTTGCTCTTGGTGCTTCAATGCCTGGGACTGGTTCTCGACCTGGAGGATCTGCATATGGTGCTTACTCTGCTGCTGATCTTGCTACTGGATATGCTGCTAGCGATACTGGTGGATCGACTGCTGTTACAGCTGCTGCTTCTTACTCTACTGGTGGGACTGGATATGGTTCGGATGTGGAACTAACTGGATCTCGCTCTCTAACACGAAAGTCAGACTCTGGCTCTCTATCTCAAAATGGAAAGGATCGAGGTACTATCACTGCGTCTGTAGCCTTTGCGTTTAATCTTGGTAAAGATACCTATGTTCTTGGCTCTATTACTGGTGCTGGACCGACAGGATCTCTTTTTGCTGGTGCTATATCTACTACTATCACTACTGGTGGTTCTTTTACTCTATATCGATCACGAAAAGCTCCTTCAGCTCGTTCACCTCTAGACCTAAAATCATCATATTCATCTTGATCACTATCTCGATCACTACATTAGGTGGTTTTATCTCATGTGGTGGTTAGTTCCCGTTCCCCATGTGTAGTGGTTAGTTCCCTATATGTGTCTCTATATGGATCATCCGGAACTGGATCACGAAGGTCATCATCTCGATCACTAGGTACTGGTTCATTTGCTTAATCGACAGGATCTACTTATGCTGAATCTACTGCTGTAGAGTAAACTGCATATTCCAACTGAAAAAAAACATCTGCTTCTCTTGCGACTGGTCTTGCTGCTGGTACTGCTGCTGGTAGTGGAGGTGGTGGCGGATAAACTACTGGTCCTATGTAGCTGGATTAGCTTTCTGGGTATGGGTATGTATTTTTCACTGCTTCAACGGCTGCTGAATCAACTACTGGATTAACCGAATCACCTGTTTATACTCCCTTCGCTTATAGCTTTGCTCCTTCCCCTGCCTACGCCTAGCTTAATAGGTACTAGCAGCCACCGCTGAATAGGTAATAATAGCAGGTTAGGGGTATGAGCGCTCTAGGATGATCCAACGACGAGAATGGAATTCTTCCACCGAGGTATAGGTGGAGATTTTATCTACACCGATGCTGGTCAAGAGATGGATGGTGGGCCTGGAACAGGATATGCTGCTGGTGTTGCTGGGTTAGATGCTGGTATTGGATCGACAGAAGCTGCGTAGGGTGCTTCGGGTGGATATGCTTCTGGTTTTCGATCTCGATCAGGTATAAGTGGATATTCTGTAATCTCCATTGACTGATCAACTGGAACTTCTGCTGCTGGGTGACCAACTGCCTTTACCTTAGCCGCTGGGTAAACGGGTGAAACTGAGTAGACTGGAACTAGGTAAGCTACTGGATCATTCACTAGCTCTGGATCGTTAATAAGCTCGTAATTTCCTACCGACCCATTCATTTAGACTGCTAGGTACTAAAAGCCCTGGACCCTCAACCTTTAACCCATTTCACTTAGGCGCATGACCATAAGCCGCTCTTACTTCTGTTCTGGGCAAACCATGAGCCTCGCCCCATTCATAAACCATATGGCTCTGTAGAGATTGTTGTAGATTGTCTCTTACGATTAAGCAGTCGACCGGGTCAATCCTCTGTTCTAGGCGTACTGATAAGCTCTCTTCGCCACCGAATATATGACGGAGACCGAACCTTTCAAATTGACTGGCCCATAAATCGGACTACTATTTGGTCAAATGTGCCCGTCTCTGATCTGGCTGGACTTCCTGGCCAATGGGCACTTTCTACACTTGCTGAAGGCGTTGCATCACATCAAACTTATCACAATCTGGCGCGGCGATGGCGGCCTTTTAGTTCTTCAAGTTGATGGCGGCTTTTGGGGCCCCTCCCCCTCACCATATGAATAGTGAGTGACTCCGTCCCTCACCTCTTTGGGGAGGTGAGCGATAAATCCCTCACCATATGAATAGTGAGTGACTCCGTCCCTTCTTTGGTCGGGAGCCGCCATCGTTCATAACCTCTATTTTTTAGGAAATAGAGAGATAAATCGATGGCGGCCCTCACCTTTTTAGGGAAGGTGAGCGATAAATCCCTCACCATATGAATAGTGAGTGACTCCGTCCATTGTCGAGAGTTCGGCAAGCTCACCCTCACCCCCTCCCCCAAAAGAGAGTTGCTCCTAACCATATGAATGGTTAGCGTTAACACTCCTCTCCTCGACCTCGTAACCTCGGCCGAGTCCCTACGGGCCTGTTGGTCGAGCCCCCTACCGGGTCGTCTCCTCCCACGTTACCTCTCCGTTGTCGAGAGTTCGACAAGCTCACCCTCACCCTCCGGGCCTCACCTTTTTAAGGAAGGTGAGCAATAAATCGATGGCGGCCTGAAGTCGAGAGTTCGGCAAGCTCACCCTTCGGGCCTTTTGTCGAGAGTTCGCTTGCTCACCCTCACCATCTGAATAGTGAGTCGATGGCGGCCTTTAGTCGAAAGTTCGGCAGGCTCACCCTACCGGGCCTTGACTTCCTATTGGAATATTGAGCAACGCAAGTCATTCATGCATGCATAATTACATAGAGTTCTGTATGCTTAGATGGGATGGCTTATTAGAGGGGTAGTACTTCAGCTCTTTGATTCTCTTATATATGCCATTGGAGATGCGTTATGTATGTAATTACGCTCTCCTTAGAGATCAAAAGTAAGCTTCAAATGGGTAACCAAGGGTTGTCAAAAAGGTAACCTTCCGCCATTGGGCATTGAAGTGCCACCAAAGGAAACAGTAAGTAAAAGCAAATAGGCATAAGGTTAATAGTAAGTCCTAGTGCCTATCTCTCCATCCCGCCCATAAAGCATTTATTGAGCAAGTTTTATTAAGGCCTGTGTGCCGTATGCCCCTCCTCTCAAAACATGAGGGTGGGTTCACAAGATGGAAAGATTCGTATGGCTGTGGTCCACCAAACTAGTCCGATGGGGCGCTATGTCCTTGGGTGGACCGTTAGGCCGAGGCTTCTCCAACAAGGCTGGTATTCTTGGCTTGAAGTTGGTTGACTTGGATTATCATCTAATTCATCCAGCTTGTAGAGAAGAGTGCACGTGTTTCCGTGTGTAGAGAGATATAATAAAGCCAAACTGCTTTAAGTCTAAGCACAACTAACACTCCACCGCTGTGTCAAGATGAGATTAAAAGGCGAGAGGGAAAGGGAAGAGTAGATTTAGATTATTTAAGGTTACCGTCCAATTCTTCTTGACCTGGATAGTATGGGAAGAACCGGATAGTAGTTCTGGGAAGAAGGAAGAAGATAGTAGCTCCTGCCAAAGGGAGGTCTACGGGTTGTTATCCGACCAAAGGAAAGGAAGGTACGTACCGGATAGTAGAGTTCGGGAATAGTATCTACCTGTACGAGTAGCCTAAGGTAAGGCTGGTATAAAGCTCATGAACCTGTTCGAGTAGTTGTTCTACCAAGGCTGGGATTAACCGAACGAAGGAAGGCATTGGATAGAATACCCTTAAAATACTATGTTCTCTTGGGTGGGGGTACTACTATTCGGGAATACATAGCTGCCAAGCTTCGTTAGCCAACCTGGAGCTGCATTTGATGTGCACGCATAGAATAGATAAGAAAGTAGCCTAATGAAAATGGCTTAGCCAAACCTCCTAAACATGCATGCATATATAATGTAGACCGGATTACCTTTAGCCCAGTACTATAGCTTTTTCTGGGGGGAAAAAAGGGGAAAATGATTGAGCGAGCGCTCTCCCTTCAGTAAGCGGTTGAGTGCATAAATGATCTCTCCCTATTGAGAGTAACAGACCTTTGAATCACGTAACATGATGTGATGGTGAAACCGGTCACTTCCATTCCGATAATATAGAGAGTGGGTGGGGGGTGTGTGTGCCTATTGATTGCGTGGTGACTGGGAGAGCACATGAAGTCCAATCCAGTCAATCTCCGAGTTGGGACGGGGAGGGAGACCCTGGCTGGATGGGACTTGAAGGACTTGATTGGAGCAAAGAACTGACTTGTCTCTGGAAGTGGCGAGCGCAGGGGAAGGAAGGAACGAAAGCGAACTGTTATTATGTAGGTGAAGTAACCTGGCTCCGTGGCTCTTCACCCGCCGCGCCCTCGCGCATGAAGGGTTTGAAGCTGCCAACTCAAAATTATCCGCTATCTTTTATTTTATTCCCTCAAGGCGCTAATTGCGATTATCGGGGGTTAGGGAAGTTTTTCCGCCTTCATCCTGTCGCTCTCCCCTCGTGCCCTGTCCCATCATTGTAGGTGGGTATCTTTATGCCTGCCATCTAGGTAGGGATCCCTATACCTTGTTTCTTCAGACAAGCAAGCAGGGTGGGATGTCTTCATCGGTAGCGAGTGTAGGGTTCGTATACAGTATCGGTAGTAAGCTTGTGCCGTAGCCAAGGCGTGGTCTCCCTGTCCACTGCAGGTGGGTAAGCAAGGAAGTAGTCCGCTTGGGCTTGCTCTCGTGTGGTTCGTTCTATCCATCCTTCCGTCCTTGCTTGCTTCTTTCCCTTCTTTCTCATAATGCAGAAGGCTTCTATCCGCCCGAAAGGAACCATGGAAGGCCAGCCACTTGAAGGAACGAAGGAACCACTGCTGATGCTAAGGATGCCAGGATGCACAGAAGGATGGAAGGAAGGGATCTCCTTTCACTTGTATTGGGGTCTTGGGTCTAAATACTTTTGCCTTCATTTTCACTCTAGTGCAACTACAAGAGCATACGAATGAAGGAGAAAGCCCTTGCTTGGTTTAGATCATTCATTCCCTAACCTCCGCCAAGTGAAAATGACAAAATGAGTAGGAACGTAGTCGCTAGTCCGCACCGGACTAGGGTGAGCAAGTGAACTCTCGACAACAGGCCGCCATCGAAAGATGTTCAAACCTCCGCCAAGGGACAAGTATCGGAATAAGTTCTGATTGTAATGAATGAATCCATAGGGCAGTTCCAATCCTCGGATCCCATAAGAAGGAGGCTTCATTAGAATAAGGCACCGGGGGTTGTTCCAGTCAATTTGAAAAACCTTCTGAAACGCGGTTGTTTCTAAAGCAAATCCTTGTTTATCCGAGGTCGGAGGTGTTACCGGGGTATCGAACTAGCAATGGTATTAAGCAAAATAGCAGATTTCCAGCATTACAGGTTATTCCTTCCAATAAGGCAAGGGGGAGCATGGATAGCTACGACAACTTCTCGGCTACGACTATCCATTCCCATCAGCCGGCCATGTCTCTGTGTCATAAGTTCTGGCTGTTGATAATCAATTTGGCAGTTCCCCAATCTCTGTTAAAGGGAACCCTATCGGCTAATAAACCATCCCGCCATGCAACCAAAAGTGCTCTCTTGGCTAAATGGACCATAATCCTCCATCCAGCCACCCCGCCATGTCATATATCTAGGCCATGTCATCTAGCAATCGTGCATGCATGGGGAGCAAGGGGCGAAGCGACAAGAGTCCTCGGCGATTCGACCATCCAACCGTGCCATGCTCTCCCCTCAAGCAAGATAAAAAAGCCATGTCTTCCCATCCATGCCGATTCATCCATGCCATCAAAGCAATCGATCCATGTCAGTAAGCCATGAGCTCCAGCGATTAACTGGGTACCACTCTATCAGTCTTATCAGTCGCCTACCGTTTGTCCCCAACAACTCATTGATCTCCCAATGATTCTTTGAAATGATGACTACTCTGAGCTATAGTAACGATGGAGCTATTGAACGATGGAGCTATTTGAACTCTGAGCTATAGTAACGATGGAGTAATGATTCCTATTCTGCTATTTGAACCAAGTAGTTATTCGAAGCAGCTATGACCTTCCGATATGACTATGCGGCTATTTGAACGAAGCAGCTATTGGAACACTGCATCACTGAAACACCTACCTGTCTCAATATGTCCCATGCAGCCAAGCGGCCTAAGGAGTTTGGCATAACAATCTAAGCTAAAGGGTCCTCAATTCATTTGTAAGTGGGGTAGATTGCCAGGGTAACTCTTAATGTGCGGTCCCAGGCTCAAGGTTTAGGGCCTATTCAAGGTAGCAAGGAGTTCTTTGGCTCAAGGTAGAACTATCGATAAGGTTAAAGGGTTCAAGGGCTCATCAGTGGTCCCTAGCTTAACCGAACCGTGGCTAGAGCATTACCCGTTTGGTCACGCTAAGGCAGTAAGGCAGCAATATCTCGCATTCGTGGATGGTCAGCTTGTAGTAGTGTACCTCTCTCTGTCTTTGTTCAAATCAAAGCAATATCGGGAAACGAAGATGAGCTCACCCCTAGGTTTTCTCCCACCATGGGTGAATCGAAGTACTGAAGGTATTCCCGGCTTTAGTTAATGTCATGCCAAATGTCTTTTCCGTAAGTTCGTTATTATTGATAAGTAAACCAACAGAGGCCCGGTAGGGTGAGGGACGAACTCTCGACTATAAGGCCGTCATCGACTCACTCATTCATATGGGTGAGGAAATCTTTTTTGTTGTAGTTGGTGGGGTAGGGTTTACAGGGCTGTTGGCGTGTCTTCGTGGCCTGGTCGTAGTGGCCGTACCATATCCGCAGCCGTATCGGTGGTTGTAGCTGCCGTTGCCGTCCTCCGCTGTTGGCGTGTCTTTCGTAGTTTCCGTATCCGTAGTTGGCGTAGTCGTCGTAAGCCAATACCTCCCTCTATCGAGCGTTATTGGTAGCACTCAATGGGTAACTCCTCTCTAGGCCGAAATAAGTTCTTCCAGTAAGAGCTTATAGAGATGAGGTTCCGGTAAGTATGTTAGCACAATATGTCTAACCCCGCTCGCTTTATGCCTGAGAATGCATCCATTTCAAGGCAGTAAGGCAGCAGTATAGAGCAGTAGGGGTTACTTCCTTACCGTAATAAGCTGCTGAGTAGCATGTTGGTGAAACCAGCAGCCATGGTAGATCATTAGCCGACAACAATTGAAAGGCGGCAGTAAGAGGTCTTAAGCATAGGTCAAATATTTCCCTCAATGCAGCAGTAGAACCTTAAGTCGATGGAGAGCATAAAGGCAGTCTCAAGTCAGGCAGCCTTGAACCGCCATCAATCGAAGGCAGCCCTTCACCTCAAGCCATATCGTTCGGGCAGTTTTCAGGCAGCAGTATCCTATCGCAGGTTGTTCCTCAACTCCATAGCCGCAGAGTAGAAAGCATCCATATGTCTTGAACTAATAGCTCATTAATTTCCTCCTCTATTGAAAAGCCGTTAGAAGGGACAACTGTCCGCTTGCCTTTACCTCCTTCCTACCGAGCCCGCTACTGAAGTGTTACCCTGGTGATCACCCCCGCTTACACTGGACAGAACATCGAAACATGAGGTTGAAAGGAAGGATCGACACTGCTTGCCCCTTCATTACCGCTACAGAGCTTACAGAGAGAGCTGTACTTAACGTAACACTGTTTCTACTTCGAATAAACACATTGAACGGTTTAGTGATAGATCTACTACTTGCCCGGGAAGGAAGGGAATTTTGAACCAACGGCTCCACAACTTGCCCCCTGCTTACGCTTACATCGCTTATTATGAACAAGGTCACAACGAATGAGTGGTATGGCAACCGAGAGCCCGGTTTAAAAAACAACATAAACAGGTCCAATCTGGTACGGTCTTATCAGGTCAGGTCTTTTCTGGGTGGGTACAGGTCCTATCCAGTGAGGTCCGGTCAGGTCAGTTCAGGGCTGGGCTGCTACCGGTTACAGTGAGGTCCGGTCAGGTACGGTCTAGGCAGGGCTTGTAACAGTATTATCCTGTGAGGGCTGGGCTTCTACCGGGTCCAGTGAGGTTAGTCAGGACCAGAAAGAGTCAGGACCAGATCGGGTTTCATCAGGACATTGCTTGCCTTGGTTACCTTCCCTTGAGGGTTGATCTTTTATCGCTTGCCCCATGAGGAAGGAAGGAGCGGCTTAGATCACAACAATGCCTGATCGCTATCGCTTGCCCCCATTCCTCAATTGTAGCTTATACCCCTAATGATATCAGTTTTCCCTCTACCTCTCAGCTCTCTTACCTCCCTACCTAAGCCTTTGGACACATTTTGGCAGTATGCTGACCCTAAAGATGGGACAACCCTGCATAGATTGACTTGCAAAATGTGTGGGCAGCAAATGACGGGAGAGATTAGCAGGTTGAAGTACCACTTGGCTAGACTGTCTGGGCATGATGTTTGGATTTGTACCGCATAAACCCCAAATATTATGCGAGCTGCCCACGATGCAATTTATGCAAAGGAGAAAAAGAAGTAAGAGGTAGCGAAAGCTGGCTCGACCACCGGGAGAGGTAGCCGCTACCAAAATTGAACTTGCCACCAGTGAAATGGCCAGATCCTCAAGAACCACAGGCACATCTAGGACTCCTGGCAGTGGGGGGGACTCCACGGATTCACTTTCCGCGAGGACCTAACCTTTTTTTGTTCCAAGAACTGGAAGTAGGGCACAACCGTCCATCTGGTCAGTGATTTGAACAAGGAGAAGGAAAAAGCAGATAGGGTTGTGTGGAGGTGTCTTTTCTGGACCAACTTACCTCTCTCGTTGGTCGAGCCTGCTTGCGCATCCTCTTAGCATCACAAAAACCAATCCATTTTTGAGCCAATGTGTTATGCTATCACTACTGTTGGCCTAGGGTAGAAGTGCCCTACCTACGAGGAGTTGCACAGGTCAATTCTTCAAGTAGACAAGACTGACATCAATAGTCCAGCCATTTCTATCACGAACGATCATTTCTGCCTGGTTGGAGGGCAGCCGCCCGGCTCCATGGTTCTTAATTCACTCGTCACTCAGAGATGAGGGAGCGCGTTTCATTCAATAATGCCCTGCGCAGCGCTACCCACCCCTTTATTAATGGATGGAAGCGCAAATCATTCCTTAGCTGCTAAGGCAGACACAGACAGCAATTCAACACCGTTTGTTCATGAATGGAATAGGGAGCGAGAGCCATAAGTGTTCCCAAGGGAGAGGAGAGCAAACCAAGTTAACAAGAGCCAAGGATGTGTTTGAAAGAAAGGGCGAACCCAATAGTAGAAGTTTTCAATTTGAAAATGAAAGAAAAGAAGAAAGGAAGAAATAATCAATATCTATATGATTAGTTAAGAAAAGTAAATGCAATTATCACATATATATAGATAATATCTATCCCCCCATTGTATCTTGCCCGACAATACGGGTCGAAGCCTTAACCGAGGCAGAGATAGGACAAGAGACGCTTGCTAGCAATACCGTTTTTGACTAGCGACCCATACTCAAACTGCACGTCTTCATAGAAGATGCAAACTATATAGGGTGTAAGGTGAACAGGTAATAAAACCCTGGATTGAACAGGGCATGAAAAACACCACCTATTACAAGTCCATTAGCATAACGCTGAAGGCCTTGTCAAGCACCAATAAACTCTATATGCAGGAGAGGAGGGAAGTGATTGAGTGGGAGGGAGGACGGAACAATCATAAAGAGCACTTATACGCAAGGAACACATTGACTAATAACACCTTGACTTTACCCGACCAAGCTATGTCTACCAAGCAAGGCAATACACAGCAGGACACTTAGCAAGTGTGCCAAACATTTATCCTACTACAGCCTCTACTGCGTGAAGTCTATTTATGTTAAAACATAACTCATCCCCAAGCCAAAAGTGTGAGAAGGTGGGCCGTTATTAGCCTTTTTTGTGTTGTGCGTTTTCACGTATATAACTAATATAGTCTATAGTTGGGGAGTTAGGTACACCATTGAAATGAAACTCATTAGGTACACTTTAAGTATGTATCATTATTACCCATTATGTACGCTTTAGGATTTCCCCTTATTAGTTAGCACTCCCACTTCAACCAAATGCCCAAATATCCTACAACCTCCATAAATACACCTCAAATGGAAGGACCATTTGGGTTTGGATAGCCCGATACGGGATCACCAGTATATGCTCCCCCCTGGCGAAAGAAAAATGATAGGGGCTCGCTCGACTTCGTTGACCTATAGTCGGGACCTTTTCTTTGTTAGATTGATACAGAATTTGATCGGGGATACACTGACATTGATCCACAGCTAGAATGAATCTATGGTACTCCTAACCCATACCTCCCATTTCAATTTGACGGCTCATCTCATTACCCATTACAAAGTGTTGGAGTTTGAAGTGGGGCACTTTGAGTGGATTAGTTCTCGTTTCTATATAAAAAAATAGGGGTCTTTGGAGGCCTATCAAAAAAGGCAAAAGGCGGCCGAAAGATCGCCTATCAAACAAGGAGGTAAGCCTTCTTGGTTCAACCTAAAAAGAAAGCCTAACTAAGGGAGACTTCAGAATAGGGCCTTACAGTTTCGACCACAACATTGAAGCCTTCTAGTTTAAACCTACCCACGGAGATTAATTAATAATGGACAGGACCGACTACCTAGCCCACAAAATAAGATGAAGACATAGTTATACTATCGCTTGACCCCCCAATAAGGAAGCATCCCATTAGGTTCCGCTACTGGAAACACTCGGCGATTGACACTAACGCTAGGGATTATAGCAAACGGCAATGGATGCTACCGCTAGGGACAACGACTGGGCAAGAACAACAACAACAGCGACAGGTCGGGCAGGAACAATAGGAAAGAGAGAGATAAAAACCAATATGTTGTAAACCAATAAGAATAAGAACCAAGATAGAAAGGGCAATGGCCAAGATACCCTGTTAGTGCTTTCAAACATTATGCGAGAAGAGACGGATGAAAGATCCAGACCGACCCATGATCCCCTCCTCCGGGGGCCAAACACTGAACAGTGTGCATTGCTAGATTAGAAACCTTGTTTTAATGATTGACCGCTTGCTTACTTCTTGTTGGTTGTTGCGCTATAGCTTGATGAGGTTGGATGGATCGACAACGCTTCCATACTGACTTCGTCCTTCCCTCTTTTGCACTTACCGCTACGGAACAGAGTGACTGCTTACGACCTGACCTCTTGAGACAACGGTATGGTACTATGGTACTTCGTTGCCTTCCCTATTGCACTTACCGAGACGGAACAGAGTTCTACGTCCTTGTTACGCTTTCAAAGCACAGGATAAGATGAGACGGGTAATACATCCTGAGAAGAAGAATAAAAAAGAAGAATATGGGGCGGGTGATATACGAATTGAATCACACAGCGTAGATAATTATTAGATACGCGGAGAGAATAGACAGAGCTTATTCTTTGTAGAGAGAAAGAAAGAAACAGGAGCAACTTCAGGTCGTGTCGTGTGGAGATAACAAACTACAGAGCGGATCCAGTCTAGGAGTCGGCCCAGAGCACCAGAGAAACATAACACAATAGAGACCGGGATAGATGGAAAGATGGAGAAAGATCCAGGGATCCAGGGATGGGATACACAATAAAGAATATTATCTACGTAAAAAAGTATGAACACAACGGTGATTATTAGTATTGCATTGGTTATTTTAAGCATTTCTTTATTTGGTTCTTAAGTACAACAGGCGCGCTACGGTGGGTGCGTTATTTTCGTGTTTTTTGCTTTTCACTCATATAATGCAATAATGAAGTGTTTTAGTGAGGTGTACCCATTACATAGAAATTGACATACTCCTACATAAACTCTATACCTCTTACTTGCAATGGGAACCTCATCAACTTACTACTTGGAAACTTCCTGACAATCTGCCTTGGTGGGAATTGCTTTGGGAAACCACCAAATCGCCAGACCTCTGACCGAACCTTGCCCCTTACCCTCCTACAAATAATGATCCTTTACTTTATATGAACCCAATGCCTTATGATTGAACCTTACCAGACAAACCTCTCTAATCTTTGAATCCTCGCATTCCCGCTTTATGCCATTGGATGTTCGTTGTCTGCTTTCAGTCGTCCATATAATGATATAGCCTTTAGGCTGGATTTATTATAATGGATTGACCTGTAGGCTTGTACGCGTGTCCGCTTGAAAAAGTCTGTTTTAGACTTCCTCTCTGTGTCCGCTTTAAGAAACCCGTTTCATCGCCGCTCACTTTATGCTTTATTAACGCATTATGGCCCTATTATTTGAGGAGCTTTCTTTTACCTAGTATGTTCCCATATTACTTACGGCTCCCCCCTGAGGTTGCTTGGTTGGTGCAATAACGCTCGATGGATTTGACGCCCCACCCCTTGCATAATAACCGAATCGGAATCGTAAAAGGTCACAAGTTCGCTTTCAACTAATTGAAAAAAACCTACTCATTCTTTTACCGAAGGCGCTTTCCTGAGGTACGAGGGGGAAGGTTTTCATTAATGAAAATGAGACTTTTAAGTAGGCACATCATCGGCCCTTCCAACTGGATTTTATTCGCTATAAATCATACCTTCTCAGAACGTTTCTCTCTTATAACCGGTATCTCGACCATTAATTACATCAGCAGTGAGTCCTACCCTTACGGGTTTACCCATAGCCAACTAGTTTTAGATTAGACGGTTCAACAGATGGATGGATAGACTACAGCCAACAAAAAATGTGTATAGCGAGTGTTTTGAAGTGCAGAGATAGAGATATAAGGTTTATTATATTCTTGTTTCTCTTACGCTGCTGGACGGTGACCGTTCACAGAGGTGTCGTATGCGAAGGTGAACAATAGAAGAAGAAAGGGATGAGAAATATTACGTGGCTGACCGGGAGCACTCGCCAAAGGTTCTGTTGTATCTAAGAGGGGGCATAATAATAGAGCAAGGGTTACACACGCTTGAAGTATATATTTATATATACGTGAAAACATAAATCAGAGTGGTTTATCTAAAAGAGGTCAGGTGGGCGCGTTATTAGCTTTTCGCATTTTCACATATATAATATAAATTAAGAAGTTGTTTACGTTTAGTCATTACCGGAGAATCTATGAACTCACCTAATAATATAATACCCTCTAACAAACCTTGCCGAACTACATATTCCCTTACTACCCCTTGCATATAACAGCCACAGCCATACGCATTCTGTTAGTTAAACAACATAGTACAAAATACAAAAGTTCGTGTCAGTTACCATTAGGGCCTACACCAGACATCTGCACGCGGGTTAACCCTTCACCCCACTTCGAATTGGAACAGAATAAGCCAAATTTATGAAACTCACTGAACCTAGAAAGACAAAACTAAACTTACATAACTCCAACTACAACGGAAGGATTGAAACTTGGAAATATCCCGAGGACGGTCAATACTTAAATCTACGCTTCACCCCCTGGCGGAAAGCCAATTCCAGGGGATCGCTCGTCTTAGTTTCCCTAAAAGCCTTTTAGACTTTGGTAGACAGAAATTGAGCTGAGATAGATAGAGATACTGGCTTCGATCAAAAGCAATTCATTATGGATCTCATACAAAACATACCAGTCCATATCAATCTTTTAGATGGATCTTCATTCCATTATGAGTTTGGGAGTTTGAGGTAGGTGGTGGGTAATAGGAAGGAATGTTTTATGAGTTCTTCTACCTCCCCAAATGAAGGGGCAGAGGTTCGACCTAACCATGGAAAGCCTTGGTTCGACCTACAATAAGGGAGAATTCCAAAGGAGCCTCACAAACAAATAGGGACTCTCAAATAGGGCCTATCAAAGGGAGGAGCATTTGGACGAACGAACAGGAGCGGAGACTGTCAGTCAGGTTCGACGGGTCAACGGACGGATCAAGTGTTTGGTCGTGCTATTGAGGGAGTGAATAAAAGGAGCTTATCTGCTCGGTGCCTTGGGTTATTTCATACTTGAAGGGGTCTTGAGCTGCTGGCTGCACAGTAGATGTCGCCAAAGGTGGTGTCTGCAAAGGTGGATCGAGAGAGAGAGGAAAAGGGTTCCAAGTTTGCGCTTCCTACTAATGAAAAAAAACAAAAACAAAAACAAAAACAAAAAAACACAACTTCCTCTCTTTCTAACGAAGGAGAGCACCGAAAGGGTCATCATTCTTGGGTTTTATTATTCCCAATCTCTTTTGAAGAGTCCGACTAGAAATTCATTAACAGTTTTCATGCCTGATGACTTTATGCCTAGTCCACCCCAAAGTATTGTTTGTATTAGCAAAAACCACCATATAATGAGGAGGTATTTTCAATGCTGTTGGAAGCGAGCATGGTACCTTTTCCAATTCCGATCTGGGTATGCCATCATCGATGAAAATTTGAGATAAGGTTTCATTATATATGGTAATTATCCGAAAAGCTTGGCTTAAAAGGACCTCCTTTGTTTTCCGTACCGATAAGTGAAAGAGGGAAGGTAGTAGTATATGTGTTCCGTACTGTTCAGTTTAAGGATAAAGGTGGGCAGTGTTCTGTCCGTCCGTCCGTTCATTGGTAACGCGGATGTGTATTCGAACCTATCCTCTCGCCAACATGTCCTGGGCGAATTGAATAAATCGATGCACCTAAGCAACAAGTTGAATCGTCAATAACAAGGCTGTTGTAAGCCTTGCTCCTCTCTAGATCTACCTTCACATACACACTATCTCTGTCGAGTGATCCTGGCCAGCAGCTAAAGAAGTGGAAAAGAACCCTGTTCTCCCGCATTTCACATTGCTAAATATCCATCTGTTGGCCCTTGAGTTACTCACCTCACACTAGGCGGTTGTCCACCCTAATGCCCACCCACTACTTTGGAAGGAAGCAAGAATGCCCACCACTCGAGAATGCTCTGCCCCCTTTGGAGGGAGTAAGCAAGAATGCCTACTTTTGCGGGAGTAAACAAGAACTCTTATAATAATAAAAAAGACTCCAGCAAACCAAACTAACTAACTCGGGCGATTTTTTATGATGGATGATGTCCTCGGTGAAGTCGACAACGCCTCCCCAAATCAGAATTGATCCTCCTATTCCCACCTATAGGGTCAGTGATCTTCGGAGGATCAAGCAATCATAGCCAAACAAGAATTATATGACAAAATCCTTCAAACAGCGTTCATATCGTTTCGATTTCTAGCTGAGTTTGGAAATAACGAGTTTGACATTTTCTTAGATTCACTTCTATAGCTATAGGTTTGAAGTAGTTAAGTAAGAAGAAGCTTATAACTTGAGATTTCCTATGTTCCTAATACCTGAATGAGAATATATCCTTATACCTTCCTAACTTATACCTTAAGAATACCTTCTAACCTTCTTAATACCAATAGAACCTAATACTCTACAAATAGAACCTTTCAAAGACCTCCTAATACCTTTAGAATAGAAGCTTTCCTAATCCCTACTCGCTCAACTAAACGGAGGAGGAAGCCGTCTTGAACGATTACGGAGAGAAGGTAGGTGGCTAGGGTTTTAGCATTGGTGTGTGGCTAAGCGCAAATTGCTGAGTTGAGTTGCTTGGATTTTTGAGGGGCATCGGCTTTGTTGTTCAGATTTATGATTCATTATCTTAGCTCCGTAAATGATTCTACGGGTCCAAGCCACTCTCTTCAACCTGGCATTGTAGATATAAGGCAGGGGCAGGTAGAATAGATAGGATCCGGCTATAAATGACAGGATTAGTGTGTGCGCTACATACCGTCACGAGCAGCGTGTCTCAGCTCCACCCCAACTGAATGGATGGTCTTTTAGATTATATTCTGGTCTTTGTCACCCGCCCCACTGAAGCAGCCGCATCAGCTTGAATAAATCACACCACTTGGTAGCGAGAGCACGCATCCGACCTAGGCAGTGGTGGGACCGCGATTTCGAATGACCTGAACATATATGTGCTGGCTGTGTTAATTTCGTTACGCCGCTTGCGGATTCATTCGATTCATATAACTAACCGGGGATAAACAGAAAAAAGAGCAAGCAGAGGAAGAAGCAGAGGTAGAGACACATAACACCGCAGTTGACCACGAAGCAGATTCTCTATAAGCGGAGGCAACAAAGCCAGATAGAGCAGAGGTACAGGCAGCGAATCCAATAGCAGTGGTTCTATATGGTTTAGAGTCTTTCAAGTATGAGGTGTAGAAGATAGAAAGTATGCTTTATATATATTATTGAGTTATCTATTATAATCTAAGGAGATATATAGTATGCTTAGGATCTCTTCTTAGTTGCTGGAATAGAAGTGATCCACTTTATACTGAACAAATAAACGATTGAGCCATGGCCTATCCAATCCCCAAACCCAGAATCGATGCGCCTTCCTGCTCCTTTTTTCTTTTTCAGTGCCCTAGTAACTAACATGCCGGATAAGCTACATATTTATTAAGGAAGGAACCCTAAAAACCTTTCCTAGAATATCCCTTTATATGAGAACCACTGCCTTCATACAAGGAGATAGGTAGTTGAATATTTAGGATTAGATATAACTTCTTACTTTATAGCAGGGCTAACAGTGAGTGCTTTTCTTTGGCAGCTACTTTTAGGAGATAAATCACTACTTTTTCCCGACACTAAGCTATTATGAAAAGAAGGGGTAGAGAGCTACCTACATTGGTAGAGGTGTATCTGCACAAAAATGGCTATTGGTTAGAGAGGAGGGTTGGTTCGATCGGAGGGGAAAGTTGGGGCTAGGTCTACATGTCATGATCGGGTGGAAAAGTATCCCTCCAACCGGGACCAGCGGTGCCCCCTTTTCTATCTAAATCCAGAAGCATTTATCCAAGCCTGCATATCTCTAATACGCTTATAGCCTTCTCCATCAATGTTCTATTCCTTCCCTCTGCAACTAGGTATGGGGAGCACTATGGATCACACCAGGTATCCTCTTAATTCCTCCATCTCCAAACCGATGGTACCGGTTATTATAAAAGGGTGGTTCATACGTATGTAAGTTCATAGAATATGCTTCCTGCCCTCCATTTCACTCTTAGACGTTAATACGTAAATAATCGTTAGAAAGTAATCCCGATAATCAGAAAATAGGTGGGGTTCTTGCCCTAGATATAGATGCTCCTTGGCTTGGCTTTGAAAGGAGAATAATTTTACATAACTTCCTCCACACAGACAGACCCCTTTCAGTTAGAACAACCCCTATCTATACACAGACATACCTTTCTTTTTCCCTCGCAGAACCCGTTGTTTATCCAGGACCGGGACCAAAGGAAACAAGACTAGAGCTTCTGCATTTCATACGATCAAACTCATCTTCGTATTTGAGAGCGTTCATTCATTGGTTCAGTGAATGTTTTTCCCTCCCTCTAAGCTATCTCCCTCCGTTGCCTCGCCTTCAGTCCGTCCGATCACTGATTCATGGGACACACCACCCCTGCCTTCTTAGCTTCATAAAGTGTGATAGAGTAAGCACTATGATTAACCAATACCAATGGACTTAGTAGTGTTCTAGCAGGGTTAACTCGTATAGGTTTCTCTAGCAAGAGGTAATGAACGTTATAGTGCTTTCAACAATGGTATTACTCCATACAATGTGTGATTTTATCTGTAGAATCATAGAAGCTCTGGAATACTTACTAGTGTCAATCCATAAGAAAGTACAAAGTAAGGTTATGTTTAATACGTAATGCTTGTTGAATCCTTGTATACTATTAACTCCATTGAATCAAGAACACAAAGCCTTAAGATTTACATGTAAACTAGTGAGCTAGCTTCTACACCATAAGCATTTGCCTGTTTAGTCATGTTGTATTAGTCACTACATATAAGCTCTACCTATCATTTAAGGCACCTCATTCATTATGGATCACTCATTGCTTTATTTGTTCCAATAGTATCCATGACCAATAAGTCTCATTATTATTGTAACGTGATTAGATCGTAATACAAGCTTATTACACATACAAGCAATCATGAAATACAAGTATACTTACAATATGCTTGAACTCTCTTACTACTTAATAGGCTTGGATTCACCTGTATTATGGATAATACTGTAGGTTTAACAAAGAGGTCTTAGCTTGTATTCAACATATCCCTTATTCTACTTCATTATAATGGAGATAGCTCAGGTTAGGTTATGAGGTTAAAGCTTACCATGAAAAGGTTGAACTAGTAGCTATGTTGAGTTATGGTGATAGATCATAGGATAACAACATAAAACTATGTGATGAATATGGAAACATGATTGACTACAGGTTCATATACGTAATTGATACAAGTACATCTCTTATTCAAGTGCTTATACATTATGGAATAGTGAGACACTGTATTGATGTTACAATAGGTGAAATAGCAGTACAGTTACCATGCTTGATCATCATTACTATAACTAGTAGTAATCCAATGTGTTATCTAATCAATGGTTGTAATACTAGCTACTTAATGGTCTGTATTCTCTGATACTTACAGTACACCCATAAGATATGGAGCTTTATGATCTTTACAATACTAGTATGAACTTACTACATGCTTATATTAGAACAAGTAATTGTAAAACAAGCGTACTTATAGTAATAAGATGAGTAGTGTGATAAACTAAGCTTAATTAGCATAATCATGGCATTCATAGTATTGTTCAAGCTATAATGGAGAGATTAAACCATGCAAAAAGAGACCTGTTCAGAGCTATGGTAATCATAGACATTCCTGTAACTGTGAATCCAAGGTTATAGCGTATCTATCCTAAAAACCATATCCTATTCGATACATGACCCCTTGTTATGATTGGTATCAGCTTAAGCTCTTGTAATACAGGTGGTATTATCTATATGTAATCATATATGAGTAATCAAACCTATATATTAATGACAGTAATCATTAGTGTCCATTACCCTATCTCGGATCACACCTATAAGTAAGAGCCTAATCATTGATGCTGTCATAATTACGATTACAGTCAGCTGTATGTTGAACCTATCCAATCCTATACCCAACAGTAAACACTCATCAATGGTGATTCCAATAGTATAGAACAGCTAACCTCACCTATAAGTAGATCCATAATAAGGAGATAGATCAGTAAACAACATAGCTTACTTGCTTTGATGAGCTAAGATAGGTCGTATATCAGTAATAACATATCACTGACATGTTGCTTTGATTCCACTTGTTTACGTAATATGATCTGTATATTATAGCTAGATAAGAGTGATGCTTACTTAGATCAGTAGTCTCAAACCCAGTCGTAATCAATGGTTCATACTTTATGTAACATGTGTTATATAGAGTCTACGTGTTTACAATCAATGGTACTACTTATGCTTAATCACTGTTGTATTCCCCTAACTCGTGAGAGCTTGTTTCATTTGTAACTAGTGCTTATGAGTACTAAGCAGCTCCATATATGATACGGAATCAATAGGCATAAACATGATGTACTTATGTGCCTTAGATTGAACTCATAATGCTGTAATAGGTAATGATAGACGTGTTATGAAGCTTTATAGGATTCTTTCTCAATGTAAACACTAATGAATACTAGTTATCCGTAATTACTGTGATTACTTACACCTATAGAGTAGTAGTAATGCCATTCTGTTTCAGAGTACTAGTCATTCCAGGTTTCATAGCTATATCAGTAATAAGGAATACTAATACCGCATTAGCTTACTGCTTACTAATCAATGGCTATACTTTACACAGCTTGATGATTATGGTGAGATCACTGCTTTCATCATTGTCACACTAGTTTATTATACAGAGCTCGATTCAGTTAGATTACGTTGTTTCCATAATATTAGATCTAAATAACATGAACTCAGCCTTATCGGGATAGCTAAGACCCTTGTATTCAAATCATATACGTATGGCTTATCTTGTATGTCTAATCTATACGATTTAGTTGGTTCCTGCTAACATACGGATTCACTGTTTCACATACCGTTCTTTCCATAATAGATTGAATACGATGACTGTAGTTACCTAATATACTTAAAAGCTTATTACGCTTTATACTACCTTATCCAGGACTTTGAGTTCAAGCCATAAGAAGGTAAACTAACTAGCCATAGGGACTTCTGGTACTAGCACTTTAGACACTTGCCTTGCTTAGTCACATGTACTAAGTTCCATGGAGCAAGGCCTCTTAGAGACTGCCTTAAAGTCCATACAGTAATTGGTAACGTGGATTCGTGTTACCTATCGTTAAACCCTGGCTCCTTACTCCCAAGGTGCAAGTAGTATATAAAGCACTCAACTTGGACATCAACTTGTATTTCTACTCGGCGACCTCCTTATTAGCGACCAGCTCTTGTAAATCCACTTCCTGGGACTGAGATTGGGTTTCGTAATATAAGCACTGTCTAGTTGGCTCTTTTCCCATAGGTCAACCACCAACTACAGGTACTGAATTAGAGAATGTTGGCTTTTATAGGTAGTAGTAATCCCATAATGAGATGAATAGAGTTGCTATACTATCTAAGCTTAAGCTGTCAAATATGGAGATTGCAATACTAGTAGCTTACTTATGATACAACTATCTTATGTAGAATACGTACCTTATTCACCTGTATTAACCCGATCACTAGCTAGTATGATATCAATGGTAATCACTGTTATATCTCTATTAGTGTAAAGGTTCAAGCTAAGCTTACACTAGTAAAGCATAATGGAGTTACTTCATTACTATCCATGTTGAATAATGCTGATTACTCGTCCATTACTCTTGTTATCTCGATCTAAGCTCATGTATCATATCCCATATGTATAATTTTGACAATGGTGTTAGTTCTACCATGCTCATTACGGATAAGATATGTATACAAGCCTATGTATTACTTCAAAATTAGTCATCATATCAATTGAATACGGATAATGTGATAGCTCGATATGAAGTAGTTACATATAATACATACCGTGTAGTTATATTGATTACAGCTAGTATTAGCACTTGAAACAAGCATGGTAATCACACTAATGAATCACTACATGTTACTATATCCATGATGTTATAACAAACAACAAGCTGGTTATCACAACTAGTAATCAATGGCAATCATAGTAATGAATCATTCCAGTCACTACTTATACATAGCCCTTATGCTACGTGTCCAGTATTTACACATAACTAGTAACATAGGCTATTACCTTCTTTGAATCACCTTTATGTATAACTCAAAAAGCTAATTGAATTAGTAGTACTAAGCCCATTTCACTAAGCTTACGTAATCTTCATCTATAACTCATATAAAAGCTCGGACATCATGAAGTTAGAAGAGTACTGGATCAAGTGCCTGGTACTAACTCGCTTTATTAGAGAAGCTTATTAGAGCAGCTAACCAGGTTTAATTCTATTTCTGCCCTTCCTCTTTCTCTCCATGTCTATATACATCTCTCTCACTCGTTCTCTCTCTCTCTCTCAATTAGTTCCTCTCTCCTCCTTCCAATTATGTCTTTGTCTCCTTTCCTATCTTATTATCTCCCTCCCTCCTTAACTACCACACCCATTTTCCTATGCTTCCTCTCTCCCTATTCCCCCACTCCCTTAATCCCTTCTTCTTAACAAACCCCTTTCAACTTTATATTTTATTCTCTTTATCACACCACCTCTCTCTCTCTCTCTCTCTCTCTCTCTCTCTCTCTCTCTCTCTCTCTCTCTCTCCTCTCTAAGTCCTCCCACCCCACCTCCTTTCCCTCTCTCCTTCTATATTCTCTCTCCCTCTCTCCTTCTCCCTAATCCCTCTCTCTCACTCTCTCTCTGCCATTCAGTTATATCTCTATCTCCCTCCCTTCATCCTTCTCTACCTCTCCCTCCCTAGCTCTCTATCTAACTCATTATCCCCAATTTATTATTCTCTTCCCTCACTCATCCAGATCATATATCTATCTCGTGCTCTTCATTTCTCTTCACCCTCCATGCTTTCTTTATATAACCGCCACACCACTCTCATGCACTCACACTCACTCTATCTCCTCCCTCTCCCTTTATCCCTCTCTCTAAATCCCTCCACAACAACCTCCTGCCACCATTGTCTCTCTCTTCCTCCCTATGTAAACCACAACTATATTCCTTCCTATATATTCACCACCTTCATTCCTTATCTCTCTCACTCACTCACCAAATAATTCTTCCATCCTCTATCTCTCCCTTGGTCCTTCTATCCCTACTAGCTCTCTCTCCCTCCTCCTCCCCATCTCCCCAAATCCACCTCAACCTATTTTTTGTGTGCTAAGTCACTCACGATAGGAGTGTGCATGCATTGCTTGCACTGGGAATTCACACACATTTTTTCTGTTGGGAATATGTGTGCATTTCTGTGTTAGAAATGCACATATGTTTCTAGTGCTAGGAACAGCACACATTTTTATATCTAGAAACACACAAAAAATTTTAGTGCTAGGAATAGGCATGCATTTTTAGTGCTAAGGACACACATGCAATCTTTCTAGTTTAAAATTTTCTATCTTTAACCTTACTTGCACCATGACTTGACTTATTTAGAGATGGGTTTGAGATCATGAATGGGGTGTATTGGGTTGCAAATATATGAAAATATCTATTTCTCAAAAAAATTATATATATCTATCTTTGATGTTACTTTCCTATAATTTAGAAAAATATGTTGTCCATGAAATTACATACACATATAGAGTAAAATGATTTGTGTCTTTGTGTGTGAAGTTAACCGTGTTTACTATTTTCAATACCTTTTTATTTAGACATGCTGGTGAGCTCTGGTATTGCACTAAGAGTGCTGCAACTCCCAGGGGCTACCCTACTTTACTTTATCAACCAGGGGTTCATACAATCTGTTCATGTCATCGTCTTTTGCTTTACAAAAGGGTGTTATTTTTTAAACTATGATAAGAAGCGGAAAGTAAATTGGTGGAAGGAAATGACAGAAAGGAAACTAACTTAATTTATAGAAAGGAAATGATGGAAATGAAACTAATTTAATGTCCATAAAGGAAATGATAGTAAGAAACTAAATTAAATTTCAGAACAAAAACTAATTTCAATTGCACTTAACTTTTTCCAATCGGCTAAACACACCCTACTTATCTTATGATCTATCTACCATGCTTCTATCCATGCACCTAAACTATCCATGACTTAATTCTGATTGATAAAATGTTTCTTTGCAGCTTGGAGGAAAGAAAAGGGCTAAAGAAGTTGATTGAGGGCTTAACACATGCAATGAGGCTTAGAAGTGGAAAGCAGAGGTTTAAACCTTATAAAACCTTATAATATCACGCAGAAATGGCTTTGGAGAGGAATAATGTGAAATATGCCATGGCATAGATGCGATGGAGGCAAAGGTTGCGATATGCGATATCACAATTGCAACTTCACAAAATTAGAGCAGTAAGCGTTAAAATTTAGAAAAAAAAAAACAAGATTTACGATGTGCGATGCAGAGTGGTGACATGAAGGTCAAGTCAATATCGCAATTGTGATATCACATAGTTTGATCAGTAAGTGTTAAAGAAAGGGAAAAAAACGCGATTTTCAATACGCGATGCAAAGTGGTGACATGGAGGAGGGGTCGATATCCCAATCACAATATCACAAGCGGTAAGTGTTAAAGGAAACAGGGAAATGTTCTAGGTTGCGGTGAGCTATCTGCGATGCAGTAGCAATATCACATCGATGTTCAGAGGCGGTAAGTGTTGAAGGAAAAAAATTAAAATGTTGCAGGTTGCGGTGAGTGATCTGCGATGCGGCAGAAATATCACATTAGCTTTTCGAAGCGGTAAGTGTTAAAGAAAACAAAGGAAAAGGTTGTGTTGAGTGATTTGCTATGTGGTGAATACCAAAATCAGCATCGAGAAGTGGTAAGTGTTAATGGGAATAACTTAAACCATGCAAAGTGCGAAATGTGAAGTACGATAGTAGAGATTTCGAGGAGGAAGGCGGAGGTCGAGTTTTTGATGGCTTTCGAATGGTTTTTACGTGTTCTACGTTAAAAAGGGTAAGGTAATTGTGAATAAAAAAACAAAGCAATAAGGTGGGCTAAATGGCTTAAGTGAATTTTGGGAAAAAGGTGGGTGTAGAAGTTACAAATAAGAGACAAAGGAGGAAATGGAACCATAGAAACATTGTCCAGATCATGAAGGCAGAGAGGGAAGATGAAGCGAGAGGCACCTCAGAGCTACTTTAGGATTTTAGCAATTATTATTACAATCAATCCTGCTAACTTATGCACAAATACACATGAAAATGCATAAAAATACGGCACAAAGGAAGACTAAAAATTGCTAATGCAACTCTACGTTTAACCTCAGAAACAATAAAAAGAAACTAGTTTTTGGGCCTGTGGGAAGGTTCGCCCTCCTCGAGTTATATTGATAGAGATGAGAAGGTGGTTTTGATCCACAACTTTTCTTGGTTTTTTTCTATTCTATGACTGAAAAGCAAATTAAAAACTACAACTACCTACTGAAAGAAAAACTAAGCAGCAAATTGGAACATAAATGGAATTATCAGAAGTAGAGCTAATGAAATGATAGAAAGAAAAGAACAAGTACAATAGAGAGACTGAGGCACGCGGATTGGGCCCTAACCCACAAGCCTAGCTCTAGGAAACTTAAATCAGTAGAATGAAATCAATCTACTCATTTCATAAAACAATAACCTCATACATCTCTGAAAGTTTGATCACTGAAATAATAAAAAGCTTAATAACTTTCAACAAAGTTCCAACTAGAATCGACTCGAATTGAATAACATTCACTAACTCTTCCTAGCTCTAGCTCTACTCTATTTATTATACAGGGTAGCTACCAACATCTCCTTAAAAATATGTAATGAGTCCAGTTGACTCCAAGTGAAGTATGGCTTGAGTGCACTTGGTCTTGAGTTTCTTGGCTGCCTCTAGAATTCGAATTACTAGAGGGGATCTCATGAGGATCGTTTTGCTGCCATTGAGGGTGGAAAAACCCCTTGAATCTCTCCAATATTTCTCCCTAATTTCCTCATATTCATCACTCTTGATCTTCCAGTGGTAGGGAGCAAGTCCCTAAATTATCTCCTTCTCCAAATCTGCATAATCTGCCAAATATTCTCACAATATTCTACAAAAAAACCAATATTAAACACAATGAAATTACCTTTAAACCTTGATAAGAAAATATTAAAGTGTAAGAAAACATTATTAAGTGCAGAAGGAGAGATTTAATATATCTTTTCATGTGCATAAGGAAGGTATATTGGCTTAAGAAAGTTTATATGGGCCTTATTTTATGTCCAATTTAGAGGTCCATCATCACCCCCCTACTGAAACTATTGCTCATCCTTTGAGAAACCTATTCATCCTCCCTGCCTTTTCGTTCTTCCTTCATGCTGACTTATTTCATTTTATATTTATTAGCTCATGCATTGCTCCTCTAGCTAATCTTCTTGCATTTCTTTTAGTAGGTGCTTCATGGAGGTCCTCAAATGCCTTAAGAAAATCTGTTTTGCATGCCGAGAGGTGGTGGATCCACTTTTATTTTAGTTTATTCTTTCTTTCTTTTTTTTAATTGCATGTATAATAAACTCTCAGTTCTTTTTCTGTGAACTGAGTTCACCCTTGGTGACCCCTTGGTACTCCTTGTCTTCCATTACAATGAGCTTCTTACTATCCACTTTCTCAAGTCCTTTTTACTTTTGTCTTGTTACTCTTCATGGCTGAAAAAGTGAGGCTAGTTTCTAGATAAGGTAGGTTGCTCTGCTACTATTTTTGGCTATATAAAAAACTTTACTTCTCACACTTTTTAATGTTTTCTTAAGCTAAAATAGATTCGAAGAAAGGGTTAGATGATTGCATACCTGAGCCTTACCATTGATTTTTTTTTTACAGGTGATATTGACGCTGCTACTGAAGTTGAATGTGGCGATCTACTTGAGGTCCTTTTGGAGCTTCTGAGCACAGCAGGAGAGTCCAAGTGTGACTAAATTTGACTAAAGTGTTGACCAAATTTTCTTTTTTTGCAAACTTGTTGTTTTTCTTCTTGCAAAGGTTGGAGAGCACCTACATTCATTAGAGAGAGATATATGGAGAAATGATTTTTTTTTTCTTTTTTTTGTAAGGCCTAATAGCTGCCCCAATGAGGTTTTCAACTAATACGTCTGCCTGGGCGCCTCAAAGGAGGTTTTCACCTAGGATATTTTATTTTTTCTCCTTTTTCTTTAACCCAATGACAACCTCATGAAGGTTTTCAATCAGTGAGCCAATCTCAAACGCCTCAAAAGAGGTTTTCACCTGAGATTTTATTCTTTTTCCCCTTTATCTTTTTTTTTTTCTTTTTTTCACTTTCCTACTCTGCTTGAAGAAAAAAAAACCTTTTTCAAGTATAGAAATACTTCCAATGGAGCCATGTACACATCAAGATGATAGATAAAATCAGGTGCACACTTGGAATACATGCTTTGGTATGTAACTAAATATGAGAGATGAATTTCATTGACTGGGATTGTATCAAGTACTATTGGAGAAGAGTGTGTTGCTGCAACTTAATGACTGTTTGGAACCATATGTCAATATAATTGTGATTTCCCTGGTCCACTTGCTGAGTTGGATCACATTGGATGTCCTCTTCTATTATGACATTCAAATATTCCTTATTTTGGGTATTGTTCTCTTGAACACAAGGAGGAAATGCTGGTAAACATGAGGATACTTTCTCAACATTTGATTCTTATGTTAGTTGTTCATCAATTGCAGACCTCGAACTTTTGATCTCCCCATTTGGATATTATTTTTCTTGATGTTGTCCTTAAATGACATTAAGAAAATCTATTATTTTCAATACCTTTCTTGAACTGAGATGAAAACCATTTAGATTAAGAGGATACTTTTGGTAGTGTTGTACCTTAGCTTTGTAAGTGGGCTGAGATACTTCATGGTGTGGGTTTGGAAATGGTGGTAAATTTAGTCGAGTGGGGGTGGATATATTAGATGGATGTGGTTGATGTTGTGGTTGTGGTGAACGTGGATGGTAGTGATAGCATGGAGTTAGGTATGGAGGATATTGAGGGAAATATTGAGGATGTTGAGGATTTTCCCAATAAGGTCCTTTCCAACCATGTTTCCAAGATTGGTTTTGAGGTTGAGATGGCCAAGGTTGCCAAGGGGGGAGTGCATCCCAATTATTTTGAGATGGATGTGAATAAGCTTGAAATTGTGGAGTGGGTACTTGCATCATATCAAGTTGACCAGGCTTCCATGGTCTCCATGGAGCTACATAACATAGCTTCTTTGGTGATTTCCTTGCTCCATTGTATTCTTGGTAAACTTATTTAAACCCGGGGAATGATGAACAACATTTAGTAGCATATGATTCTGCATGGATAAAAAAAATTTCAACATCAATTTTTTGCTCATTTTTCATTCTTAACATTTCTACTTGTTCACTTAGATTGCTAAGAATTTCTGTTTTAAAATTATCAAGAAAATTTCCAAGTTCATCTTGCCTAACCAATGTTGATGCTGACTTACTTACTCTTTCCCTTCTTCTTGATATGCACTTCCATGTTTCACAAATTTCTTCAAATGACAATTGATATACATCTCCTTTACTCATGATATTATGGAGATCAATCCACTCATCCATAATTTTTTTAAGTAAGAGGGTTTTAGTGTGTCAAATCCTAAATGATGCAATTTTTCCCTCTTAAAAATATACATGAACCTCTCTATTAGATCTTCAAGGCTCTCATCTTCTTCTTGGTTCATTCTAAAAATTTCTTCTCTAAGATCATGATCTTTGTATTTTTCTAGAAATATCTTTTGCATATCATTCCATGATCTTATTGAATTAGTACCTAGACTCATGAACCATTTAAGAAATCTATCCTTCAATGTTGCAAGAAACAATCTTAGTTTTTGAGTGTGTGATAAGTAGCCATAAGACCTACAAAGTATCTCAAATTCAAAGAGAAATGTTTTTGGATCCTCTCTCCTCATACTATGGAAGTTTGCAAGAAAAAATGGAGGGATGTTATTCATATGTACACTGATGTCCACATCTTGAATGGGAAACCCATCTCCTCTACCTTCAAAATTGTATGGTGATGTGGTTCTTACTGCACCACGTTGTGTGGGGGGGTTGGTATTGGAGAAGTTTTTTTTTTTCTTAAATTTATTTTTGTATATTTTTTTTTAATATTTCTGAAATGGCATGAAAATAAAGGAAAGAATAAAAGAATGCTAAAAAAAAAAATCAAAGCATCTACTAGACACCTCCCCGGCGACGATGCCAAAAATTGGTGTGCCCTAGTATTGCACCAAGAGTGCTGCAACTCCCACGGGATTCCCTACTTTATTTTATCAACCTGGGGTTCATACAAACTTGGAGGTGATAGTGCTATATACATAACATATGCAATCTGTTCATGTCATCATATTCTACTTACGAAAGGGTGCTATTTTTTAAACTATGATAAGAACTAGAAATTAAATTGCTAGAAGGAAATGACAAAAACGAAACTAACTTAATTTTAATAAAGGAAATGATGGAAATGAAATTAATTTAATGTGCAAAAAGGAAATGACAGAAAGAAACAAAATTAAATTGCGGAAAATAAATTGCGGAAGGGAAACTAATTTCAATTGCACTTAACTTTGGACAATCAGCTAAACACACCCTACTTATCTTATGCTCTATCTAGCATGCTTCTATCCATGCAGCTAAACTATCTATGATTTAATTCTGATTGAGAATATGTTGATTTGTAGCTTGGAGGAAAGAAAAAGGCTAAAGAGGCTAATGGAGGGATTAACACATGAAATGAGGCTTAGAAGTGGAAAGTAGGGGTTTAAACCTTATAAAACCTTATAATATTGCACAAAAATGGCTTTGGAGAGGAATACTGTGAAATATCTGATGGCAAAGATGCGATGGAGATAAAGGTTGCAATATACGATATCTTAATCGCAACTTCGCAAAATTGGAGTGATAAGTGTCAAAAGAGAAGAAAAAAAACATGATTTGTGATGTGCGATGTAGAGTGGTGACGTGGAGGTGGGGCCGATATCGCAATCGCGATATCGCAGAGTTGGAGCAGTGAGTGTTAAATAAAGAACCAAGAAAAAGTGATTTGCGATGTGCGATGCAGAGTGGTGACATGGAGGTGGGGCTGATATTGCAATCGTGATATCACAAGTAATAAGTGTTAAAGGAAAGAGGGAAATGTTGCGGGTTGCAATGAGTGATCTATGATGCAACGGAAATATCACATCGGCATTTGGAAGCGATAAGTCTTGAAGGAAGCACAGGAAAATGTTGCAGGTTGCGGTGAGCAATATGCGATGCGGAGGCAATATCGTATCGGCCTTCGGAAGTGGTAAGTGTTGAAGGAAACAAAGGAAAATGTTGCAGTGAGAGATTTTCGAAGTGGTGAATATTGCAATTAGTGTCGAGAAATAGTAAGTGTTAACGGGAACAACTTAAACCATGCAAAGTGAAAAATGTGAAGTTCACTAGAGGGGATTTCGAGGAGGAAGTCGGAGGTCGATTTTTTGATGGTTTTTGAATGGTTTTTACGTGTTCTGCGTTAAAAAGGGTAAGGTAACCATGAATTAAAAAACAAATTAATAAGGTGGGCCGAAGGGCTTAAGTGCATTTAGGGAAAAACGTGGGTGCAACAGTAACAAATAAGAGGAAAAGGAGGAAATGGAAGTGTAGAAACAGTGTTCAGACTGTGAAGGTAGAGAGGGAAAATGAAGCGGGAGGCACATCATAGCTGCTCTAGTATTTTAACAATGATTCCTGCAATCTATCCTCCTAACTTATTTGCAAAGAAATAGGAGAATGTGTAAAAATAAATTACAAAGGAAGACTAAAAAATGGTAATGAAACTCTACCTTTAACCTCAGAAACAGTAAACAAAAACTAGTTTTTGGGCATGCGGGAAGGTTCGCCCTCCTCGAGTTCTATTGATAGAGATGAGAAGGGGGTCTTGATCCACAACTTTTCTTCATTTTTTTCTATTTTGTTACTCACAAGAAAAGGAAAAAATACATCATCCTACTGAAAGAAAAACTAAGCAGAAACTTGGAACATAAATGAAATTATCAGAAGCGAAGCTAATGAAATGACAGAAAGCAAAGGACAACTACAACAGAGAGGTTGAGGATTGTGGATTGGGCCCTAACCCACAAGCCTAGCTCTCTGAAACTTAAATCAGTAGAATGAAATAATTTTGCTCATTTCATAAAAGAATAACCTCATACATCTCCGAAAGTTTGATCACTGAAACAATAAAAAGCTCAATGACTTGCAACAAAGTTCCAAATATAATCAACTGGAATTAAATAACATTTAATAACTCTTTTGAGCTCTAGCTCTTCTCTATTTATTATATAGGGAAGCTACCAACAGCTCCATAAAAATAGGTAATGATTCCACTTGACTCCAATTGAAGTATGGCTTCAGTGCACTTGGCCTTGACTTGCTTGGCTACCTCTCGAATTCGAATTGTTGGAGGGGATATCATGAGGATCGTTTCGCTGCCTTTGAGGGTGGACCACCCCCTCGGATCTCTCCAATATTTCTCCCTAATTTCCTGATATTCTTCACTCTTGATCTTCCAGCGGCAGGGAGCAAGTCCCTAAATTATCTGCTTCTCCAAATATGCATAATCTTCCAAATATTCTCACAATATTCCACAAAAATAACCAATATTAGGCACAAATATGCAATTACCTTTAAACCTTCCTAAGAAAATATTAAAACATAAGAAAGCATTATTAAGTGTATAAGGAGAGATATAATATATCTTTTCATGTGCATAAGGAAGGTAGATGGGCTTAAGAAAGGTTAGATGGGCCTTATTTTATGTCCAATTTAAAATTCCATCACATACATCATAATTTTAAAATACATTACTCGTCTATTTCCACTATAACTTTTTTGTCCTTGGGGGATTGAAAATTTGGAGAAAAATTATATGGTGCATTAGGGGACTAATTACTATATCATTTCATAGTGTAAAGACCCTTTTAAGTTGCATTAATGGAATAAAATGATTAATATTAGTCAGTAAATGAATATCTATTCTACAAATTGTTGACTAAGAAAAGTATTGCTTCTTGGGAAATTGTAGGCGATGACGTTGCTCAACGGTCGACATACCTGCAAGTTATAATAATTTTATTTAGGAAGCATCCAAGGGCCATGCCAAGGAAATTTCCATCAAGGTATTCTATGGCATATCCCGAAAAATATTTGGACACCAAGATATTGTTGCAAGACGTTCAAATTCGTCAACTGGTAACTCAACCTTTTATCATGAGAATCATAGATATTATGGATCTATTGGAAAAAAGGAAGTTGTGTATCTTTTTCCATTGTTTTGGAAAAAATGAAATTGGACTTAGGACCATTTCTATAGTAATAACATTGATGATAACGATTACAATGATGATGAATGAAGATCATGAAAGAGGAGAGGAGAATTTGGAAGATGATGAAGAAGACGACCATGAAGAAGTCTGAGTAAAATATATTGTTTAAAGATTATGCTCGATGGAATGCAAATTGATTCCAAAAATAGTTGATACCATGCCCACGGTATCTCTGAGAATCATGGTTGCACATGCTACCCATGAAGCAGTGGATCTATTGGAGAGAATGTTGGTTTTCCACCCGCGAAAGAGGATCACTGTTTTCAAGGCTCCGACGCATCCTTTGATGTTTGATGTCACTATGGATGTTCTACTTAATCACTCGAGTTGCACCTTGTGAAGGTCAAGATATCGAAGAATGGAATTTCTCCCATTCTTAACGTGCGTGAAGATGAAATAGAAAATTCAAACGAGGATGAGCTCAAAAAGCTCATATTTGTGTGGGTTTCATGGCATAATGTAGAAATTGATCAACATGGCATTGGTTACTTCAATTTTTTCTTCGTACATATAGAGGCCAAATAATTTGGTTTTAATTCATATGCATTGTTGTTCTGATGGTTGGTTGACTACATACAACTTTAAAAATGTGTTGGTCGACTTTAATTATTTTTCGTTGACTTGGACGAGGAAGTTGTGGTTGAGTATTAGAAACTTTGACTTCAGAAAATATTTCATTTCCTTGGAGTAATCAGTCAGCTATACCGCAAAGAATATTTTGAGTTTCATAATTTTTTTTATTTGGAAAAGGCTAACGTAAGGATCGATTGGCTAGTATATTTTGTCATTAATGGAAAAACAATTGTTGAAAAATCAATATAGACCACCACGTTTAATTTTCTGACAACAACCATACCTCAGTAAATGTTTTGTAGCTTTTAGATTGAGTTTGCAGAGAAGGTCATCGCATAAATGAAGTTCTGAACATAAGGACAATTACCCATTCCACAACATATTAAATAATTAAAGTCAACTAGAAATTTAATGCAGGGTTATTAAAAATATATGGGCAAAAATTTATTCCGAAAGTGTTATTTATCTCATGTAATCTATGCAAAGTTCAAAAAGTCATTTTTTCCCATACTATGTATTAAATTTTTTCTATCATGAATTAATGTGTTAGATATATATGTTCTAAATTAACAAGCATAAAGTTGTGGAATGTAATGTGGCAGATAATTAACAATCATAGAGTGGTGGAATGTAATGTAGCAGATGTAAGTTCTGAAAGACAAGAAGGACAAAACGGTGGAGAAAATTTTGGTGGGTGCGTGAAAACAATAGTTACAGTTTTCACTGTGTTACTCCACAACCCCTGGTGAATGTAAATTTTAATAAGGACTCTCTGGTGAATGTAAATTTTAATAAGGACTCTTTTTTTACTCGTGAAGGAGTGATAGCCTCCACGTGTGAATTTTTTTGATGTTTTGAAGTTATAATATCAAGTTTGGTTAGTCCTGACATGGTTCTAGAAATTTCACATTTCGTTCTTATGGCAACCACTCTATTTTACTCTCTTTCACCGTGAGTAAAATTGTTTGATTTTATTTGCTAAACTATAGTTGCAATTTTAATCTCTGCCACTCTGTATGAAAAGGAAGACTATTATGATTTTATTTCTGCAACTTTGTTGTCTTCTTTAAAGCCATTTCCATAACTCGCTGTGAACTCTGTGTGTTGAGGAAAATAATTTACTTTGTCTTAAAATTTTAAACATGGTATGAGAGCGGGTTTAAAACTTCATTACTGCAAGTGTTTTAACTGAGGAGTTAAAAGGAGTTCTGAAAAATTTTGTGTAAAGTATTCTCCAGCAGTGAGAATTTTTTTACACAGTAAGAATGCTTTTTTTACACGGTGAAATGCAAGCAACAAGCACAAGCTTGAATAATACACAAATACCACATTTTAATGGAAAAAGATAAGATTATTGGGCTATGAAAATGAAGGATCTCTTTTCTTCTCAAGAAATTTGGGAATTGGTGGAGAATGGTATCCAAGAACCAGCAAATGCAGTAGATACAATGCATTGACACAAGCAGAAAAGGATGTGTTGAGATATAATAGGAAGAAGGACTCCAAATTCCTCTTCTACATCTTTCAAGAATTTCATGAAAGCATCTTCCCGAGGATTGCAACAGAAAAAAAGTCCAAGCAAGTATGGGGTACCGTCCAGACAACCTACCAAGGCATGGCAAAGGTGAAGACAACAAAACTACAAATATTGAGAAGAGATTTTGAGACAATTTGTATAAAGGAGTATGAGAATGTAGAATCATTTTTTACACATGTAATTGGGTTGGTTTCTCAAATCAGATCTCATGGTGAGACACTTGAGGAAATGAGAATTGTTGATAAATTTTTAAGAAGTCTGCCAGCAAGGTTTGATGCCATAGTTGTGGCCATAGAAAATACAAAGGATCTCTCACAATTTTATGTGGATGATCTTCAAGCATCATTGATATCTCATGAGCACGGGTTGAAGAGAGCAACAAATTCATCATTAGAGCATGATTTCAAGGCACAAGTATCATTAGGTCAAGGTAGAGGTCGAGGAAGATGAAATTATATAGGAAGACAAAGAAGCCCACACAGAGGTGGAAGAAGCAGCCCTACAAGTTCACGTGGAAGGGGAAAAAATCAAAATCCAAGTCAAGTCTCAAGCCAGAATCAAGCACAAGGTCAGAGGTATAACAAATCTCAAGTTGAATTTCATTATTGTAAGAAGTATGGTCATTATGCACATGAATGTAGAAAGAAGAAATATTACGTAGGTAACAAACCAAGTGCAAGTTTCATAAAGGAAAATCAGAACCATGATAGCATGGCTTTAGCTTGTAATGTAGCACAAGAAAAACAAGGAGATGTATGGTTCTTAGATTTATGGTGTAGCAACCACATGAGTGGAAACATAGAAATGTTTTCCAATTTAGATGAGAGCGTAAAATATGAAGTAACATTAGGGACTGATAGAAAAGTCTCTATCATGGTAAAAGGTAGAGTTAACATTCTAATGAGAAAAGGAGACAAGAAGTTCATGTCAGATGTTTATTTTGTTCCCGGTCTGAAGCATAACCTCATAAGCATTGGACAACTCATGCAAAAGGGCTACAATGTATTTTTCAAGAATGACATGTGCACAATCTTGGATAAGCCTCCAAGAAAACAATTGATTGAAAAAGTTCAGATGAAAAACAATAGAATGTTTCCTCTCAAGTTAAAATAAGGCTTTAAGGAAGAAGGTGCTCAAGCACAAATATCAATGAAATCACAAGAGAATGAAAGAAATTTTTCAGCTATCACACAAGAAAACTTTCTAGAAGAAGTCAAAGATGAAAATTAGTTATGGCATTTGAGATTTTGTCATCTCAAATTTGTTGGTTTAAATTTGTTGCATAGGAAAGGTATGGTGAAAGGATTTCCACTCACAGAAAAACCAGACAACCTATGTGAAGGATGCATCTTGGGCAAACAAAATAGAGAATCATTTCCAGTAGGAAAGTCAATAAGGGCAAAGGCATCTTTGGAGATTGTCCATTAAGATTTATGTGGAACAATGCAGACACCATCAATTGGGGGAAGCCATTATATTTTGACCTTCATAGATGACTACACAAGGAACACATGGGTCTATTTCCTAAAATACAAAAATGAAGTGTTTGACCGCTTCCTCTACTACAAATTTCTTGTTGAGAAGCAAAGTGGGCACTACATAAAAGTGTTGAGGATTGAAAGAGGTGGCAAATACATCTCAAGTGACTTCCTACAATTTTGCAGGGTGCATGGAATTCAAAAGCAGGTTACAAAAAGGTATACACCTCAGAAAAATGGTGTTGCAGAAAGAAATAATGGGACCATTATGGAAATGGAAAGGAGTATGTTGAAGGAAAATAATTTTCCAAATGATTATTGGGCTGAAGTTGTTGCTTGTGCAGTGTATATCATTAATAGGTGTCCAACCAAAACTGTCATGAATAGAGCTCTTGAAGAGGCATGGAGTGGAAGAAATAAATATGTCACTCACATGAGAGTGTTTGAATGTGTCACGTATGCACATGTCCCAGATGAGTTGAGGAAGAAGTTGGAAAATAAAGGAGAGAAATGTATATTTGTTGGATACAGTGATGAATCCAAGGCATATAAGCTCTACAATCCATCAATAAAGAATGTAATAATCAGCAGAGATGTTCAGTTCATAGAAGAGGAGGCATGTCATGGAAGTTTAGAGAAGATAATCAATGTGAAGACATGTATGTCACCATGTGTATAGGTTGCAGAAAGCTCTCTATGGGCTTAAGCAAGAACTGCGTGCATGGTATAGCATGATATATGCTTACTTGATGGACAATGGGTTCGATAAATGTGACGGTGAACCTACTCTCTACATCACAGAATGTGGTGGTAAGATTCTTATTTTCATTTAGTATATAGATGATTTGAATTTTACAGGGAGTGATGATTTCCTCGTCGTTGATTTCAAAGCAGTCATGAAAAGTTAGTTTGAAATGACATACTTGGGGTTTTTAAGATATTTTTTGGGCATAGAAGTGAAGCAAATAGAAAATGGCATTTTTATCTCTCACGCAAAATATATTGCGGACATTTTAGAGAGGTTTAATATGGAAAACATCAAGTGAGCACGAACTCCAACTGTCATGGGGTTGGATTTGAGCAAGGAAGATTGCAGTAACAATGTCAATGTGAGATTATACAAAAGTATAGTGGGAAGTCTAATTTATTTGACTGTAACTATGCCTGATATAATGTATGCAGTGAGTTTGGTGTCGAGATTCATGGAGACAACCAAGGAGACACATTGGCAAGCAATGAAAATAATTTTAAAGTATGTCAATAGGACAAAGGAGTATGGTGTTTCTTACTCTGCAACAGATGATTTTAAGCTAGTTGGCTACACTGAAAGTGATTGGGAAGGAAGTGTAGATTACCGAAATAGCATGTGAGGATATGCTTTTCATTTGGGTTCAGAAGCCATTTCATGGGCTTCCAAGAAGCAGCTGATAGTGTAATTGTCAACAACAAAAGCTGAATATGTCGCCACAATAGCAACAACATTTCAAGCAGTTTGGATGAGAATAACATTGAGGGATTTATGCCATGAACAAGATGAAACAAAAACTATTCTCTGCGACAATAGTTCAATAATTGCACTATCAAAGAATTATGTTTTTCACAAGAGGACAAAGCACATTGATGCTAAATACCATTTCATAAGAGAATTAGTTAACAATGGTGAGATTATGTTGCAACATTGTAGGCTAGAAGAAAAATTTGCAGACATCTTCACAAAGCCATTGGCATGTGAAAATTTTGTTTATCTCAAAGATTGTTTGGGAATGGTCAATGGTGGCCATTGCGATTAGGAGGGAGTGTTCTAAAATTAATCACAACCACCGCCTTTAATCTTCTCACAACAACCATACCTCAGTAAATGTTTTGCAGGTTTCGAATTGAGTTTGCAGAGAAGGCCATCGCATAAATGAATTTTTGAACATAAGGAAAATTGCCCATTCCGCAACATATTAAATAATTAAAATCAAATAGAAATTTAACGCATGGTTATTAAAATCATATGGACAAACATTCATTTTGCAAGTGTTATTTATCTCTTGTAATATATGCAAAGTTTAGAAAATCATTTTTTCCCATACTTTTTATTAAATTATGTTTTTCATTAAATAATGTGTTAGATATATATGTTTTGAATTAACAAGCATAGAGTGGTGGAATGTAATGTGGCAAATGTAAGTCTCCAAATACAAGAAGGAGAAAATCGTAGAGCAAATTTTCATGAATTAATGTGTTAGATATATATATTTTGAATTGACAAGCATAGAGTGGTGGAATGTAATGTGGCGTATGTAATTTTGGAAAGACAAGAATCAAAAAATCTTGGAGCAAATTTTGGTGGCCGCGTGAAAACAACAATTACAAGTTTTACTGTGTTACTCCACAACCCCTGGTGAATGTAAATCTCCGTAAAATGTAAATCTCAGTAAGAACTCTTATTTTACTGGTCGTGGCTGCAACCTCCATATGTGAATGTATTTCATGTTTTGAATTTATAATACATTATTTCATGTTTTGAAGTTATAATATATTAATATCGTTCTTCCTACAACCACCATGTTTTACTCTATTTCACCGTGACTAAAATTGTTTGATTTTATTTGTTGCACTATAGTTACGATTTTAATCTATGCCACTCTGTAAACACCAATAAGAATATAGCCTCTCAATGCAATAGTCCACCATTTAAACTTCCTAAGGAATGTTTGACGAACCAAGTGTTAGGAAAAAGTTGTAGGACTACGTGGTCAATCTTTCTACACGATTTGATTCTTTCAAACTTTGTTCGTATATTCATGGAAAATTTTGAGGGTATAATGTATGCGTAGCTCTAGTTGTAGCAGTTTTGGTTGAGCGGTTCTCAGCTCCTTGTATTTTATTGTTGGTCGATGGGTATATTGAAATTCAGTTACTGTAATTCTGTTAATTTCATAGGTGAAATTGTTTTAATTTTAACTGTGATTCATTTGACTAAAGTTTGACCTAGTCTATGTAGCCGAAATTTAGGTATGGTTGATGTGTGGTTCTGGTCGATATTGACAACAAGAATGCACATGGAAGTTGATGATTCCACTTACACAAATATTTGAACCTAGTCCAAAAATTCGACTAACAAAGCATATACAAGTTGACATCGACAAAAGTCGCATCAACCAAGTCATAAGAGTTGACCTCGATTTATTGGTATATTTATGATGGTTGATAAAGTTGATTATTATAGGAGCCAACTTCGATCTATTATTAGAATGATTTAATATGTTTATTGCAAACAAAATTATGGATCTTTGTATAAAAATAAAATTATCATGAAGGATGCTAGAGTTGAGTTGAGTCTGTTTAATATAATAAATTTGGTTATCTTTTGTTAATATTTGTCAAGAGCTAGTCGACTACGATTGTAAAAATAGTTAACTGAGTCATACAAATTCCAAGTCATATCTTTCATGAAATTTAAATACATACTCAATATATTATAAGATAACAAACACTCACATGAGAAAAGAAACTTGCAGTAGAAATATTTTTTAAAGAATAGTTGTATTGAAGGATGCAATCAAGAACAAGAAAGAAAATAAGCAAAACATACACACACAGAGTTGAAGTGCTAAAGATGATGACAACATTATGCTAATCCCCTAGTATGAATATTGCATAATTATTCTTGGATTGTGGCAGAAGAAAAAATGGGATGATGCTTTTGCATAAGGTTCACTCATTTTATGACTAATTGGAGACAATGAGGAATGACAGTTGGGCTAGTCCGTGGAGAAAGAAAAAAAGACACCCTTGAACAAGAGATTCTTGGTTGGAGTAGAAATCCACATGGTTGAGAGGATTGCAATGAAAATGTGAACAATGGAGATTTGCAAGAATTAGCCATTAGATATGAAGAATTCACAACAAACCATGTACATGTGCATCTTCCTATCGAGCTTGGGGTTGTGGTGGCTGAGTTACCTATGCAGATCTATATGCATGGTTGATGTACAATAAGGATACTTGTGCAAAATATTAGTGGCCCAAGCAATTGATGCATCCTTGTTGGGAGGAGAAACGCATTGAGAGTAGGGGAGATGTTGTAAGGGTCTTTAGACCTATGTTGTCATCATACACATTGTCTCGGTAAATTTTAGTAATACTTGGTAAATATGTAATATAAAGTAAATGATAGTTGGTTGAGAGAAGGTACAACCACTCCAATTATATAAATATACCAAAAGTCTCATACAACATTGGTTGGATTTCCTTCCCAATAATTTGTTGTTCTTTGTGTATGCACGTGTATGTTCTTGTTGTTAGGTAGTGTATCATTCTTTGTGTATGCACATGTATGTTCTTGTTGTTAGGTACTATAGCATGTTCTTGTTCATATTTATTGTATGCTTATAAAACACTCATCATGGAAACTCTATTCTCTACAAATTTATAGGTTTTGTAGCAAGATTACATCATTTAATTACTCCCAATGGAGATCTATGCACTATATTTTAAATAAAAAATAACATACCAATGATACTAAAACTCAAAATTCAAATATTTAAACACAATTTCTAGAAGTAAAAATTATATATTGCGAGAACTAATTCATTTTTCTAGATTTCATTTATTGCACAAGTAAACAAGTGTTAAAGAGTAGTGTAGTCTTGCCACTCAAGTGGAAATTATGGTTTTAGAAAAATTGAAAATCTATATTGGAAGTGGAAAAAGTAATTTCCTATCAAGGGGCAAGGACTTGCATAAATGTTTGGTGTGAAATATCCACTAGTAAGCCTGCACATTTACATTTTTACTCGTAGTTGTTAGAGTGTTCAAGAATACGTAAATAATGGTGGGAAATAACTCTTGGTAATATATTTATTTACATCTTGTTCCTATCCATTTAATTATGCAAATACTTGCTTAAATTATGGTGGGAATTATTTGATGGAAAATACGTTAGATCAAAGAATTTTAATTTTAGGTGGTTTTCCTATGAATCATATGTTGAAATATGACAAGAAATGTAAATAACTGTTAGGTCCCTATATTACTAGTTTAGTCCCTTATTGTTATTAGTGTAGCCCCCTTATTGTTATTGTTGTATCCCTGTAACCCCAATATTTTTATTATTGTACCCTTACATTGTTATTGTTAGGTTGGCTAGGATTATATTGTGGCCACATGGGCTCCTATATATAGAAGGAGGTTTTGGTCATTTGTATCATCAAAGAATTTTTAATTTATGTAATTTATTGGAAGTTTTCCCCTTGAAGTGGTTGATTTGTAAGGCGACGATCTCTATTTTCTTCTATTTTTGAAGCTAGTTTCATAACATTTGGTATCAGAGCTTTGGATTCTAGGGTTTTTCTTATCCAAACAGGTCATTGTGGAATTTGCGCTATAAAGTTTTTTCTACTAAGGTTCAGAAGTTGAAATTTTTGCAGAGCGAAGCCGAAACCCGGAGGAACGTCGTGGAAAAATTTTAGATCTTGGTTCAAAATATTTTCGAAGATATGATCTGTACAAATTAGGGATTTTTTGAGGCTCCTGAATTTAACCTAAAAAAGTAATCATGGAATTTTCACTATAAATTTGTTTCTACGACGGTTGAGTAGCTGAAATTTTCACAAACCGAAGCCGTAATTCTGAGGAACGTCATGGAAAAAATTCAGAGCTTTATTCACAACATTTTAAGAGATATGGTCTGTGGAAGTTAGGGATTTTTCAGGCTCTCGAATTTCATCTCAAAGAGGTGATCGTGGGAAAATTGTCATAACTCTCTCTACGAGCATTGGATTGGAATTCTGTAAAAATTGGCTGTAAGTACATGGACGGTAGTTTCCTCTATATTGATTTCAGAGCCAAAGGAGGAAACAATGACACGTGGCATGCCGTACAAGGTCCTTCTACTGAACCAGTTCATAATTAGGTCATTGTAGGATATTTGGCATAACTTTGTCTTGAAGAATCCCAATCAGGTTAGACCTATGGAATTTGAAAGAATATTCAGAGGGCTACTATAGGGCCCAATTTTAGGTATTGAAGATCTGAAATCACAGATATATTTCAGTTTCAATATTGAGCTCCTCAAAAGCAAGAAAATGATGTGTATTTTTTTTTCGAATGACATAAGTCTCGCTTGAAAAAATTAGTTTGAATTGATTCCAAGGGCATATTGAAGAATAGATATCAGTATTCGGTTCTAAAACCCCCCCTAAAAAGAATTCAAAACCCACTAAGCCTTAAGAAGGCACTACTATGACTCATGAAGACAAAGAAATGCAACATGAGATATCAAAATTACAAGAGCAAGTGAACCTATCGCAAAGAGCAACAAAAAATGGAAGTTTTGAAGAAATGCATGGAAACTAAGATGGATGGTTTGAAGAAAGTCGTGGAAGCTAAGATGAATGGTTTGGAAGCTAAGATGGATGGCATGGAAGTTGGCATGGAAGCTAAGATGGATGACATGGAAGCTAAGATTGATGAAAAAATGGAAAACATGAAGAATGATATAAAAGTAGACATCGAAGGTTTGGAAAAGTTGATACATGAAATGTTTCCTAATGGCGAAAATATAGTCGAGGAAACTCACGATGGGAACAAAATAAACTTTAATCATGATTTCAAAAACTTTAATGTTGGAGGGAAGAACCACCATATTCCAAAGATGGATATGAGGAAGTTTGATGGCAAGGATCCCGTAACATGGATACTACAGATGGAGCAATACTTTGATATAGATAATGTGCAAAACATACAAAAGGTACGGATTGCAACTTTACATTTAGAACAAAATACATTTGTATGGTATCGATGGCTTTTCTCTTGTAAATTTTTTTTCACTTGGTCAATTTTTATGGCGGAAATGATAGCACATTATGAGGACACAAAAAACAACACCTTCTTTATCCAATTGATAAATCTCAAACAAATGGGTTCAACGGTGGAGCACATTGAGGACTTCCAAAAATTGAATATAAGGGTAATTGATATTCCAGAGGAACACAGGATTGATGTCTTGATAGGGAGTTTAAAGGATAACATCGAACATGAAGTTTGCGTTTGGGAACCTTATTCATCGGAAAAGGAATTCATGTTGGGAAGAAAAATTGAATGTAAAATTATGGCGACAAGGAAGCCTACCACTCACATATATAAAGATGGAAGTGTTGCTACTCCTAGACATCCGCAACCTACAAGGTTGAAACCACAACAATTGGAAGAAAAAAAAGAAAAAGGGCTTTGCTACAGTTGTGATAGAAAATACATTAAAGGTCATAACTGTGCTTAGAAGAAATTGTTTTACATAGATTGTGAAGACGAAGAATAAAATGAACAAGAGTCTTCAAAAGAAGAGGATATACACTAGGAACCAACACTAGAAGAGAAAGAAATGAGTCTGACCATATCATGTAATGCATTGACAGGAATTTCCACTCCTCAAACTCTCAAGATAGAAGGACATATCAAGAAGAAAAAGGTAATAGTGTTGATTGATTCGGGTAGTACCCATAATTTTATTCATTGTAAGGTAGCCAAGGAACTGAATTGTTTCCTACACCCAACGTGAGAATGTCAAGTGATGGTTGCAAATGGAGGAACTATAAATTTCTCTAGAAAATGCCATAATATCAAGCTAACCATGGGGGAATATGTATTGAATAGTCCAATTCTTTCCATTCCAATGGGAGGTGCTGATGTTGTACTAGGAGTACAATGGTTACAACCTTTGAGGATGGTAGCTTTTAATTTTTAAGAACATTTCTTGAATTTTTTTTTAGAAGGAAAGGAATTCAAATTACGGGGTATTGCATGGAAGCTGGGAAAGATAATAAGCTCTAATGTCATGACAAATCTTCTAAAGAAATAACATCGAGACGTAAATGCACAATTATGCTCACTAGAAGCTCCAACATCAAAATCATCTATTTCTGCAGATCTCCAAAAAGTCTTGGACAATCATTCCAAGGTCTTTGAAACTCCCAAAGGACTCCCACCTATTAATGATCATGATCATTTTATTCATTTGATTCCAGGAAGTGTTCCTCCAAACATCAGGCCTTATAGATATCCTTATGTCCAAGAGAGCAAAATTGAACGTATGATTGCAGAAATATTAGAGGCTAGTATAATTCAACCCAGTCAAAGTTCTTTCTCTGCTCTAGTAGTATTGGTGCATGAGAAGGATGGATCATGGCGCGTGTCTCCGGATTATAGGGAGCTAAATAAGCTCACCATTAAAGATAAATTTCCCATTCCTGTGATTGATGAATTATTGGATGAATTACATGAAGCAATTTATTTTACCAAGTTGGATCTTCGTTCATCATATCATCAAATTAGAATGAAGACTGAATAAATTCCAAAAACTACATTTCGAACTCATGAGGGTAATTATGAATTTTTGGTCATGTATTTTGGCCTTACCAATGCACCTTCTACATTTCAAGTGTTTATGAATTCCATTTTCAAACCATTCCTTAGAAAATTTGTGCTAGTATTTTTTAATGATATATTAATATACAACAGGTCTTGGAAGGATCATGTTCAACATGTTGATAGGGTGCTCAAGCTATTGCAGGAGAAACAATTATATGCAAAAACATCCAAATGTTTCTTTGGAGTACAAGAGGTGGAATATCTAGGTCATATTGATCTCACGAGGGTGTTAAGGTAGACCCTAACAAAATTAAATCCATTAAGGAATGGAAAGTCCCCACAACCATAAATTAGTTGCGAGGATTTCTCGGGTTAATAGGGTATTATCACAAGTTTGTTAAGAATTATGGGAGAATAGCAGAATCTCTAAGAACATTATTGAATAAAGATGCATTTTCATGGAATACTGAAGAAACTAAGGCCTTTGAACACCTTAAAGAGGCAATGTGCATAGCACCAGTCATATCTATGCCAGACTTCATAAAAACCTTTATTGTGGAATGTGATGCCTCGGGAAATGGAATTGGTGTTGTTTTAATGCAAGAAGGAAGGCCCATTGCTTTTGAAAGTCGTCCAATCAAATGAAATTATTTACAAAAAGATATTTATGAAAAGGAAATGTTAGCAATAGTACATGCACTAAAGGAATGGTGACCTTACCTAATGGGAAAACACTTGAAGGTAAAAAATGATCATGATAGTTTTAAACACTTTTTGGAACAAAGACTATCTTTAGAAGAGCAGCCAAAATGGGTTACAAAGATGTTGGGTTATGACTTTGAAATAATCTATAAAAAAGGGAAGCTAAATGTTGTTGCAGATGCACTCTCAAGAAAGAATGAAGAGGTGGAAGCATTGCTTTGTGCCATTTCTATTATCCAACCAAATTGGATAACCAAAGCAAGGAATGAATCGAAGACAGAAAAATAAGTGTGGACACTCATTCAAAAGTTGCAGAAATATCCCAGTATATTTGATACATTTAGTTTGAAAAATCATTCCTTATGGTACAAAGATCACTTATATCTTTTTAAGAATTCCCAACTAAAACAAAAGATTCTTTTGGAATTGCACACTTCTCCTTTAGGAGGACACTCAGAATTTTTAAAAACCTACCACAGGGTGAAGTAAGAATTTTTTTGGGATGGCCTTAAATCTAATATTCAAAATTTTGTGGCAGAATATTTTGTTTTCCAGAAAAATAAAGTTGAGACAATTAAGACCCAGGGTCTTCTACAAACTTTATCCATTGCAAGTCAACATTGGGAGGAGATTTCAATGGATTTTAACACAAGTTTACCTAATTTCAAATGAAAGAGTGTCATCATGGTGGTAGTTGATTGACTTACCAAGTATGCACACTTTTGTGCATTATCTTATCCATTTAAAGCAAGTACAGTTGCTACTACATTTATGGACACAATTCTAAAGCTTCATGGAAACCCAAATATTATTGGGATCGACAGAGATCCCATTTTTACTGGAAATTTTTGGACAGAGTTATTTTCTTGTTTGGGTACTCAATTAGCTCATAGCTCATCTTATCATCCTAAATATGATGGTCAAATTAAGATAGTGAGTAAATGTTTGGAAGGAAATCTTCGTTGTTTTGTATCTGATAAACAACACAATGGGTCAAGTGGTTACCTCTCACTGAATGGTGGTATAACACTTCCTTCCATACTACAACAAAAATGACCCCATTTATGGAACTTTATGGATATCATCCACCATCCATCACGTCATATTTAAGATAAAATTCAAAGGTTCAAGCAGTGGAAGATCACATTGAGCATCAACAAGAATTTATCCAACTCTTAAAGGATAACCTAAATTTGACACAAAATCGAATGAAACAACAGGTAGATCAACATCGCAACGAGAGAAGTTTTGATGTAGGAGACTGGGTATTTTTATGGCTACAACCATAGAAAAAAATTTCCCTCAAGCAAGATAAGAAGGATAATAAATTATCTCCAAAGTACTATGGTCCTTACAAGGTGTTGCAAAATATTAGTACTATGGCTTACAAATTGGAGCTTCATGCTTCTTCATAAGTGCATCCAGTTTTCCATGTTTCATGCTTAAAGAAGGTTATAGGTGAAAATATTCTAGTTCAAACAATATTTCTAGAACTTGATGAGGAAGGAAAAATAATATCGAAACCTAAAGGAGTCACGAAAACAAGAACTTGATAGCTATGAAATCAATCAACTTCAGAGTATCTCATCAAGGGGAAAAAATTACCCGCTGAATATTCTACATGGGAGGATGATAATTTTGTATAGAAGGAGAGGGGCATGTTAGGTCCCTATATTACTAGTTTAGTCCTTTATTGTTATTACTGTAGCCCCCTTATTTTTATTGTTGTACCCCTGTAACCCCAATATTATTATTATTGTTCCCTTACATTATTATTGTTAGGTCATCTAGGATTATATTGTGGCCCCATGGACTCCTATATATAGAAGGAGGTTTTGGTCATTTGTATCATCCAAGAATTTTTCATATATGTAATGTATTGGAGGTTTCCCCCTTGAAGTGGTTGATTTCTAAGGGGTTGATCTCTCTTTTATTCTATTTTTGGAGTTGGTTTCATAAAAATAATGTACTTTTGGAAAAATTTACTTATTACGTGTTAGTTGGTTGTACAACGAAATGAAGTTAGAATAAAGAAATATCCCAGGTTAAATTGGATGGCCCGAGAGGCTTGTAATATGAGGAGAATCATTTTTGATTAATAGAGTTTCCAATCCCTTGCCCCATGGAGGTTTCCTTGACACCCTGTCAAGGTTTTACCACGTAAATCCTTTGTGCATTTATTTGTGTTTATTTTAGTTTTCCATTTTAGTTATATGTATATTTGTTTCTCCATTAATGTGTTCCTGAGAACAATATTCGGTATCAGAGCCATTTTGGATTTGGAAGGATGCTTCTATTGCCAAGAGTTTATAGGGTTTGATGAGATCATTGCAGGTTGTTTACAGATCTAATCAATAAGTAGGTGATCCAATGTGGAAGTATTTTCTATTAGATTTGTGATTGAGGATCTTTTAAAGTATATAGAGGTGAACTCTTTGGTTGCGGCTAACCTAATGCATGTGCGGCGTCTCGATGTAGATTTAGTCTAATTTTTAGAGGTTCACTTGGCCAGATTGGCTAGGGTTTTGGCCAAGGATAATGAATTTTCATTAGGGTGGGTTTTCCCCAGAGTTGGGGTTTTTCCCGATTAAATATTGTGTGTTTTTGTTTCATGTTTGTTTCTGGTTATTTCTTCATTTGATATCAGGGTGAAGAAACAACCTGCAAGCATGACATATCTGGACTGGGAGGACTTAGATTCCTGAGCCCTTAGTACCATTATGCTATGCTTGGCATATGATGTTCTCTTTAATATTATTGAAAAGAGTACAACTAAAGGTTTGTGGGAAAAACTGGAAACTTTGTATATGAATAAATCATTGACCAATAGAATTTATTTAAAATGAAAATTATATAGTCTTCAAATGGAGGGTACAAAAGTTGCAGAACATTTAAATTTTTTTAATACACTTATTTTCCAGTTGTCAGATATGGAAGTTAAAATGCAGGAAGAAGACAAGGCGATAACCTTGCATTAGGGGAATTTTGAGGTCTAAAATGGGCCTCCTAAGAAAAATGTACAACAAAAATAAACTTTATAACAACCAATAGGATTCAAGATGATGATGTCAACCATGGGAGATGATTCACCATTTTTTAAATAAAAGGGTAAAAATATTAAAAAATAATAAAATAATAAAACTACTTTTTCAACTCGTATTTTCAACTTATCTCCCAAAAATTTTACTCAAATTTCGAGTGGGAGTACTCGTTGGATGCAAAATTTAATTCCTCATCCAAGGAGTACCCATGTTGCATACTTTCGATGAACTCTACTACACGAAAAATGAGAAATACATAAAAACGTGATTGTAATCACGTTTTTTTATGTATTTCTCATTTTTCGTGTAGTAGGACCCATCGAAAGTATGCAACATGGGTACTCCTTGGATGGGGAATTAAATTTCGCATCCAACGAGTACTCCCACTCGAAATTTGAGTAAAAACTTTGGGAGATAAGTTGAAAATATGAGTTGAAAAAATAGTTTTTCCATTTTTCCCTCTAAAATTTGATGATGTCATCAAATCTTATTTGATTTTTTCCACTATTATTTTATAATTTCCTTAGGAGGCCCATTTTAGACCTCAAAATTCCCCTAATGTTTTGTTCTTTGCCCGAGTCATGAGACCACTTCGTAACTTCGATCAGTTTGAGCACTTTTGATTCTTTGAAATTTGAATAAGTTTTGGGTGCTTTATTATCTGAAGAAGTACGAAGGAAATCTAGTATTGAGACATATGCACCAGAACTCATGGTAGCCATAGGTCGGTCAAAGGAAATAGGGGAGAAAGAAAGGGGTTCATCTAGATCAAAGTCAAAGGGTGGAAAGAAGTGTAAAGCCAAGTGTTGGTATTGCAACAAAATTGGATACCTCAAGAAATACTGTTGGAAATGGAAGGATTTTGAAAACCAGAATAAGGAAGAAAATCAGGTTTATTTAGATATGATTGATGAAGTTTTAACTGATGAATCCCTACCTATTTGTAATGGCTCTCAAGATGCTGAAAATTGGCTATTAGACTCTGGTGCTTCTCATCACATGATTCCGCACAGAAGTTGGTTTACTTCATATGAAGCTGTAAATGGTAGTTCTATGTTTATGGGAAATAATGCATCTTGTCAAATTATTGGGATGGGTAATGTAAAAATTAAAATGTGTGATGATACATTTAAAACACTATCTAATGTTAGGAATGTACTTGAACTAAAGGAAAGCTTGATTTCCTGGGAGTTTTGGATTCGAATGGGTATAAATTTACCGGTCATAAGTGGTAAAAGTCGTAAAAGGAGCATTGGTTGTTATGAAGGCTAAAAAGGTCAAAAATCTGTATAGACTCAAAGGAAGCACTCAAGTTCGTGAAGCAATGATTGTATCAAAAAAAACAGAAGAAAGTTCGCATCTATGGCATCAACAGTTGGGTCACATGAGCGAGAAAGGCCTTCAGGTACTAATGAACCACAAGTTTCTTCCTGATTTCAAATCCTTGAAGTTGGATTTTTGTAAACATTGTGTGTATGGAAAACAATGTAAACAATAGTTCAAAAACAAAAATCATAATAGTAAACAAATTTTAGATTACATTCATTCTGATTTGTGGGGACTGTCTCCTACTGTGTCTTATGGAGGTGCATTATATTTCTTAACATTTATTGATGATTTATCCCGGAAATTTTAGGTCTATATGTTGAAAAAGAAATCTAATTATTTAATGTTTTTAAACAATTTAAAGAAATGGTCGAAAAGAAAATAAGCAAATCAATTAAATGTTTAAAAACTGATAATGGCGGTGAATTTACTTCTTTAGAATTTGAAAAATTTTGTAAGGATGAAGGGATTGTTAGACATAAAACTATTATTTATACTCCTCAGCAAAATGACGTTGTTGAACATATGAATCAGAATCTTATGGGAAGAGCTAGAAGCATGATCAATAATGCTAACGTGTCAAAGGAGTTGTGGGTAGAAGTAGTATCTATTTCTTGTTATTTAGTTAACACATCACCTTCAGTTGCAATAAATTGTAAAATTCCCGAAGAATTTTGGTCGAGTCAGCCTTGTGATTTTTCAAATTTGAAGATTTTTGGTTGTGATGCATATGCTCTTATTCCTAGAAATCAACGTTCAAAGGTAGATCGAAAATCGAAATGTTGCGTCTTTTTTGGGTATGATTATGTAGTGAAAGGATATAGGTTTTGGGATTCTTCTTCATGGAAGATAGTCATTAGTAGAGATGTAACATTTGATGAATCTTCTCTTCTAAAATCAGATGTTGGCAAAGTCGAACAAGGACAGATACCGCCAAATCAGCAGATTCAATTAGAGACTAAACGTTTCTAGAAAGTTGAAAGGAAAGAGAGACTTCTAATGAAAAAGGTGAAGAAGCAAAGGAAACTGGAGAAATTCTAGAACATATTCAACAACCAGTCACTCTAAGAAGGTCTACAAGGGAAAAAAAAAACAAATAAAAGGTATTAAGATTATTCTTCATCTTTTGAGAAGAGATTTTGAGACAAATTGTATGAAAGAGTATGATAATGTAGACTCATTTTTTACACATTTAATTGGGTTGGTTTCTCAAATCATATCTCATGGTGACACAGTTGAGGAAAGGATAATTTTTGAGAAATTTTTAAGAAGTCTGCCAACAAGGTTTGATGCCATAGTTGTGGCCATAGAAGAGACAAAGGATCTCTCACAATTTTCTGTGGATGAGCTTCATGCATCATTGATATCTCATGAGCACAGCTTGAAGAGAGCAACAAACTCATCATTAGAGCAAGATTTCAAGACACAAGTATCATTAGGTCAAGGTAGAGGTCGAGGAAGATGAAATTATATAGGAAGACGAAGAAGCCCACACAGAGGTGGAAGAAGTAGCCCTACAAGTTCAAGTGGAAGGGGAAAATATCAAAATCCAAGTCAAGTCTCAAGCCAAAATCAAGCACAAGGTTAGAGGTATAACAAATCTCAAGTTCAATGTAATTATTGTAAGAAGTATGGTCATTATGCACATGAATGTAAAAAGAATAAATATTACATAGGTAAAATACCAAGTGCAAATTTCATAAAAGAAAATCAGAACCATGATATCATGTTTTTAGCTTGTAATGTAGCACGAGAAAAACAAGGATATGTATGGTTCTTAGATTTAGGGTGTAGCAACCACATGATTGGAAACATAGAAATGTTTTCCAATTTAGATGAGAGTGTAAAATATGAAGTAACATTAGGGACTGATAGTAAAGTATCTATGATGGGAAAAGGTAGAGTCAACATTCTAACAAGAAAAGGAGACAAGAAGTTCATGTCATATGTTTAATTTTTTCCCAGTCTGAAGCATAACCTCATAAGAATTGGACAACTCATGCAAAAGGGCTACAATGTATTTTTCAAGAATGACATGTGCACAATCCTGGATAAGCCTCCAAGCAAACAGCTAATTGAAAAAGTTCAGATGAAAAACAATAGAATGTTTCCTCTCAAGTTAAAATAAGACTTGAAGGAAGAAGATGCTCAAGCACAACTATCAATGAAATCACAAGAGAATGAAAGAAATTTTGCAGCTGTAACACAAGAAAATTTTCAAGAAGAATTCAAAGATGAAAATTAGTTATGGCATTTGAGATTTGGTCATCTCAACTTTGTTGGTTTGACTTTGTTGCATAGGAAGGTTTGACTCACAGAAAAAATGGACAACCTATGTGAAGGATGCATCTTGGGCAAACAACATAGAGAATCATTTCTAGCAGGAAAGTCAATAAGGGCAAAGGCACCTTTGGAGATTGTCCACTCAGATATCTGTGGACCAATGCAGACACCATCAATTGGGGGCAGCCATTATATTTTGACCTTCATAGATAACTACACAAGGAAGAAATGGGTCTATTTCATAAAATATAAAAGTGAAATGTTTGACCGCTTCACTACTACAAATTTCTTGTTGAGAAGCAAAGTGGGCACTACATAAAAATGTTGAGGACTGAAAGAGGTGGTGAATACATTTCAAGTGACTTCCTATAGTTTTGCAGGGCACATGGAATTCACAAGAAGTTTACAAAATGGTATTCACCTCAGAAAAATGGTGTTGCAGAAAGAAATAATGGGACCATTATGGAAATGGAAAGGAGTATGTTGAAGGAAAATAATTTTCCAAATGATTATTGGGCTGAAGTTGTTGCTTGTGTAGTGTATATCATTAATAGGTGTCCAACCAAAAGTGTCATGAATAGAGCTCCTGGAGAGGCATGGAGTGGAAGAAAAAAATATGTCACTCACATGAGAGTGTTTGAACGTGTCACGTATGCGCATGTCCCAGATGATTTGAGGAAGAAGTTGGAAAAAAAAGGGGAGAAATGTATATTTGTTGGATACATTGATGAATCCAAGGCATATAAGCTCTACAATCCATCAATCAAGAATGTAATAATCAACAGAGATGTTCAATTCGTAGAAGAGGAAGCATGGGATGGAAGTTTAGAGAAGATAGTCAATGTGAAGACATGTATGTCACATGAAGGCAAAGAGGAATTGACTGTAGCAAGTAATCCCTCAACGGTGACTCGTCCTCCTCCACCTATACAAGCTTAGCAAAGCAGTCAACATGTGACACCACAAAAATATAATAGGACAACATTGCGCAGCCAAGAAAATGCTTCTCCAAGCACACCACAAAGATCCACAACTCCATCTATTTTAAGCGCAACAACAACTAACATGTCAAGCCCATCTTCAACATGTGTAAGAAGACCAAAATTCAGAAATTTAAATGAAATTTATGAGCAAGATGAATTTCATAGAAGTGTTGGTATAAATTCTTTATTTGCATTATTTTGTCATGTAGATGACCCAATCCATTTTGAGTATGTAGTCAAAGAATAGAAATGGGTTGTGGCAATGGATGAAGAAATATGATCAATAGAAAAGAATGACACATGGGAGTTAGTGGACCTTCCGCAAGGAAAATAATTTGTCGGAGTAAAGTGCGTCTATAAGACCAAGAGAAACATTGAATGCAAGATTGAAAGGCATAAAGAAAGGCTAGTTTTCAAAGGATACAAGCAGCAGCATGGAAGAGACTATGCGGAAACATTTGTGGAAGTCGCAAGGATGGAGACAGTGCATATAGTGTTGTCGATTTTCATGCAACATAAATGGAAAGTGTATCAAATGGACGTAAAATCAGCGTTCTTGAATGGAGTGCTGAAATAGGAGGTATATGTTGTGCAACCGCCTAGTTATGAGGTATACGGCCAAGGAGACAACGTCTGTAGCTTGCAGAAAGCTCTCTATGGGCCAAAGCAAGAACTGCGTGCATGGTATAGCATGATATATGATTACTTGATGGAAAATGGGTTCGACAAATGTGACACTGAACCTACTCTCTACATCAAAGAACGTGATGGTAAGCTTCTTATTGTAATTTAGTATATAGATGATTTGAGTTTTACAGGGAGTGATGATTTCATCATCGCTGATTTCAAAACATTCATGAAAAGTGAGTTTGAAATGACTAACTTGGGGTTGTTAAGATATTTTTTGGGCATAGAAGTGAAGCAAACAGAAAATGGCATTTTTATCTCTCATGTAAAGTATATTGCAGACATTTTAGATAGGTTTAATATGCAAAACATCAAGTGAGCATGAACTCCAACTGTCATGGGGTTGGATTTGAGCAAGGAAGATTGCAGTAACAATGTCAATGTGACATTATACAAAAGTATGGTGGGAAGTCTAATGTATTTGATCGTAACTAGGCTTGATATAATGTATGCAGTGAGTTTGGTGTCATGGTTCATGCAGACACCCAAGGAGACACATTGGCAAGAAACGAAAAGAATTTTAAAGTATGTCAAAGGGACAAAGGAGTATGGTGTTTTCTACTCTGCAACAAATTATTTTAAGCTGGTTGGTTACATTGAAAGTGACTGGGAAGGAAGTGTATATCACCGAAAGAGCATGTGAGGATATGTTTTTCATTTGGGTTCGGGAGCCATTTCATGGGCTTCCCAGAAGTAGCTGATAGTGTAATTGTCAGCAAAAAAACATGAATATGCCGCTGCAATAGCAGCAGCATTTGAAGCAGTTTGGATGAGAATAACGTTGAAGGATTTATGCCATGAAGAAAACGAAACAAAAACTATTCTCTGCGACAATAGTTCAACGATTGCACTGTAAAATAATTATGTTTTTCACAAGATGACAAAGCACATCGATGCTAAATACTATTTCATAAGAGAATTAGTTAAAAATGGTGAGATTATGTTGCAACATTGTAGGCCAGAAGAACAATTTGCAAACATCTTCATAAAGCCATTGGTACGTGAAAATTTTGTTTATCTCAGAGATTGTTTGGGAATGGTTAATGGCAGCCATTGTGATTAAGAGGGAGTGTTGTAAAATTAATCACAACCATCGCCTTTAATCTTCTCACAACAACCATACCTCAGTAAATGTTTTGTAGGTTGTGGATTGAGTTTGCAGAGAAGGCCATCGCATAAATGAATTTTCGAACATAAGGACAATTTCCGATTCTACAACATATTAAATAATTAAAGTAAAATAAAAATTTATTGCATGGTTATTAAAATCATATGGACAAACATTTATTTTGCAAGTGTTATTTATCTCTTGTAATCTATGCAAAGTTTAGAAAATCATTTTTTCCCATACTATGTATTAAATTTTATTTTTCATGAATTAATGTGTTAGATATATATGTTTTGAATTAACAAGCATAGAGTGGTGGAATGTAATGTGGTGGAAGTTTTGGTTGAGCGGGTCTTAGCTCGTTGTATTTTATTGTTGGTCGACGGGTATATTTCTATTGTATCTGCGATGTCGAAATTTAGTTACTGGAATTTTGTTAATTTGATAGATGAAATTGTTTTAATTTTAACTGCGATTCATTTGACTAAAGTTTGACCTAGTCCATGCAGCCGATGTTTAGGTATGGTTGATGTGTGGTTCTGGTCGATATGGAAAACAAGGATGCTCATGGAAGTCGATCATTCCACTTACACAAATCTTTGGACCTAGTCCAAAAATTCGACTGACAAAGCATATACAATTTGACATCAACAAAAGTCTCATTTGAGCATCAACCAAGTCCATAAGAGTTGACCTCGATTTATTGGTCTATTTATGATGGTTGATAAAGTTGATTATTATAGGATCCAACTTCAAGCTACTATTAGAATGATTTATTATGTTTATTGCAATCAAACTTATGGAGCTTTGTATAAAAATAAAATTATCATGAAGGATGCTAGAGTTGAGTTGAGTCTTATTTAATGTAATAAATTTGGTTATATTTTGTTAATATTTGTCGAGAGCTAGTCGACTAGGACTGTAAAAATAGTTAATTGAGTCATAGAAATTCCAAGTCATATCCTTCATGAAATTTAAATACATAATCAATATATTATAATATAACAAACACTCACATGAGAAAATAAACTTGCAGTAGAAATAATTTTTAAATAATAGTTGTATTGAATGATGCAATCAAGAATGGGAAAGAAAATAAGAAAAGCATACACACACAAATTTGAAGTGTTAAAGATGATGAAAACATTATGCTAATCCCCTAGTATGAAGATTGCATAATTATTCTTGGATTGTGGCAGAAGAAAAAATGGGATGATTCTTTTGCATAAGGTTCACTCATCTTATGATTAATTGGAGACAATGAGGAATGATAGCTGGTCTAGTCCGAAGAGAAAGAAAAAAAATACACCCTTGAACAAGAGATTATTGGTTGGAGTAGCAATCCACATGGTTGAGAGGATTCCATTAAAAATGTGAACAATGGAGATTTTCAAGAATTAGCCATCGGATATGAAGAATTCACAACAAACCGTGTACATGTTCATCTTCCTATCGAGCTCGGGGTTGTGGTGACTTAGTTACCTATGCAGATATATTCATGGTTGATGTACAATAAGGATACTTGTGCGAAAGATTACTGTCCCAAGCAATTGATGTATCCTTGTTGGGAGGAGAAACCCATTGAGGGTAGGGAGAGATGTTGTAAGGGTCTTTAGACCTATGTTGTCATCATACACATTGTCTCGGTAAATGATAGTAATACTTGGTAAATATGTAAGATAAAGTAAATGATAGTTGGTTGAGAGAAGGTACAACTACTCCAATTATCTAAATATACCAAAAGTCTCATAAAACATTGGTCGGATTGTTGAGATTGCAAGAAGATGATGAACTTAGTGAAAAGAGTTGCCTTCACTAAGTGGGCCCGCAGGCTATTTTTGGCGCAAAGTCTATTTTTAGACATGTCGATCATATTCTATGAGTTGCAGGATGTTATTTGTGGATGTTTGGTCAAGTTGGAAAAATAGATGGACTTCTATTTTTAGACATATTGGGAGGAATCTATTTTTAGATTTCCAGTCTAAAAATAGATATGTCGAATATTATTAGCTCTTAATAATATTTGGACTCTAAACATTATCTTATTCTCTTGAAGCACTTCAGTTAAGTGCACAGATGTGGCACAAGAGCTGACAGAAGGAATTACTCTATTCCTGAGGGTTAAGTGGAGCTATTTCATGGAGAATTTAGTTAGAACTCATGTGAAAGAGTTTGGTGGAGTTGTAGAAGTAGTTGGTGGAGTTGTGTTCAGTTTAACTTAGTTTGACACAGTTGAGCTAGTTGTATCTAGTATAATTGATTGATACACTAGTGAGAGTGGTGTGAATCAATTAATAATTAATTCACTAAATATTAACTCATTAATCAACTGAATAATACATCAGTTAACTACAGTGCATGGACAGTTTCAGTGGAGACCAGTGGAGAGGTAGGTGAAAGAGCAGGTTGACTATCAATTGTGACTATAGTGATGCATTGATTGCATCCAACACTGAGTGGAGATGCCAATGAAGATTGCGTGAGCAAGTCTGGACCAATTCAAGTTCATTCAGAGCCATTCTTCAGTAGGGATTGTGCAGTAGAGGTAGGCTAGCAGGTGGCAGAGATCGATGCATGGATTTGCTAGATCAGGGCCTGATTAGTGTGTAGCGATTGTATTGTACTGAGAGCTTGATATGATCAGCTTTGTATGAGGATTTTTACATGATATCTATGACATATATTATATACAGATAGTTGGGGTTCTTAGCTTCAGGCTTTCTCGTTAAAACATTGTGTTCATATGTGTGAATTTTTATGGTTTCAGTATGTGCATGCAATTGATTTAATTTCCACATGTGATGATCAATAGTAGAAGAGATTATGTATTGTGCATGAAGATAAAATAGTGTGTGATCAGGAGAATATTGGATATATAGTGCATTAGTTATATAATTTATACATGGTATCAGAGCTATTTTGATCATTGGAGCAATTTCAAATTATTGAAGCGGTTGAGTTTTGTGCTAGTGGAATTCGAATTTACAGCAGCGTTTTCTTGGTGTCGAAGTTGAGATGTCTTTCAACAGATTGCGATTGGAGCATGCCATTGAGGGTAGCTCGAATTATATTGCATGGAAGGACAGGATGGAGGTGGTGTTGGAGGATATTGGTTTGAAGAAGTTCATAGATTCAGAAATTCCAAAACCTGCTTCTAGCGATGCTGCCGCACTTGATGCATGGCAAAAGAAGACAACTAAATGTCGAAGGATTCTGTTGGAAGGTGTGAAGGATCACATAGTGTCCAACCTTAATGGTAAAGCTTCTCCATTCTTGATTTGGAAATCTTTGACAAAATTTTCCCAAAGCAAGAGCGACCAAAGAAAGTTGGCGCTCAAAGACAAACTCAGGAAAATAAAAATGGAGAAAGGCGACAGTATACCCAAGTACCTCACGAAGTTTTTCCAGTGCAGGGATGAGCTTGGAAGTGTGGGGGTTACTGTAGATGAAGAGGACTTGGTGAGCTTGGCTCTCCTTGGACTTCCGAAGAGTTGGCATTCCTATGAGGACTTTGTCAATGGTTGAGAGAAACTGTCGGGATGGGAGTGACTTTGGTCAGATCTTGTGCAGGAGATAAGGCAGAGTACCAGGATGGATCTTCATCGAAGAATGAAGATGAAGAAAATTGCACTTTGGCTGCCAAATCAAGGAAAGGGAAGGGAAAGAAAAATCCTTCTCAATCTGGTGCGAAAGGCAAGAAGCAGGACATGTCCAAGGTGAAGTGCTTTCACTATCACCAACATGGACATTACGCCACTAATTTTCCACAGACGAAGAAAAATAAGCAGGCTGCTGGATCTGCAGCTGGAGAGGCCTTAGCCTCATAGTTTGAGCTATATTTTTCGCTGATCGCATGCTTGGTCTCAAGTGTGATGGGATCAGTGCTGTTTCTTGACAGTGGTGCATCTTTCCATATGACTAGAGATAAATATTTGTTCAGTGATTTGGATGAGAAGGATCTTGGAGTGCACATCGAGATGGGCGATGATGGTAGATACAGTCCGACCAGTATCGGGACCATTTCCTTTGAGAGGGAGTCTAGTAAACCCTTCATATTAAAGGATGTCATGCATGTTCCAGGATTGAAGAAGAATCTAATCTCTGTGGAGATGTTGGAAGAAAAGGGATATGATGTTGTCTTTAGCGAGGGAAAGGCTTTCCTGCGCAGTAAGGCAACTGGTGAAACTCGGAGGATAGGGGTTCGAGTTAAGAACCTTTATCAATTGCAGGTAGATGGTTGTGCAAAAATGGCAGGAAAAGCAAAAGGAGTGGTGAGCTGGAATGAGGGCAAGCTATGGCACAGGAGATTGGGCCATCTTCACCATGGAGCTTTAAAAATTTTGCAGCAGATTTCTATCAGGTTTCCCAAAAGTACACTTGTGCAGTGAGATCAGTGCAAGGGATGTACTTTGGGAAAAATTTTGAAACACACCTTTCATGAGAAGGATATTCATGCCACGACGATCCTTGAGATAATTCACACAGACATGTGTGGGCCTTTCTCAGTAGCTTCGATAGCAAAGCATAGGTATTATGTGATCTTTGTTGATGATTTTTCTCATAAGTGCTGGATCTTCTTCATGCAGAAGAAGAGCGAGAAATACTCAAAGTTTTGTGATTTCAAGGCACTAGTTGAGAAATAATCGGGGAAGCAGGTGAAGGCTCTTAGGAGTGATAATGGTGGTGAATTCATCTCTAACGAATTCAAAGACTTTTGCAGTGCAAAAGGAATTCGAAGAGAGCTTATATAACCTCATAACCCATAGCAGAATGGGGTCGAGGAGCAAAATAATAGAATGATCGTGGGCTACACGGGTGATGTTGCATGAACAGGACCTTCCCATACACTTGTGGGCTGAAGCTTGCAACACTGCAGTTTATGTACAAAACCATTGTCCTCATAGAGTACTTGGAATGATTACACCTAAAGAGGCGTTTTCTGGTAAGAAGCCTGATATTTCTCATTTGAAGATTTTTGGCTCACCTTTTTACATTCATGTGACGAAGGATGCCAGGAAGAATTTGGAGCCGACCGCAGAGGTTGGGATATTTTGGGGTACACAGAAACACTCCACAACTATCGTGTGTATTTTCCAGACAGTCGGAAGACTGTTGTGCGACGAGATATCAAATTTCATGACAAGAAATCCATGAAGTGTTCGTTTGAGAGGGAGCCACACTTGCATGCAGATGAGGAGCTATTAGTTCCTAAGGATGAGTCTCAGGATGTGGATCAGCCATAAGAGGAGGTTCATGGAGTGGAAGAAACCACTCATGCAGCACCAAACATCAGAGGGCGGAAGCGCACTACAGAAGCTGAGCAACTGAATCTCGATGCAGAGAAGATTGTAGGAGCGCCTACATCACAACGCAGACAGAGGCAGTCACCTGACCGATATACTGGATACATGGCCCTGATGAGAAAGTGTATCATGACAAAACCATCCTCTTTCAAGGAAGCTATGGAGGACCCTACATGGGTAGATGCCATGGTGGAAGAGCATGATTCGATTGTCAGAAACCGTGCATGGGAGATTGTCCCAAGGCTGGAAGGGAAATCAGTGGTAGGTTCAAGATGGATCTACAAATTGAAGCAAGCTGCTGACGGGAGCATCGAGAAGTACAAGGCAAGATTTTTTTCCCAGGACTTCTCACAGATTGAGGGGATTGACTATGAGGAAACCTTTGCACCTGTCGCAAGGTATTCTTCCATATGGAACATCCTTTCTCTCTCAGTGCAGATGGGGTGGCACATTCATCAGATGGATGTGAAGACTGTGTTCCTCAATGGAGTCATTGAGGAGGAGGTGTACATAGAGCAGCCTGAAGGTTTCAAGATCTTCAGTAGGGAGTCACATGTGTGCAGGCTCAAAAGAGCGTTGTATGGGTTGAAACAAGCACCTCGTGCTTGGTACACATGGATAGACAGTTATTTCACCGGACTTGGATTCTCCAAGAGTGAGGCGGATCTGAACCTATACCAGATAGTGGTGGAGGGTAAGTTGTTGATCATTTTACTTTATGTAGATGATTTGATTTTGACGAGCGATGAACTATTGATACACTCATGCAAGGCTGATCTTGCAAAGGAGTTTGAGATGAAGGACTTGGGCCTCCTTCATTATTTCCTGGGATTGGAAATTTGGCAGCACAGTGGTGGACTATTTGTGTCTCAAAGCAAGTATGCCTCGGAGATACTGGAGAAGTTCAACATGCAAGGTTGCAAGCCTATCGACACTCCTCTTCCTGGTGGTTGGAGGAAAGAGGATGCTACATCGGTAGAGGTAGTGGATGCCACTGTTTACCAAAAGTTGGTTGGTTCGCTCACGTATCTAGTCAATACATGACCGGACATATGCTATGATGTTAACCAGCTTTCAAAAGCTATGGTTAAGCCTACCAAGATCTTTTGGAAAGCGGGGAAGCATGTATTGAGATATCTCAGAGGCACATCGGGATATGGATTATGGTACAGACAGTCAGATGAGGTGAAGCTGCATGGCTTCACGAATTCAGACTAGGTAGGGAGCCCAATGGACAGAAAGAGCACATCTGGAGGGATATTCAGTATCGAGTCTACAGTATTTTCTTGGTACAGTAGGAAACAGAGATCCATGGCACTCAGTTCAGTGGAGGCCGAGTACAAGGCAGCAATTTTGGCTGCATGCAAGGCTATATGGATGAGGAAGATCCTGGTTGGATTGTTCGGTTCACACTTAGATCCTACTGTGATATATTTTGATAATCAGAGTTGCATCAAACTCTCGGTTAATCCAGTATTTCATGATAGATCTAAACACATTGACATCCGGTATCATCATATCAGAGATTTTGTGCAGCGGAAGATCATGTTACTTTCTTACATTCCTACGGAGGATCAAGATGCAGATATCTTGATGAAGGCGCTCACCAGGAGCAAATTCAAATACCATAGAGATAGGATCGGGGTGACAGATAATCCCTATCTTGTTGAGAGGGAGTGTTGAGATTGCAACAAGATGATGAGCTTAGTGAAAAGAGTCACCTTCACTAAGTGGGCCTGCAGGCTATTTTTGGCGCAAAGTCTATTTTTAGGCTATGTCTATTTTTAGACATGTCGATCATATTCTATGAGTTGCGGGATGCTATTTGTGGATGGTTGGTCAAGTTGAAAAAATATATGGACTTCTATTTTTAGACATATTGGGCGGAATCTATTTTTAGATTGCCAGTCTAAAAATAGATATGTCAAATATTATTAGCTCTTAATAATATTTGGACTCTAAATATTATCTTATTCTCTTGGAGCACTTCAGTTAAGTGCACAGATGTGGCACAGGAGCTGACAGAAGGAATTACGCTATTCCTGAGGGTTAAGTGGAGCTATTGCATGGAGACTTCAGTTAGAACTCATGTGAAAGAGTTTGGTGGAGTTATTGAGGTAGTTGGTGGAGTTGTGTTCAGTTTAACTTAGTTAAACATAGTTGAGCTAGTTGTATCTAGTCTAACTGATTGATACACTAGTGAGAGTGGTGTGAATCAATTATTAATTAATTCACTAATTATTAACTCATTAATCAACTAAAGAATACATCAATTAACTACAGTGCATGGACAGTTTCAGTGGAGACCAGTGAAGAGGTAGGTGAAAGAGCAGTGTGACTATCGGTTGTGACTATAGTGTTGCATGATTTGCAACACACAGTGGTTGGAGATGCCAATGAGGATTGCGTGAGCAAGGCTGGACCAATTCGATTTCATTCAGAGCCATTCTTGAGCAGGATTCGTAGTAGGAGAACGGGCTGCGGTGGCGAGAGATCGGTGCATGGATTTTGAGATTAGGGCTTTGATTAATGTGTGTAGTGAATGTATAGAGCTTGATATGATCAGCTTTGTATGAAGTTATTGAATGACATATATTATATACAGATAGTTGGGGTTTTTAGCTTGAGGCTTTCCCGTTAAAACACTGTGTTCATATGTGTGAATTTTTATGGTTTCAATGTGTGCATGAAATTGATTTAATTTCCGCATGTGATGATCAATAGTAGAAGAGATTCTGTATTGTGCATGAAGATAAAGTAGTGTGTGATTAGGAGAATATTGGATATTTAACGCATTAGTTATATAATTTCTACATGGATTTCCTTCCCAATAATTTGTTGTTATTTGTGTATGCATGTGTATGTTCTTGTTGTTAGGTAGTGTATCATTCTTTATGTATGGACATGTATGTTCTTGTTGTTAGGTAGTGTAGCATGTTCTTGTTCATATTTATTATATGCTTATAAAACACTCATCATGGAAACTCTATTCTCTACAAATTCACAAGTTGGTAGTAATATAACATCATTTAGTTACTCGCAATGGAGATCTATGCATTATATTTTAAATAAAAAATAACATACCAATGATACTAAAACCCAAAATTCAAATATTTAAACACAATTTCTAGAAGTAAAAATTATATATTGCGAAAACTAATTCATTTTTCTAGATTTCACTTATTGCACAAGTAAACAAGTGTTACAGAGTAGTGTAGTCTTGCCACTCAAGTAGAAATTATGGTTTTAGAAAAATTGAAAATCTATATAGGAAGTGGAAAAATTAATTTTCTATTAAGGGGCAAGGACTTAGATAAATTTTTGGTGGGAAATATCCACTAGTAAGCCTCCACATTTACATTTTTACTTGTAGTTGTTAGAGTGTTCAAGAATACATAAATAATGGTGGGAAATAACTCTTGGTAAGTATATTTATTTACATCTTGTTTCTATCCATTTACTTATGCAAATACTTGCTTAAATTATGGTGGGAATTATTTGATGGAAAATATGTTACATCAAAGAATTTTTATTTTAGGTGGTTTTGCTATGAATCATATGTTGAAATATGAAATGAAATGTAAATAATTGTTAGGTCCCTATATTACTAGTTTAGTGCCTTATTGTTATTAGTGTAGCCCCCTTATCGTTATTGTTGTACCCCTGTAACCCCAATATTGTTATTATTGTGCCCTTACATTGTTATTGTTAGGCTGGCAAGGATTATATTGTGGCCCCATGGGCTCCTATATATAGAAGGAGGTTTTGGTCATTTTTAACATCCAAGAATTTTTCATTTATGTAATGTATTGGAGGTTTCCCCCTCGAAGTGGCTGATTTGTAAGCCATTGATCTCTCTTTTCTTCTATTTTTGAAGCTAGTTTCATAACATTTGGTATCAGGGCTTTGGATTCTAGGGTTTCTCTTCTCCAAACAGGTCATCGCGGAATTTGCGCTATAAATTCTTTTCTACTAAGGTTCAAAAGCTGAAATTTTTGCAGAGCGAAGCCAAAATCTGGAGGAACGTTGTGGAAAAATTTCAAATCTTGGTTCGAAATATTTTCAGAGATATGATCTGTACAATCTAGGGATTTTGTGAGGCTCCTGAATTTAACCAAAGAAATTAATCATGGAATTTTCGCTATAACTTTGGTTCTACGAGGGTTGAGTAGTTGAAATTTTCACAAGGCGAAGCCGCAATTCTGAGGAACGTCATGGAACAATTTCAGAGGTTTATTTGCAATATTTTTAGAGATAGGGTCTGTGGAATTTGGGGATTTTTCACGCTTCCGAATTTCATCTCAAAGAGGTGACCCTGGGAAAATCGTCCTAACTCTCTCTCTAAGAATTGGATTGGAATTCTGTAAAAATTGGGTGCAAGTACAGGGATGGTAGTTTCCTCTGTATCGCTTTTAGAGCCAAAGGAGGAAACAATGACATGTGGTGTATTGTACAAGGTCGCTCTATTGAACCAGTCCATAATTAGGTCATTGTAGGATATTTGGCATAACTTTGTCTTGAAGAATCCAAATCAAGTTAGACCTCTTGAATTTGAAAGAATATTCAAAGGGATACTATCGGGCACAATTTTAGGTATTGAAGATCTGAAATCACATATATAATTTAGTTTCAATATCGAGCTCCTCAAAAGCAAGAAAAATGTTTGTATTTTTTTTCGAATTACATAAGTCTCGTTTGAAAAAAGTAGTTTGAATTGATTCCAAGGGCATACTGAAGAATAGATATCAGTATTAGGTTCTAAAATTCCCCCTAAAAAGAATTCAAAACCAACTAAGCCTTCAGAAGTCGCTACTATGACTCATGAAGAGGAAGAATTGCAACACGAGATATCAAAATTACAAGAGCAAGTGCACCTATCACGAAGAGCAACAAAAAATGAAATGGAAGTTTTGAAGAATAGCATGGAAACTAAGATGGATGCTTTGAAGAAAGGCATGGAAGTTAAGATGAATGATTTGGAAGCTAATATGGATGGTATGGAAGTTGGCATGGAAGCTAAGATCGATGAAAAAATCGAAAACATGAAGAATGATATAAAATTAGACATCGAAGGTTTGGAAAAGTTTATACATGAAACGTTTCCTAATGGAAAAAATTTAGTAGAGGAAACTCATGATGAGAACAAAATAAATTTTAATCGTGGTTTCATAAACTCTACTGATGGAGAGAAGAACCACCATATTCCAAAGATGGATATGAGGAAGTTTGATGGAAAGGATCCTGTAACATGGATACTATAGATGGAGCAATACTTTGATATAAATAATGTGCAAAACATACAAAAGGTATGCATTGCAACTTTACATTTAGAAAAAAATACATTTGTATGGTATCGATTGCTTTTCTCCTATAAAAAATGTCACTTGGTCAATTTTTATGGAGGAAATTATAACACATTATGAGGATACAAAAAGCAACACCTTATTTAGCCAATTGATAAATCTCAAACAAAAGGTTTTAGTGGTGGAGCACATCGAGGGCTTCCAAAAATTGAATATAAGGGTAATTGATATTCCAGAGGAACACAAGATTGATGTCTTCATAGGGAGTTTAAATGATAACATCCAACATGAAGTTCGCATTTGGGAACCTTATTAATTGGGAAATGCATTCACGTTGGCAAGAAAAATTGAATGTAAAATTATGGCGACAAGGATGCCTACCACTCACATATATAAAGATGGAAGTGTTGCTACTCCTAGACTTCCACAACCTACAAGGTTGAAACCACAACAATTGGAAGAAAAAAGAGAAAAAAGGCTTTGCTACAGTTGTGATAGAAAATACACTAAAGGTCATAAGTGTGCTGAGAAGAAATTATTTTACATAGATTGTGAAGAGGAAGAAGAAAATGAACAAGAATCTTCAAACGAAGAGGATATACACTAGAAGAGGAAGAAATGAGTCTGGCCATATCGTGTAATGGATTGACAGGAATTACCACTCCTCAAACTCTCAAGATAGAAGGACATATCAAGAAGAAAATGGTAATATTATTGATTGATTCGGGTAGTACCCATAATTTTATTCATTTTAAGGTAGCCAAGGAATTGAATTGTTTCTTATACCCAGCGCAAGAATGTCAAGTGATGGTTGCAAATGGAGGAAATATAAATTTCTCTAGAAAAATCCATAATATCAGGATAACCATGGGGGAATACATATTGAATAGTCCAATGCTTTCCATTCCAATGGGAGGTGTTGATGTTGTAGTAGAAGTACAATGGTTACAATCTTTGGGGACCGTAGCTTTTAATTTTCAAGAACTTTTCTTGAATTTTTATTTATAAGGAAAGGAATTCAAATTATGGACTATCGCAGGGAAGCCGGGAAAGATAATAAGCTCTAATTTCATGATAAAAATTCTGAAGAAAGAAGAATGAGGTGTAATTGCACAATTATGCTCACTAGAAGCTCCAACATCAAAATCATCTATTTCTGCAGATCTCCAAAAATTCTTGCACAATCATTCCAAGGTGTTTGAAACTCCCAAAGGACTCCCACCTATTCATGATCATGATCATGTTATTCATTTGATTCCAGGAAGTCTTCCTCCAAACACCAGGCCTTATAGATATCCTTATGTCCAAAAGAGTGAAATTGAACGTATGATTGGAGAAATGTTAGAGGTTGGTATAATTCAACCTAGTCAAAGTTATTTCTCTACTCTAGTAGTATTGGTTCACAAGAAGGATGGATCATGGCTCATGTGTCCAGATTATAGGGAGCTCAATAAGCTCACCATTAAAGATAAATTTCCCATTCTTGTGATTGATGAATTATTGGATGAATTACATGGAGCAGTTTATTTTACCAAGTTGGATCTTCGTTCAGGATATCGTCAAATTAGAATGAAGACTGAATAAATTCCAAAAACAAAATTTCCAACTCATGAGGGTCATTATGAATTTTTTGTCGTGCCTTTTGGCCTTACCAATGCACCTTCTACATTTCAAGTGTTTATGAATTCCATTTTCAAACCATTCCTTAGAAAATTTGTGCTAGTATTTTTTGATGATATATTAATATACACCAGGTCTTGGAAGGATCATGTTCAACATGTTGACAGGGTGCTCAAACTATTGCAGGAGAAACAATTATATGCAAAAACATCCAAATGTTTCTTTAGAGTACAAGAGGTGATATATCTGGGTCATATTGATCTCACAAGGGTGTTAAGGTAGACCCTAAAAAAATTAAAGCCATTAAGGAATGGAAAGTCCCCACAACCATAAAGCAGTTGTAAGCATTTCTCGGGTTAAGACGGTATTATCACAAGTTGGTTAAGAATTATGGGATAATAGTAGCACCTCTAACAACATTATTGAAGAAAGATGCATTTTCATGGACTCTTGAAGCAACTAAGGCCTTTGAACATATTAACGAGGCAATGTGCCTAGCACCAGTCTTAGCTACGCCAGACTTCATAAAAACCTTTATTGTGGAATGTGATGCCTCAAGAAATGGAATTGGTGCTGTTTTAATGCAAGAAGGAAGACCCATTACTTTTGAAAGTCTTCTAATCAAAGGAAATGTTAGCAATACTACTTGCACTAAAGGAATGGTGACCTTACCTAATGGGAAGACACTTCAAGGTAAAAAATGATCATGATAGTCTTAAACACTTTTTGGAACAAAGAATATCTTTAGAAGAGCAGCAAAAATGGGTTACAAAGATGTTGGGTTGTGACTTTGAAATAATCTACAGAAAAGGGAAGATAAATGTTGTTGCAGATGCACTCTCAAGAAAGAATGGAGAGGTGGAAGCATTGCTTTGTGCCATTTATATTATCCAACCCGATTAGATAACCTAAGTAAGGGATGAATGGAAGAAGGACAAGGAAGTGTGGACACTTTTTACTCATTCAAAAGTTGCAGAAATATCCTAGCACATTTGATACATTTAGTTTGAAAAATAATTCCTTATGGTACAAAGATTGCTTATATCTTTTTAAGAATTCCCAACTAAAACAAAAGATTCTTTTGGAATTGCACACTTCTCCTTTAGGAGGACACTTAGATTTTTTATAAACTTACCACACGGTGAAGAAATAATTTTTTTGGGATGGCCTTAAATCTGATATTCAAAAGTTTGTGGCAGAATGTTTTATTTTCTAGCAAAATAAAGTTGAGACAATTAAGACCCCAGGTCTTCTAAAACCTTTATCCATTGCAAGTCAATGATGGGAGGAGATTTCAATGGATTTTATCACAGGTTTATCTAAGTTCGAAGGAAAGAGTGTCGTCATGGTGGTAGTTGAATGAATTACTAGGTATGCACACTTTTGTGCATTATCTCATCCATTTAAAGCAAATACAGTTGCTACTACATTTATGGACACAATTCTAAAGCTACATGGAAACCCAAAGATTATTGTGATCGACAGAGATCCCATTTTTACTGGAAATTTTTGGAAAGAGTTATTTTCCTTTTTGGGTACTCAATTGGCTCATAGCTCATCTTATCATCCTCAATATGATGGTCAAACTGAGATAGTGAGTAAAAGTTTGGAAGGATATCTTTGTTGTTTTGTATCTGATAAACAAACACAATGGGTCAAGTGGTTACCTCTCACTGAATGGTGGTATAACACTTCCTTCCATACCACAACAAAAATTACCCCATTTATGGCACTTTATGGATATCATCCACCGTCCATCATATCATCTTTAAGAGAAAATTCTAAGGTTCAAGAAATTAAAGATCACATCGAGCATAAACAAGAAGCTATCCAAATCTTAAAGGATAACCTAAATTTGGCACAAAATCGAATGAAACAATAGGAAAATCAACATCGCAGCGAGAGAAGTTTTGATGTAGGAGACTGGGTATTTTTACAGCTACAACCATAGAAAAAAATTTCCCTCATGCAAGCTAAGAAGGATAATAAATTATCTCCAAATTATTATGGTCCTTACAAGGTGTTGCAAAAGATTGATACTATGGCATACAAATTGGATCTTCCTGCTTCTTCGCAAGTGCATCCAGTTTTCCATGTTTTATGCTTAAAGAAGGTTATAGGTGAAAATCTTCTAGTTCAAACAATATTTCCAGAACTTGATGAGGAAGGAAAAATCATATCGAAACCTAAAGCGGTCACAGAATCAAGAACTTGACAGCTATGAAATCAAGTATCTCATCAAGGGGAAGAACTTACCCACTGAAAATTCTACATGGGAGGATAAGAATTTTGTACATAAGCACTCAAAGCTACTCAAGCGTTGAGGACAACACTTTTTTGAAGGAGTGGGGCATGTTAGGTCCCAATATTACTATTTTAGTCCTTTATTGTTATTAGAGTAGCCCCCTTATTGTTATTGTTGTACCCCTTTAACCCCTATATTATTATTATTGTTCCCTTACATTATTATTGTTAGGTCGGCTAGGATTATATTGTGGCCCCATGGACTCCTATATATAAAAGGAGGTTTTGGTCATTTGTATCATCCAAGAATTGTTCATATATGTAATGTATTAGAGGTTTCCCCCTCGAAGTGGTTGATTTCTAAGGCGTTGATCTCTCTTTTATTCTATTTTTTGAGCTGGTTTCATAACAATAATGTACTTTTGGGAAAATTTACTTATTACCTGTTAGTTGGTTGTATAATGAAATGAAGTTAGAATAAAGAAATATCCCAGGTTAAATTGGATGGCACGAGAGGCTTGTAATATGAGGATAATCATTTTTTATTAATAGAGTTTCCAATCCCTTGCCCCGCGGAGGTTTCCTTGACACCCTGTCAAGGTTTTACCACGTAAATCCTTTGTGCATTTACCTATGTGTTTATTTTAGTTTTCCATTTTAGTTATATGTATATTTTTTTATCCATTAATGTGTTCCCCAAAACAATATTTGGTATCAGAGCCATTTTGGCTTCAGAAGGATGCTTCTATTGCCAAGGTTTTATAGGGCTTGATGAGATCATTGCAGGTTGTTTATAGATCCAATCAAGAAGTAGGTGATCCAATGTGGAATGATTTTTTATCAGATCTGTGATTGAGGATCTTTTAAAGTATATAGAGGTGGATTCTTTGGTTTCGGCTAACCTAATGCGTTTGCGGCATCTCGATGCAGATTTAGTCAAATTTTTGGAGGCTCACTTGGTCGGATTGGCTAGGGTTTTGGCCAAGGCTAATGAATTTTCATTTGGGTGGGTTTTCCTTGCAGTTGGGGTTTTTCCTGGTTAAATATTGTGTGTTTTTGTTTCATGTTTATTACTGGTTATTTCTTAATTTGGTATCGAGGTGAAGAAACAACCTGCAAGCATGACATATTCGGACTGGGAGGACTTAGATGCTTCAGCCCTCAGTATCATTATGTTATGCTTGGCATATGATGTTCTCTTTAATATTGTTGAAGAGAGTACAACTGAAGTTTTGTGGGAAAAACTGGAAACTTTGTATATGACTAAATCATTGACCAATAGAATTTATTTAAAATGACAATTATATAGTCTTCAGATGGAGGGTACAAAAGTTGAAGAACATTTAAATGTTTTTAATACACTTATTTTCCAGTTGTCATCTATGGAAGTTAAAATGCAGGAAGAAGAAAAGGCGATAACCTTGTTGTGTTCTTTGCCTGAGTCATGGGACCACTTCGTAACTTCAATCTGTTTGAGCAATTGTGATTCTTTGAAATTTTAATAAGTTATGGGTGCTTTATTATTTGAAGAAGTACGAAGGAAATCTATTGTTGAGACATCTGCACCAGAAGTCATAGTAGCCATAGGTCGGTCAAAGGAAAGAGGGGAGAAAGAAAGGGGTTCTTCTAGATCAAAGTCAAAGGGTGGAAAGAAGTGTAAAGCCAAGTGTTAGTACTGCAACAAAATTGGATACCTCAAGAAATACCATTGGAAACGGAAGGAGTTGGAAAACTAGAATAACGAAGCAAGTTATGTTGATTCAGGTATGATTGATGAAGTTTTAACTGCTGAAGCCCTATTTATTTTTAATGGCTCTCAAGATGCTGAAAATTGTCTATTAGACTCTGGTTCTTCTCATCACATGATTCCGCACAGAAGTTGGTTTACTTCATATGAAGCGTAAATGGTAGTTCTGTGTTTATGGGAAATAATGCATCTTGTCAGACTGTTGGGATGGGTAATGTAAAAATTAAAATGTATGATGATACATTTATTACATTATCTGATGTTAGGCATGTACCTGAACTAAAGGAAAACTTGATTTCCTAGGAGTTTTGGATTCGAATGGGTATAAATTTGCAGGTCATAAGTGTTAAAAGTCGTAAAAGGAGCCTTGGTTGTTATGAAGGATGAAAAGGTCGAAAATCAGTACAGACTCAAAGGAAGAACTCAAGTTAGTGAAGCAATGATTGTGTAAGAAAAAAATAGAAGAAAGTTCTCATCTATGGCATTAGCGGTTGGGTCACATGAGCGAGAAAGGTCTTTAGGTACTAATGAACCGCAAGTTGCTTCTTGATTTCAAATCCTTGAAGTTGGATTTTTGTAAACATTGTGTGTATGGAAAACAGTGCAAACAAATGTTCAAAACCAAAATTCATAATAGTAAACAAATTTTAGACTACATTCATTCTGATCTGTGGGGACCGTCTCCTACTATGTCTTATGGAGGTGCATTATATTTATTAACATTTATTAATGATTTATCCTAGAAAGTGTAGGTCTATATGTTCAAAAAGAAAGCAGAGTATTTATTGTTTTTAAACAATTTAAAGAAATGGTGGAAAAGAAAACAGACAAATCAATTAAATGTTTGAAAAATGATAATGGTAGTGAATTTACTTCTTTAGAATTTGAACAATTTCTTAAGGATGAAGGTATTGTTAGACATAAAACTACTGTTTATACTCCTCAGCAAAATGGCATTGCTGAACGTATGAATCATACTCTTATGGAAAGAGCCAGAAACATGATAAAAAATACTAACCTGCCAAAGGAATTGTGGGCAAAAGTAATATCTATTGCTTCTTATTTAGTTAACAGATCACCTTTTGTTGAAATAAATTGTAAAATTCCCAAAGAAGTTTTGTCGGGTCAGTCTTGTGATTATTCATATTTGAATATTTTTGGTTGTGATGCATATGCTCTTATTCCTAGAAATCAGTGTTCAAAGGTAGATCAAAAATTGAAATGTTGCGTCTTTGTTGGGTATGATTATGTAGTGAAAGGATATAGGTTTTGGGATCCTTCTTCATGGAAGATAGTCATTAGTAGAGATGTAACATTTTATGAATCTTCTCTTCTAAAATTAGATGTTGGAAAAGTTGAACATGGACAGGTATCGCCAAATCAGCAGATTCAATTGGAGACTCAACTTTTTCTAGAAAGTTGAAAGGAAGGAGAGACTTCTGATGAAAAAGGTGAAGAATAAAAGGAAACTGGAGAAATTCCAGAACCTATTCAGCAACTAGTCACTCTAAGAAGGTCTAAAAGGGAAAGAAAAACGCATAATAGGTATTAAGATTCTGCTTCATCTTTTGCATTGATTACTAAAGGTGGGGAACCTTCGTGTTATTAGGGAGCGGTAGATAATGTAGATAGCGAGATATGGAAAAAGTCTATGGAAGAAGAAATGGATTCCTTAGCCAAGAACAATACCTGGGATCTTGTAGAACTTCCTAAAGGGAGAAGCATTGTTAGGTGAAAATGGGTCTTCAAGTTGAAGAGAAAATTTGATGGAAGTATTGAGAGGTATAAGGCAAGGTTGGTTACAAAAGGAAATTCTCAGGCTGAAGGTATTGATTTTCATGAGATTTTTCCACAGGTCGTTAAAATTGTTTCTATTCATATTGTATTAGCACTAACTGCATTACTTGATCTTGAGTTAGAATAGTTAGATGTTAAAACAACCTTTCTTCGTGGTGATTTGGATGAAGAGATATATATGGATCAACCAAAAGGTTTTTTTCAAGGTCGCAGCAGAAGATTAGTTTGCAAGCTCAAGAAATCATTGTATGGCCTGAGGTAGTTGCCTAGGCAATGGTACAATATGTTTGATTCCTTCATGGTGAGCCAGAATTTTATCAGAACTGAGTATGATCATTTTGTATGCTTCAAAAGTTTCAAAGGAATATTCATTATCTTGGTGTTGTATGTTCATGATATGATTATTGCAAGAAAAATCATGGAAAAAAACAACAGGTTAAAGGCTCATCTCTCTAGGACGTTTGATATGAAGGATCTTGGAGCGAAAAAACATATATTTGGCATGGAGATACATAAAGACACGAAGAATGTTGGAGTTGTCAGCAGGTTAATGGAAAATCCAGGGGAAGAACATTGGTGAGAAGTGAAATCGGTGCTTCGGTATTTGAGAGGCACAAGTGACCATTGCATAAGCTTTGATGGTCGTGAAGGTTCAATCTACGGATATGTGGATGTTGATTATGCAGGTGATTTGGAAAAAAGAAGGTGTACTACAGGTTATGTTTTTACTCTTGCAGGTGGAGCAATTAGCTGGATGTCAAAGCTTCAAGAGACAATTTCTTTGTGCAGTACTGAAGCAAAATATATAGCTGCTTCAGATGCCTATAAAGAGGAAATTTGGTTAAAAGGCCTACTTGATGTGTATATTTTTTTCTCCATTAATGTGTTCCCCATAACAATAACATAAGAATGAAAAGTCATTGCACAAATATCTAAAAATAATGACATAAATATTGCAGCTACATCCATAATTTATGTTAGAAAAATATGGGACAATTATCCACATGGAATTATATTGTGCAAAGATTCCAATAAGACCTTCAAAGCTATGGTCCTATCAAATGATTGATTTTTTTTCAATGGTATTGAAAATAATTATTTTTTTTCAAAAAAAAAAATTATCACTTGCATTGGTTACTATTAAAATAATAGTGGTGAGGAGGAAAATGTTTGCTAGAGGCATGCCTTACTAAAGTCATGCCATGCTCTGACTAATAATTGTATTCATGCAATGCATTGTGTAAGTATCTCTAATAATTCCTCCAAATTTTCATATCTACTCTTAATCTCAAATACACTAGACATATTTGATCCTCAAATTTTTCCAATAAAGAATTTCATTCATTCTATATGTTCATAAAAAATTCTCAATTTTTTTCAATGTACTTTACAATGAGTCTTATTAGTAAAATATCCCATTTAAAAATTACAAATAAAAAGATTAAATGAAAAGCAACAATTTTTACATAAATTACAGTATTTTGTACTGCACTTTCTTTTCCATCTCTTTGAATAATTTGATTTATGTTGGCCATTTAGAACCACCTTCACTAAAGCAAGATTTCCCAAAGTATGACCAGATTTTTTTCCTCAATAATTGTCATTAAAATTGTGCTATATTCATTATGTTTCTAGAATAATCATGTTTCTAGAATTTATAGTTGACTTGAATCTTCAATCTTATCCAAAAAATTTGAACTTAAAAAGTAAACGCCACACCAACTAATTTATACACTCAAGAATAAAACTCCACCTAAAATTTAAGATAAAAAAGATAGAAAACTACAAATATCAATATATCAATCACTCTTAACATAAAATTTAAATTTGAAAATTAAACACTCTTAACATAAAATTTAAATTTGAAAATTAAACACCACACAAACTTACTTATACACTCAAAACAAAGCTCCACCTAAAATTTAAAATTATAAACTTCAAATATCAATATATAATCAATATATCACCATTATATATACACATAAAATTGGAACTTAAAAAATAAACAGCACACCAACTAATATATATACATAAAATTGAAACTTAAAAAATAAACAGCACACCAACTAACTTATACACGAAAAATAAAAATCCACCTAAAATGTAAGATAAAAACAAATAAAAAACAACATAACAATATATCAAGTGCTCTTAACCTTAAATTGAAATCTAAAAATTAAACACCACACAAACTATACACTCAAAATAAAACTCCAGAAATAATAAACATGAAATAGCAATATATAACCATATTATATATCACTAAATTGGCAAGTAATGAATCTCTACACATGCAAAATATAAAATAGAAAACTACAGATATCAATATTTCAGCCAATGAACCTATACAGATGCAAAATCCAAGGTAGAAAACTACAAATATCAATATTTCAGCCACTTTTATGTACGTACGTACTGTTTTGCACAGCATCATGTCACGTCACTAAATTGATAAGACACGAATTTGTACAGATGGAGAATATATCCTAACGTACGTACTGTTTTGCACAGCATCATGTCACGTCACTAAATTGATAAGACACGAATTTGTACAGATGGAGAATATATCCTATCGTATAGTCAAATGCCAAAGTTCGATCTCTTTATTATGTGCGTGCATCGCAGAATGTTGAAATCCAACTCGAAATTGTGTGGCTAATAGTAGACAATTTTAAGCATGAAAAATACGATTGGTTTATATATAGACATAAAATAGATTTTGTTAAAAATATAACAGACAAGGAATGGACTTATTGTTAAATAGATTTTAAACAGGGAATTATCCCTTGTAATTATAATATATGAGACATAAGCTAGGATGCAGATACATAATCTTCGAAATTTTGTGGCTAATAGTATACATAAAATAGATTTTGTTATAAATATAACAGACAAGGAATGGAATCATTGTTAAATACATTTTAAACCCCTATAATTATAATATAAAAGACATAAACTAGGATGCAGATGATGAGCATAATCTTCGAAATTTTCTGGCTAATAGTAGACATAAAATAGATTTTGCTAAAAATATAACAGACAAGGAATGGAATCATTGTTAAATATATTTTAAACACGGAATTATCTTATAAATTCCCTTATAATTATAATATAAAAGTCCTAAACTAGGAATTATCTTATAAATTCCCTTATAATTATAATATAAGAGTCATAAATTAGGATGCAGATAATGAACATAATCTTCATAACTATATAAGAGAGACCTAAAGATCTTACTTAAGAATATGTTTTATTGTTTTTATCTAAGAAGTAAAATAGTTGCATGTCGCGTAAAATATTAAAATTATTTAATATTTTAAAGCATTTATAAAGACCATCCCTGAATTGTCAAGAGCTTAAAGAAATAATGGGCATTAAATGAGTCTAGCTGTAAATGCTAATGGTATTACCATCCCTAAATTGTCAATAGCTTTATTGCAGAAAAGAATCCTTCACGTAACGGAAAGAAATAATGGGCATTAAATGAGTGTAGCTATACATGCTAATGGTATTAAATGAGTGAGTCTAGTTGTATGTGTTCATCGTTAGATTTTGGCAAATCAATTATCTAAAAGTAAACCTATAACCTATACCACTGTCATCTATAACCTAAAAGTAAACCTATAACCTATACCATTGTTATCTATAACCTATACCACTGTTATCTAAAAGTAAACCTATAACCTATAACCTATAAAAGTAAACCTATAACCTAACTGTTATCTATAACCTAAAAGTAAACGTATAACCTATACCACTGTTATCTAAAAGTAAACCTATAACCTATAACCTATAAAAGTAAACCTATAACCTATCAAGTTGGAGGAAATGAAAGATTCCATTCGTTTGGAACTTTCTTTAGAAATTGTGATATAAATAGGGCAGGAACGTCAGCGAATCGTTATATAGCAAGCGAGTGCTAATGGCTCTTGTTTCTGTCACGCCATTCGTTTCCAGATGGGGCGACCACAAATCGGTAATCGGCTCCAAGAATGATGGTTTGGCTCTTTGTCAACTACTTTCAAGTAATGGCCGAATGTTAACGCCAAAGAAATGTGTCACGCCAATAACCGCAAGCATGAGCAATGCTCAACTAGAAAAACGCACAGGCAATCATCATTCCAACGTGTGGGACGATGATGTCATACATTCTCTTTCAACGTCATACGCGGTATTTATCTCATTAATCTCATTATATTCTTCTACATATTCCCTTATCTTCTACATGTTAAAATCCAACAATATTCATCAATCTCTGCAAGATAACTGTACTGTATCAGGCACCTGCATATCGTGAACGAGCTGAAACGCTTATTGAAGATATCAAACGTCTTTTTTCGAGTGACATGAAAGATAGCTGCAGTGATGAGGATTTAATCAAACGTCTTCAGATTGTTGATACTATTGAATGTCTGGGAATGGATAGACATTTTCTACCTGAAATAAAAGTAGCTATGGATTACGTTTACAGGTTAAGCATTACACATGAATTTGATTTACCAGTTATAGGATTCAGTGATTACATGCACTTCTTGTAGATTATAGCTACTCACTGGTTGATCATTAAAACTTGATTCCTTGATGATGAGTAGCTGTTGGAACGAAAGGGGCATCGGGGTGGGATCAAGAGATTCCCTCATCAAAGATCTCAACTCTACAGCTTTGGGGTTACGGGCACTCCGAATGCATCGATATAACGTCTCTTCCGGTTAGATAGATTAAAATATACCCTTGATGTCGTTTGAGAGTTAAATAAAAATATTTGAGTCTCATAGAATATCATGCATTCATGAAACAGATGTTTTAGAGAATTTCAAAGATGAAAAAGGGCACTTCTTCTGCAATTCCGGTGGTGAAGAAGGAAGAGCTGATAAACAAATGAGGAGCATGCTGTCATTATTCCGAGCTTCAAATATTTCGTTTCCCGGAGAAAAAGTCATGGAGGAAGCAAAGACATTCACAACACAGTATCTAAGCCAATTTTTAACAGGACAGACTACAGCTGACATCACTACTACATAAAGGGGGGTTTTAAGACAATATTTAAGACAATTTTTGGGTAAATTGTCTTAATTTGAGACAAAAGAAAACTTGTGTATTGTCTTAAATATTGTCTTTAAGCGGGTGTCTTAAATTAGATCGTCTTAAAATATTGTCTCTATAAAGACAATATATAACACAATCATTTTTGTCTCTCCGTAGACAATAGTTGCACTACAACACAAAAGGGGTTTTAAGACAATTTCCGGGTAAATTGTCTTAACTTGAGACAATTTCATTTTTGTCTCTCCAAAGACAACAGTTGGAATTAAAGACAATAGACATATTGTCTTTATGGAGACAATGTCTTTAACCTTATCTATCGTCTTCCGCAGAGACAATATAAAACAATGAATCCTTAAAATATCTCACCATTAAAATAAATCAATATAAAAAATTTAATTCAAAAAATCAACAATATCATTGAATAATTCATGTTAGGGTACAAAGTGGGAATCAAACCACCAACCTCTCGCATGCATGTGCTCTTCAATGAGCTAGCACCCTTAAAGAATTATGTGAGGAGTTATGTTTCATGACAAGTATAGGCCTGTGGAGGCAAAGAATCAGCCGTCAATAAGAGCTCCAACATCTTTACACCCACATAAGATTATTATTCCATGGCAAACTCAATAGATTGTCAATTTCGTAACAGTTATGCACCCAATTAGGCAATTTCAATATGGGTATAGTGATCATAAGAGAAATATAAAATTCTGCTAGAACTTATGACTCTTGAGCAAGATGCACAGAGTACGAAAATCGGAAATACTTCAAAATGATGTCCTAACATCAAGACTCGGGTAACCAAGGCACCCTAAACTAGTAGAACTAAAGATAAACATGTCGCAAAACAATAGTTAGGCATATAAAATTGGAAATTAAAAAGGCAAAACCAAGAAACACATAAATGAAGAGCTGATATGCAAGTGACCGTTAAAGTGACAAACTTGCAGCACTCGCTTAAATGAATACACATCCGCATCTTATCATGGTTTATCTTTGGATTTAATAGTTTGCATATGGACAAGAAATAAAAAGGTTGATAACACCTCCCATAAAATAAGTTCGACTTTGTCTAGGGCCTAAAAGATTAGGCCGATGTGCGTATCAATTATACCACTTAAAAAATGAACTTCCGAGGCAATTAACGCTTTCCGCATCTATCAAATATATCTCCAATTCCGAGGCATAATATATCTTCAGATCCTTTTTACTTGTAAGTTCAGCCATTACAAGACACACATGGTCGGCCATGCACCTCGGACATGATGCTTCTTAAATCTATTCTAACAATGATGATAGCCGGGCAGTCGAGCATCTTGGGACACAGGATTGTGTTTGTTGATACATGTTATCCTCTCGATGCGAAGAGGGTGGTCAATGGCTTTGCAATATCCCGTAGAGAGAAATATCTCGTCGCTAATCGCATAGTAAGACGTACGCTGGGAAGATTAAGTGATCTTCGGCCTCAACAATGAACAAAGCCTACATGCCTCGTCTTTTGAGGGATATGGTACTCAATTGCCTGCCTTTGAGGATATTGTGCTCAATTTCGACTCTCAAATATGTCAACATACCCTCCAATTTCCATGGGAATCTGGAAGTTAAAGTAATCAATGATGCCGCATACTCCGGAATGGACAATAACACCATTAAAAGATGGACTTGTTTAACGGTTTTGTAATGTGCCCGCAGGGACATTGATAATATGCCTTTGGTGTATGGTATAGTTGTCTCACCTCTATCCTTTTTATAGAGTCGACGATCTAGATTCTTGTATACATGTGCTTTACATCAACACTACTTTTTCTTGTTTAATGGAAAAAAAGCTATTTTCTTACCCAAACAATAGAAATATACGTAAATGTATCTCCCCTATTAATGCTCTACATGTAAATAGCGTATCCGTTCAAAAAAATTGACTTTAACATTTTCTATTCCAATAATTTTTCTAAGGTCAATGAGTGACCGAATGGGCAGCAATTTCAACACCACAAAATAGTAAATACAAGAGATACCGCAAAATACAAAAGAACCACTAAAGTTCGCAGTTTGTATAAACGTCATAAGAATTTAAAAATCAACAAGGTATATTCTACCGAGTCAAAGTACTCGTACAAGTATACCGAAACATAGTTTTATTTATCATTCTAGATCATCAAAAAATATGTTGCCACTCAAATTCAACTTTCATTTTAATCGCCTTTGACGTAGTCAATGAGGAATAAAATAGAGAGAAAGTATATAAATGGACATAGAGCACCGCATCTAAGGCATTTCCATACTATATCGGACGACTAAAACATTCCCAACATTCCGATGCTTATTAGTTATTTCTAAGGTGAAGGGCTATGGAGGAAGATCTCGTGTTTATGAGAGTGTGCAAGTAGTTGCTCATAAAGGAGATGTACTATTAACATTAATAAAAAGAAAAAGGAAAACATAAGCAATGGGTTAAGATCTTGCCTCAAGAACTTCAAGATTAGGCGTAGCCCCGGCCAACCGACGTTGATTTTCTCGTGCTCAAAAATGTACCGCATCCAATCTCTTAAGGGCAAGCTCTTGGGAATATAACAGTATCTCAGCATTCATCATGAAGTTTAGTCCTAGCAATGATGTCAACTTTGGAGGAAATGTAATCATCGTACATATTGGTATCCGTTGCATGCTCTTCATCGGTGTTAAATGTCCCACCACCAAACTCCTCCAATGAAGTAGCCTTTTCGAACACCTCTCATCTCCAAAAGATATCACAAACTTCCAACCTTTAAGGATGTTAATGAGGGGCAATGTTACCATAGCTCAAGATCACCGGTATTGATCATTTCTAATGTTGTCATGTAGAAGTTCAACACTTCCAAAGAAGAATTGTTAAGAGCAAGCTCATGTAGCCGATTCCCCGCTTCTCTTCAATTTGGACTCGGGGTTCAACAAGTAATAGTCTTAAGAGACCTACAAATAAAATACGTTGCTGATTAAAATTTCATTTGAGAACTTTGATAGGAAAGAACAGAAAATACTCTACAAATTCTCAAAGCATGCAAAATAAGTGAAATTTCAAGGCAAATGACTTTAAAGGGCTCCTTCTTGGTCGTTGTTTAGTCTAGTGAAAGTAATACTTAAGTGGTTCACAATTGGTAAACATTTAATACGCATCATGTGCTTTCAAAGCTATTCGCAAATTTGAAAAGTATACTATTTATGATCCCGTGCATAGTTGATAATTCCTTATCTTACGCATACTCCTTCTAGGCTTTCCATTTTGCATATTCCGCCTACCACTTTGAGTTGTATTTTATGTTTAGATCAAGTACTATATTCGGGCCCCGGCATTAAAAGAGAAAGTAGTTTGCACACATTTGCATGTTAAACCCTTTATGGCACTCATGCTCCCCCTATTGATGAAGATAAGGGGAAGATTAGGTCTCTCGCACTGTCCTGGTCGCCGGCTCCCCGTACCCTGACATCAGCTCCTCCTCAATCGCCCAAAGATTCACCGCCTTCTCCTTATAGTACTCAAGTATCTTTGCATCATGTTGTGTGCCCACACTTTATTTATTATGCTTTATTAGCCTTGTTAGGTAAATGTTTAGCCGTAGTTATCTCAAGTTAGATTTTCCTCGATTTTAACATCGCATAGGAGTTGCGTTTGCACTCCTACATTGTAATTTATGCTTCGGCCGTACTTTCTAGTTTCATTGACTTACTTTTATAATCATCGGTTATACATTAATAAAATTATCTTATTTTAACCTTACATCACGTAAACTCAAGTTTTAACCGTTCATTAGTTGCGCCTAGAGCAATGATTAAGTTAGTTTCAATTAAGACCTATATTCAGACCCTTGTTAAATTTATAACTCGTAAAACTGTGCGTATAAACTCAAGGTTATACCAAAGTAATAAATTTTGTACGAGATAAAACAAGAAACTAATCAAGATATTGTGATCGCTGGGTATGTTATACCAATAATAAAAATTTTAAGAGATAAAACAAGTACGTATCAAAGTATATCAGATCAAAGGGTATCTTTCATCAATGTTTTTTATTAAAAATTTCCCGCTTGATGGATAATTATGAGTTGATATCTCTTCATATATTAATACCTAAATTCATTAGTATAGATTAATATTAATTTTAGTTCTATTAGCATATATTCATGTTAATTTTAGATTTATTAAGCATCTAAAAAGAATCAAATGTCATATATTCATGTTAATTTTAGATTTACATATATGTACTCCTCTTTAACTAACCAAATCCTCGTAACCAACAAATAACTTAGCTTAGCTTTCATAGCTTCAACAAGTTGCACAAAATTATTGAGCTTCTCGTACTCACAATGGGACAATAACACCAATGAAAAGAATCAATGATGCCAAGATACTCCGGAATGGACAATAACACCATTAGAAAGATGACCTTGTTTTTCGTTTTGTAACAAAATTTCGCAGGACATTGATAATATGCCTTTGGTGTATGGTATAGCTTTGTCTCGGCCCATCCTTTTCTTTTATAGAGCTGACGATCGGGATTCTTGTATACATGTGCTTTACATCAACACTACTTTTTCTTGTTTGATGGAAAAAAGCTATTTTCAGTCCAAACAATAGAAATATATAGAAATGTATCTACCCTATTAATGCTCTACATGTAAATATTGTGCGTATCCGTTCAAAAAATTGACTTTTTCTATTCCAATAATTTTTCTAAGGTCAATGAGAGGACCGTAATGTTAAAAGGAATTTCCACACCACAAAATAGTAACCAGAGATATCGCAAAATACATGTGAACCACTAAAGTTCGCAGTTTGTATAAAAAGCTATAAGAATTTAAAAATCAATAAGGCAGGGCCTTTACCGAGTCAAAAATACTCATACAAGTATACCGAAAAACATAGTTTTATTTATCATTCTAGATCATCAAAAAATATGTTGCCACTCAAACGTTAACTTTCATTTTAAATCGCCTCGACGTAGTCAATGAGGAAATAAAATAGAGAGAAAGTATATAAATGGACATAGAGCACCGCATCTAAGGCATTTCCATACTATATCGACGACTAAAAACATTCCCAACATTCCGATGCTTATTAGTTATTTCTAATGAAGGCTATGAGGGAAGATCCGTGTTTATGAGAGTGTGCAAGTAGTTGTTCCCCGTAAAGTGAGATGTACTATTAACATTAATAAAAAAGAGAAGGAAAAAAAAACATAAGCAATGGGTTAGGATCTTGCCTCAAGAACTTCAAGATTAGGCGTAACCCCCGCTAACCGACAAATGATTTTCTCGTTCAAAAATGTGTACCGCATCCAATCTCTTAAGGGCGTGTTCTTGGGAATATAGCAGTATCTCAAGATCCAATGTCCATCATGAAGTTTAGTCCTAGCAATGATGTCAACTTTGGAGGAAATGTAATCATCCGGGACATATTGGTATCGTCGCATGTCGTTCACTCGGTGTTAAATGTCCCACCACCAAACTCCTCCAATGAAGTACTTTTTCGAACACTTCTCATCTCCGTATACGCGCTCCAACCTTTAAGGATGTTAATGAGGGACAAGCTTGTTACTATAGCTCAAGATCACCGGTATCGATCATTTCTCGATGTTGTCACGTAGAAGTTCAACACTTCCAAAGAAGAATTGTTAAGAGCAAGCTCATGTAGCCGTCCCCCGCTTTCCTCTTCAATTTGACTCTCGTCCAGCATTAAGGTCTTAAGAGGCCTACAAATAAATACAAAGGTTGATTAAAATTACTGGAGAACTTTGATAAGAAAGAACAGAAAATACTCTACAAATTCTCAAAGCATGGGCAAATATGAAATTTCAAGGCAAATGACTTTAAAGGGCTCCTTCTTGGTCATTGTTTAGTCTAGTGAAAGTATTACTTATGGTTCACAATTGTAAACATTTAATACGCTTGGCGTTTCAAAGCTATTTGCAAATTTGAAAAGTATACTATTTATGATCCTCGTGGATAGTTGATCAATTCCTTATCTTAGAGATACCTTCTAGGCTTTCCATTTTGCATATTCCTGTACTACTACTTTGAGTCGTATTTTATGTTTAGATCAAGTACTATATTCGGGCCCCGACATTAAAAGAGAAAGTACTTGGTACAAATTTGCATGTGTCCCTTTATGGCACTCATGCCCCTTATTGATGAAGATAAGGGGAAGATTAGGTCTCTCGCACTCTGTCCTGGTCGTCGGCTCCTCGGCACTTCTTGACATCGCCCTCCTTCAATCGGCCTTTCCAAACATTCACCCTTCTCCTTATAGTACTCAAGCATCTTTGCATCATGTTGTGTGCCCACACTCTTATTTATTATGCCTTATTAGCCTTGTTAGGTAAATGTTTAGCCGGTAGTTATCTCGGTTAGATTTTCTCATTTAACATCAAGATAGGAGTTGCTTTTGCACTTACATTGTAATTTATGCTTCGGGTCGTACTTTCTAGTTTGGTTACCTCATTTTTATAATCATCGGTTATACATTAGTAAAATTATCTTATTTTTAACTTCATACCGCTGAAACTCAAGTTTTAAATCGTTCATTAGTTACACCTAGAGCAATGATTGTTAGTTTCAATTAAGACTCCATATTCGGAACTTTGTTAAATTTATAGTCAGAACCAGGCGGATAAACCCGATGTGTTATACCAAGAATAAATTTTTGTACCGTATAAAACAAGAAACTAATCACAAAGATATTGTGGATCAAGGTATGTTATACCGCAATAAAATTTTCAAGAGATAAAAACAAGCAACAGATCAACATATTGTGGATCAAGCAGGATTTTCTTACCAATGTTTTTTATTAAAAATTGCCGCCTTGATGTGGATAATTATGAGTTGATATTCCTTATATATTAATAATTTTAAATTCATTAGTATAGATTAATATTAATTTTAGTTCTATTGAAGATAGATTCATGTTAATTTTAGATTTATTAAGCATCTAAAAGAATCAAATGTCATATATTCATGTTAATTTTAGATTCACATATGTACTCCTAATCTAACCAAATCCTCGTAACCAACAAATAACTTAGCTTAGCTTTGGTACCAAATGTTGCACAAACTTATTGAGCTTTAGACTAAGCAATGGACAATAACACGAAATGAAGTAATCAATGATGCCGTGATACTCCGGAATGGACAATAACACCATTAGAAAGATGGACTTGTTTTACTGCTTGTAACAAATTTCGCAGGACACGATAACATGCCTTTTGGTGTATGGTAGTTGTTCCCGGCTCATCCTTTTCTTTTTATAGAGTCGACGATCGAGATTTCGTATACATGTGTTTTACATCAACACTACTTTTTCTTGTTTGATGGAAAAAAAGCTATTTTCACTCAAAACAATAGAAATATACAAATGTATCTCTCATTAATGCTCTACATGTAAATAGCATATCCTGTTTTAAAAAATTGACTTTAACATTTTCTATTCAGTCAATTTTCTGTCAATGAGAGGATCGTAATGTTAAAAAGGAATTTCCACACTACAAAATAGCAAATACAAAAGAGATACCGCAAACACAGAACCACTATAGTTCGCAGTTTGTATAAAAGCTATAAGAATTTAAAATCGCTTGCGTAAGGGCTCTACCGAGTCAAAATACTCATACTAGTATACCTAAACATAGTTTTATTTATCATTCTAGATCATCAAAAAATATGTTGCCACTCAAACATTAAGTTCTCATTTTAATCGCCTTGACGTAGTCAATGAGGAAATAAAAGGAGATATAGCATATAAATGGACATAGAGCACCCCCGCATCTAAGGCATTTCCATACTATATCGGACGACTAAAACATTCCCAACATTCGATGCTTATTAGTTATTTCTAATGAAGGGATATGGAGGAAAATCATGGCTTATGAGAGTGTGCAAGTAGTTGTTCTATAAAGGAGATGTACTATCAACATTAATAAAAAGAAAAGGACATAAGCAATGGGTTAGGATCTTGCCTCGAAGAACTTCAAGATTAGGGCAGTAGCCCGCTAACCGATGCGTGATTTTCTCCGTGCTCAAAAATGTGTACCGTTGCATCCAATCTCTTAAGGGCAGAAGCTCTTGGGAATATAAGGTGCATCTCGCATTCATCATGAAGTTTAGTCCTAGCAATGATGTCAACTTTGGAGGAAATGTAATCATCTGGGACATATTGGCATCCGTCGCATGCCGTTCACCGGTGTTAAATGTCCCACCACAAAACTCCTCCAATGAAGTAGCCTTTTTCGTAACACCTCTCATCTCCAAGATATCACAATCTCCAACCTTTAAGGATGTTAATGAGGGTGCTTGTTACTATAGCTCAAGATCACCGGTATTGATCATTTCATGTTGTCATGAAGTTCAACACTTCCAAAGAAGAATTGTTAAGAGCAAGCTCATGCAGCGCTCCCCGCTTTCCTCTTCAATTTGACTCCGTTCAAAGATTAAGGCGGTCTTAAGAGACCTACAAATAAAATACAAGCATGTTGATTAAAATTTCATTTGGAGAACTTCGATAAGAAAGAACAGAAAATACTCTACAAATTCTCAAAGCATGCAACAAGTGAAATTTCAAGGCAAATGAATTTAAAGGGCTCCTTCTTGGTCATTGTTTTTTCTAGTGAAAGTAATACTTAAGTGGTTCACAATTGTAAACATTTAACACGCACTTCTGCGCTTCAAAGCTACTTCTGCAAATTTGAAACGTATACTATTTATGATCCCGTGCATAGTCGATCAATTCCCCGATTTCTTATACATGCCGAGCTTACCCATGAAGCTTACTCCTTGTTACGATCACGTTCATTATGTAAAAGCTTACTTCATTGTGGTTACAAACGTAGTATCCGGTAGTCATAATGACTTAAGTCGACACTAGTGAGCTATATATGGCATTTCTAGTAATATAACTTATTATAGAAAGAGCTATACCCTTATGGTGATCCGTATTTCCCGTATGAGCTTATTTGCCTAATATAAACATCCTTAGAATAGTGAACAATGCATACAAGGTGAAGTAATCAATATCACATAATCATCCGTATTCAAAGAAATCAACTCGCTTAAGGTAATAGTTAAGCTTTAAGTAAGTAATCGCTTATACTATTAAAGCTAATGGTAATACTAATGGTATAACACTTATGCGGCTTATCAGAGGGGAATCATACTGGATAGTGTTAACATGATAGCTGAACAAGGGTAAAGATTAGCACATACATTATTATGGTAATAGTTATGACTGATCATACCGTTGAAACACTTGCTATTTACATCATATCTATAAGAAACAAGAATCTAAGTAAGCTATGTAACACACATGTAATCCCGTAATATGAGATAGATAGAACATGCATAACTGATTAGGGAATTAGCTCTCTACTCATTCAGATGGATCCTTGCATTAACTCTATAAGCATAGTGATTCCTATCGTATAGAGTAGTTAGTAATAAACACCGGTTTCAAAGCTATGGTAATAGAACGATAGATAAGCTCATAGGTGTACTTGTTACTTATTTATAGTAGTACATTTTACAAACTTAAGGTACCTATGTTTACCTTTACTTAAGTCATAGCTAATTAGGTCAAACATGCTTCCAAGCTTGATCAAATAGAGTGATTAAAGCACGTAGATTCCCTAACAACCGGTAGCTTCTATTCATTGCACTCATATTTATATGGCATGTTCCCTCGTCATGTGATTAAGATACCCTTCTAGGCTTTCCATTTTGCATATTCCACTACCACTTTGAGTTGTATTTTATGTTTAGATCAAGTACTATATTCTCGGGGCTCCGGCATTAAAAGAGAAAGTAATTAGTACAAATTCTGTACGTTATGTCCCTTTATGGCACTCATGCTCCTTATCGATGAAGATAAGGGAAGATTAGGTCTCTGTGACTCTGTCCTTGGCTGCTAGCTCGGCACTTCTTGGATACCGCTCCTCTCAATCGCCCCGCATTCACCGCCTTCTCCTTATAGTACTCAAGTATCTTTGCATCATGTTGTGTGCCCACACTTTATTTATTATGCCTTATTAGCCTTGTTAGGTAAATGTTTAAATGGGTAGTTATCTCGGGTTAGATTTTTCGATTTTAACATCAAGATAGGAGTTGTCACACTCCTACATTGTAATTTATGCTTCCGGCCTTACTTTCTAGTTTCATTGACTTACTTATAATCATCGGTTATACATTAATAAAATTATCTTATTTTTAACTCATACCGGGAACTCGAGTTTTAACCGTTCATTAGTTGCGTTTAGAGCAATGATTGTTAGTTTCGATTAAGACCCATATTCTAACTTCGTTAAATTTATAACCGTAAAACTGTGCGTATAAACTCACAAGTTATACCGTAATAAATTTTGTACGAGATAAAACAAGAAACTAATCAAAGATAATGTGGATCGTGGGTATGTTATACCAAAGAATAATAAAAATTTTAAGAATAAACAAGTAACAGACGCATATTGTGATCGTTGGTATCTACCAATGTTTTTTTATTAAAAATTGCCAATTTGATGGATAATTATGAGTTGATGTCTCTTCATATATTAATAATTTTAAATTCATTAGTATAGATTAATATTAATTTTAGTTCTATTAGCATAGATTCATGTTAATTTTAGATTTATTAAGCATCTAAAAGAATCAAATGTCATATATTCATGTTAATTTTAGATTTACAGACATGTACTTTTCTTTTAACGATAACCAAATCCTGTAACCAACAAATAACTTAGCTTAGCTTTGCGCTCAAATGTTGCACAAACTTATTGAGCTCGCATACACATATACTCGACAAACATGTGGCCCGTAGAGCCCAACTCATAGGTTTTTGCTATTCATCTCACCGGGAGTACTGAAACTCTGGTTTTGGTACCGCAAAGTAAGCGCTCCATTGCTTACCGTGGGGATTTTACATATTACAATTACATTGATACCGTGAGAACTTAGAAGGAAAGATACCAGGATTTGGTTTGCCAATCTAAATACCCAATTTATATGCCTACAACTAAAGCAAGCTCCCCGAATGGCTTAGCTAGTAGAAGGTCAATTGTGGCAGCACAAAATTATTGGGGTTCGTAGGTATAGACTCCTCTTCGCCAAAACCCATGCAACTAACGAATAACTTATAGCTTAGCTTTGCCGGTCAACCATTGCACCAACTTAGAGGGCTTCGCAGTCATCTTCTCCCTCTTCGCCGTATAATCAACGAATAGCTTAGTTAAATCTACCTACCCGATTTAGTTGCCTACATGTAAAGCGTAGCTAAATAGCTTATAGATGGTAGCAAGTCAATCGTTATATAACAACTTATTTGACTTGAGAGACATGTACCTCTCCGACAAACCTATGTAAGTTTGTAACCAACGAATAGCTTAGCTTAGCTTTATGTCAACCGTTATAAAGACAAAACTTATTGGGTGTCAAATATCACAAGACAAACTTATTAAGCTTGAGAGGCATATGCTCCTCTTCAATCAAACTCCATGTAAACAAGCGAATAGCTTAGTTCGTAGATTTGAACACTCACTAATATAATAAAAGCAAGCTACTAAAGAGCTTATACAGTAGCAAAGCCGAATCCGTTGCAACACAAACTTATTGGGCTTCGATATACATACTCCTTTCGTTATACCGATCTAACAAACCAATAGCTTAGCTAAAAAGCTTTGGTGTGTCAATCAAGAAAAAGACAAAATTAGTGGGTTTCGTATATATATAATCCTCTTCGCAAAAACCCATGTTATCACGATCGTATTAGTTTTCTAAATTCGTATACCCAATTTAGATGCATACAATTAAAGCAAACTCGCTGAAAAAACTTAAAAACTAGTAGCAGTCAACTACACAAAGACAAACTTATTGGGCTTCGATATATGTACTCCCGTTCACCGAAACTTTGTAAACAATGAAAAGCTTAGCTTAGCATTGTCAACTGTTGCAGGACTAACATATTGGGCTTCGCATTTATATATATTCTCTAGCCTAACCAACTAAATATCCGGCCGTAGAGCCCAACTAATGGACTTTTGTTGTTCACCAAGGAAAGTGACCGGGAAAGTGTCCGCATCACTTATAACCAAAATCCGCAGCAGGTCAATTGCACACTGAAAATCCCTCACATATAATTGCATTCAAGCCCTCGAGCCCTAAAACCCAAAAAATCAGCACCCACATACCCGCAACCGTGAGCCACTGCCCCTCAGAGAGAACCCGTAGCACTTTCGAGTTTGAGCTCCCCGCAACATGTGACCTCGGCCCCCGATGAGAGTGGTGACATCATCATCGATAACAATCATTCTCGCCTGCATGGAGCGCCTCTCGCAGACAAAAGAAAGAGATCCTCGTCTATCCAGGGCTCTGTCATAACAATCGTCGTACAGATTATACATGGCCGCTCGGGCTTCTCTTCACCGTAAGTGGGACTCGGCCGTAAACTCGGCGGTGAGGTCGCCGGCATGGTATCGAGTAGTAAAAAGCCACGTGCTCACACGTTTTCAGAAGGCATCCACGTCGTACCACTTCGCATACTCGCAGAGACCGAGCCACTCGCTCTCCTGGACATCCTCCGTGTGGCCCATAAACGTACTCCGTGGCCTCGTCCGATATGCATCCACAACCTCGCTCGGCCGCGTCATTGCATTCAACACAGAGACGATATACTCAATGAATATGGACTTCTTGCCCCCCAAGGCTTCGTTCGCCGGGAAAATATTTGTTGCGCAGAAAACGAAAGGATCGAGGGGTAAAGCGAGAATTGGTTAAAACAAATGAAAGGTTAAAAAAATGTTTCAAAGCGCCCTGGGGGAGAAATGAATATGCGATGGGCTTCGTAGTGTTTCCTCACCGCCTTCATCCAGATGACTTACGGTCTCATGGGAGCAGTTATACATGTGACCTCTTTATGTTGATTAAACTAGGCGGCAATAAATGAAACGAATGAATTTGTTTATTTTTCTTTATTTTTCGTAATTTTTGTCGCCTTTTTTAATGAAATTGTGTGTTAATTTCTCGAATGAATTGTGTGTTAATTTATAATTTAAAACCATTAAAAAATTTTAATTTTTAAAATTAAAATAATTCAAATAATAATTAGGATTTTAAAACAAAATATTAGTTTGGCTTAAAAAATATTTTAAAGTATCTTTAAATGCTAGTGATATAATTGTTGTTATTGTTTCATCTTTAGTGTTTTTATCATTAAGATTTTATTAATTAGTTGAGGATTATTACTATTTATTTGTATTCATAAAGATTATTTTAAGATATTTGTGTTTGCAAAGTCTAAAATAATCCAATATACAATGGTGTCTTTGAATACAAATTAAATTATAGAGGGTAGTGATGAATTTTCTAATTTAAATTCCTATGATTAGATGGAAAAGTGGCAAAGAATATCCATCCAATATGAAAGTAACATTCAAATAAGTGCATTGTAATGACAACATAATCCTTGCAATATGATAACATATACAAAACAAAACACATAAACTCAAAGAGCTATAAAATAAGTATATTATAATTCATTTGATATGTGAATGAAGTGTCCGAAAGTAAATCATAGAGACACTATGCCATGGGCTACCCTATCAAGTGCATGTAGTGGGAGGCTCTCAAGTATGAAATGGATGAGGGCAGATGATGAGTAGCTCTTGACACTCATGTAGTAAAGCCACCCTCTAGAATGAGGACTTTCACTTCTCCTTTATAAAAAACAAAAAAATGAAGATAGAGAATGTAATTGATGAAATAGAAGAGGATCAAATTGTGGGTTAAAGGCTTGTGCTAGATCATTTTGGATGTCACAATTTATCTCTAGTGAATTTTCTCTCTTCAAAACTAGGTTTGTTGAAAGCACACATCTCCTCAAAACTCTTTGTAGCTAATGTTTTCCCTTTAATTGACAATTGTGTTTAAAGTATCTTTAGTGAGGCACATGTCTTCTAAAATATGTGTTATTTTAGCATGTAATACTCGCAACAATGCATTAAATGTATGAGCAACAAGTCAAATATTATCAGGGCACTACTCCATGATATCTATTTTTTTTCTTTATTATGAAGTTCTAACTCACTGAAATAGTTCACTATGGTGCCCCCTTTGTAATAACTTATTGTTTTCCCCTTTAGTAACCATATATCTATTGTTGCTAATTGTATTGAGTGAGAGTTTATACTATGTGAAGGTGTAGGTCAAGGGGGAACTTTGGAGGATCCCACTACTCCACCTTCACAATCGGTATTGTCCATCATTGGGTCCTTCCAATTGCATACTCTATCACTAACTAGTTCAATTTCAAATTCCCAATTCTCACAAAATAATGAGTGGGTCACCACCAATCCCCACGAGATAATACCACGACTAACAAAGTCAATGAAGAGTACCGCAGAGAAATAAAGACAACAAATTCTCCCGTGAAAGGCAAGGAAATCGATGTAGACCAATAACCATTTCGAACAACAAGTTATTGATCCGCACCTTGCTCACATAATCACATCCTTAGTTATTCTGCCTCCATGACAGCCAGTGCCAGCGTGACAACAATGATTTTTCCTTTAATATACCTAGATCTGATGAAGAGTTCAAATAAAATGAGAGAAATTTTCTGGAGCACCTCACCCCTGACAAGTCGTGTGAGCCTCACTACACAAATCTCTCATCCGCAGCCCTGGGCGAGGGGTCACGGAACCTCTCAATCACCGGGAGGAGAAATCTAGAGACCCAGAAGGAGCCTTTACTAATACTAATAATTTTAATTAAAAATATAATTCATTTATTTTTTATAATATTTTATCACAATAAAACATATAATAAAATAAAATAAATAAAAATTCTGAGTGATTTAATACTTATTATAAATTAATACCTTTAAGTTATATAAATATATCATATTTATCCACATCACCTCATAACTTTCGTAATCTTTTTCTTTGCAGGATGCTTAAAAAATAAAGGAAAAGAACAACTACCATATATTCGGCAAAAACCATGTGTTCTTAGAGTCTTTATTATGCAAGATTCCTAGCCTCATCTCAAAAGTTCAACTCATCCATATTTTTACTTGAAGTTTTATAAAATGTTTCATATTTTTTTTCACCTATATTTTTATACATCTTAAAAATCAACACTAGTAAATCATCCAAAATATGTCACTCCGATATAGTCGTTATGGTCTGGCTGATTTGTCTGTGTTCGGGAACGTGCAAAAGTTCGGCGACGTGAAGGGGATGGACACACCATATCCCGAGGGGGGATGTGAGCGGAGTTAGATAAGAGGCCGTAGGATTCTTTTATGTCAGCTTTTGGCTAGCCGCATTAGAGCCCCATCTTAGCTGTTCCTACCGCATCGTCCCTTGAATCTTCCTTCCTTAGCTCATCACTAGGTTAGTCCAACCCCAGGAGTGATTTTGTTGGACCCATTCCGGGGCCTCTATCATTCCCTCCATTCATAGTTTTCTTTGTTTTTCCGTGAAAGGGATTCTTTGACCGAGGGAGAGCCCATAAGAAGAGTGTCAACTCATTGTTAGTGGGTTGAAGGGGGGGGTTAGAGGGGTAGAGGTTAAGGGTTAGAGGTTTAGGGGGTTAAATGGGTTAGGTGTTTAGAGTTTTAGGGTTAGGGGATGGTGGAATTAGAGCTCTAGGCATCCTCCACCTTGAACAAAATACGATGGTGGAATTTCAAATAAATCGATGCCCTAACTATCACACCAAGAGGGAACCCTTGTTTCTCCTTTGACTTGAGGATTTCTTGAAGGTTTGCACTTTGTAGTTCATCATTTAAAACCTATTATCCTAACTATAAATGATCATTGGATGAGCCATTACCACGATATATCTCCCAAACCTTAGTCTCTTATGTGATTTCTCTCAAAAAAACAATTCATGGAAAGTCACTCCTAGATTCTCCCAAAGCTCATACTTTAATTGAATTTTTACTTGCCTCACTTTGAAGCCTAGTATAAACATGTCAATCACAAGAGAGGGATTTTGGAAGTTTTGATCTTAGGCATTTATCATTTTTTAATATTCTAACCTTAGGTCATCTTTCCTCAAGCCTTTCTTGGAGAGTCCTTCTTTTGCTTCTAAAGTAGGGAACCTATTATTTAATCCTCTCTTTGAATGGGCATTGAAATAACATTGTGCATCATTATTGGTCTCATCATTCTAGTAATCTCCCCATACCGAGACTCCTCCCATCGTTGAAAGCTCATAAAGAGCAGGGGGAAATTGAATGAGGTGACAATGGGTCCCTTTTTGGTCCCATTGTTTCCACTCGATTCAGTGGTAGTCCCTTTGGAACCCTCCTAGGACCCTTGCTAAACTATGCCAAAAATTTTTTCAAAAGTGTATGGCTCACTTGAAAATAATAAATATAGTTTGGGGAAAGGTTTTACACAAAAGGAAGGGGTCTATTATGAGAATACTTTTTCCCCCCATAGCAAAATGGGATACCATATGGACATTCTTTACCCTAAACTCAAAAAGCTGGAAATTCCATCAAATGGATGTAAAAATTGCTTTCTTGAATGGAGATATGAAAGAGAATGTTTTAGGGTCCTAACTGTATGATTTTTTGTGAAGGGTTAGAACATAAAGCATGCAAGCGGTAAAATCCTTGGCAGTCTCAAGAAAGCACCAACAGCCCAGTATTAATAAGGGTTAGGGAATAGGGGCTTCTAGGGGGTTAGAGGTTTAGGTTTAGGGGGAATAATGTGTTAGGTGGTTAAGGGGTTAGGGATTGAGGGGCTTTCATGGTTAGGGGATTTAGGCGCATTTGTAAGGTTAGGGCATAATGAGTTAGTATTTAAGGGATTAGGGATTCTGTTAGGGAATAATGAGTTAGTGTTATGGTTATGGATTTGGGGTTAGGGGGTTAGGGATTTAGTGCATTTAGGTTAGGGGGAATAATGGAGTTAGTGTTATGATTATCAGGCTTAGGGTTACATAAGATTTAGTGTCACTAGGGGTTAGGTGAATAATGAGCTAGTGGTTATGGATTAGGGATTATGGACTTAGGGGGATTTAGAAGTTAAGGATTTTAGGGGTTAGGGGTGAGGGGTTACCGGGTTATCGGTTACAACAATGGGGCTTAGGGCTAAGGGGTTAAGGGTTAGGGGTTTAGGTGTTAGGTGGTTTAGGGGTTTAAGGGTTTATAAGCTAGGGTTTTGGGGTTAAATGGGTTAGGTTTTAGGGGTTTAGGGGGTTAAATGGGTTAGGGTTGGGAATTAGGGCTAAGGGGTTAAGGGTTAGACGTTGTGTCACGGGGTTAAATGGGTTTAGGGGTTTAGAGGTTTAAGGGGTTAGGGGATTTTAAGGCTAAGGACGCAGTAGTTAGGGGTTAAGGGGTCAAGGGGGTTGTATGTTTAGGGGTTAAATGGGTTAGGTTTAGAGGTTTAGGGGGTTAGGGGATTTAGCGCTAAGGATTTTAGTGCTTAAAGGTGGGATTAGGGGTTAGGTTTTGGGGAGTTAGGGTTTGGGGTTAAATGGGTAAGGTTTTAGGGGTTTAGGGTTAAATGGGTTAGTGGCTCAGAATTAGGGTTTAAGGGGTTAGTTAAGGGTTTAGAGGTTTAGGTTTAGGTTAAATGGGTTAGGGTTTAGGGTTTAGGGTTAAATGGGTGAGGGTTATAACCATTTACGGAACAAGGTACACTCAGTTGTAGTAACCATAACTTGGTCAAGTTGTTATAGTCAAGGCAAGATTCTGAAGGGTTCCCAAGTTCCAAAAAAATAAGGGTAATTGAGGGCATGAGAACTAAGAAGTGTCAAGCAGTGTGTCAAGGAGAATGAAAGGCCATGCTAACACATGCTAGAAAGTGTCAATGGATGTTGAGGAGTGTTAGGGAGTGCTGTGACATTGCAAGGGAGAAATAGGTCAAAATGCATGGAAATGAACGAATAAGAGTGTGTGCCAAGTAGTGTCAACGGTAATCCAAGTGTCTCAAGGATAAAGTGTGTTAGGAAGGCTGGAATAAGACTTGTAGGAGGTAATCCGCGGTTACATAAAGGGTTGCACAAAGTAGCTTCAGACAAAGGGAAACTTTGGGTTGGGCACAACATTATTTTCCAAATGACTTGCTGGGTTCCCAAGTCGTAAAAAAAGTAAGATTATCTATGACGTTATTTAAAGCTAAGGAACACCGAGGTGTGTCAGGGAATTCCTAGAAGTACTAAGACATGTTAGGCGTCTCAAGGCATGATAGGCATGGCAAGATGTGGTGTGCGGGTGTGGCATGAATACATGGGGAGTGTGAGGGCCAAGTGTCAAGGGAAACACAAGGGAGCACTAGTTTAAAATTCATGGAAATGAAGTATCACTGGGCCTGTGTGTGCTAAGAAGAGAATGACACGCATTCCGTGAGCTGCCAAGGCATGTTGGAGTGCTAGGGAAGCATACAAAGATGTTCCAAGTGCCAAGGTGGTGCCAATGCGTGCTAAGGAGTGTTAGGGAGTGCCTGGAAAACATAACATAGCACTAGGTCAAAATTAATAAATAAATGAATAAGAGTGTGTGACAGGGAGTGTTAGCAGCTCTAGGTGTTGAGATTCAACAAGATGATGAGCTTAGTGTGAAAGAGTTGCCTTCACTAAGTGGGTCTACAGGGTATTTTTTCCGCAAGTCTATTTTTTAGACTATGTCTATTTTTAGACATGGAGACCATATTTCAAAAGTTGCGTGATGCTATTTGTGGATGGTTGAGTCACTGTTGGAAAATAAAGATGGATTTCTATTTTTAGACATATTGGGCGAAGTCTATTTATAGATCGTTGATCTAAAAATAGAAGTGTCGATTATTATTAGCTCTTAATAATAATTAGACCCTAAATAACAACTTATTCTTCGGGAGCGCTTAATTCTTGTGTAACAAATGTGGTAGATCAGCTTATCAAGGAATTACGCAATTCCTAGGCTTCATCGGTGTTCATGCATGGAGGACTCATGGCAGCTATGATGGAGTTTGTTTTAGTTTAACTACATCCTTGGAGTTAAACTCAATTGAACTAATTGTGTCTATTTCTAATTGATTGATACATTAGTGGGAGTGGAGTGAATTAATTAGTTAAATTAATTCACAAATAATAACTCATTAATCAACCGAACAGACACAAGCAACTACTTCGCATGGGAGTTCCGTTGAGAGATAGGTGAAAAGGCGAGGACTATCAAGCCAGACTATGTTGATGCATCCAATGCATCACACATCCATTGGAGATGCCAATCGTGATTGCGCAACAAGGCAAGCGTAATTAAAGTCATTCGCAGCTATTCTTCAAATAAGGATTGCGGCAGAGAGGCAAAGCATCGTGAGGTAAGAAATCAAGGCATAGATTTGTAGTTTTCTTCATGATAGTGTGTGCTTACTGTATTGTACCGAGAGCTTGATATGCTCAACTTTGTATGAGGATTGTTAGCATGATCTCTATGACATATATTATACGATAGTTGGGGTTTTCGCCTGTGCTTTCCCGTTAAACAATTGTGTTATGTGTGTTGATTTTTATTTGCCCATGTGTATGCATTACATCTAGTTTTGAATTTCACAAATGATCAATGGTGGAATGATTCCGTATTTTGCATAAATTTAAATAGTGTGATACGAGAGAATCTATGATATATAACACATTAGTTACATAATTTCTACACTAGGTGTCTCGAGGAGGGAGTGACACCAAGATGATAGTCGCATCAAGTCATGTTATAGTGTCAGTGGCGATATGCATCCAAGATGTGCCGGTGCCAGGGTGTGCCAATATGTGCTAGGAAGTGTTAGGGATTGTCGTAAACACAAGGGAGCATTTACATTGTAGCCATTAGAGAAGTATTTACGTTGTAGCCATTGCGAGACCTCGAGAATTTTTTGTCCATGGAGAATTATTTATGTTCGCCATTGCATTAAAGCAAGAGGTCTCGTCAATGCCTTTTGTATGTGTTTATAAATTGAAGAAAGAAATCATAAACAAGAAGGGCCCGAAAGAACCGAACAAAGAAATGGAGGTCACTAGGATAAAGGTGATGGCATTTTATTTGGTAGTTTCATACTATCACAAGGGCATCCAAGACAACCATGACTCGATTGAAGAAGTGGGAAAACAAGTCATGCATCTACATCGAGGAAGATATCAATCCATTTTCGACTAAATCGATATACAACTATGGCTCTCTCTACTCGGGCGTATTTCATTGATATTGTGTTAGTTATCTATTATTAACCTATGCTTGTATCTATTTAAATGTGGATAATCGTATCGATAGCCCAAAAATGAGGCATTTTGGATTGTCTATAGTTTGTACTAGTTCTCAAAAAAGGACTAGCAACAAGCATCTTCTTTGACTGCAAAAAGTATTCTACTTGTTGTGTTGGGAGTTTTCTCGTGAAATTTATAGAGAACCCGAAATATTTTTTTTATATGTAATGTGCGTAACCTTTATAAATCTACCCTTCAAATCGTGGTCAACCCAAATAAATCCGATTTGGGGGTTCCACTACAACAACATTTTCCCCACAACAAGCACAAGATCAAGCCAACATGTGTGATGTGTGCGTTTAAAGAGATGGATAGGTAGGTTTACCCTTACGAGAACATGGCATCTAAAAATCACTCACGATTACTCGAGTGCAAGCATTTGCGAAATGGCATTATGAGTGGAGCCTTTCCTAAGAGATTATTCATTTACATTACAATATATACAACATGCAGCTAGTGTTCCATCCATGTTAACGCACACACTTGATGTTATCAATCCCAACCGGGTACATGATTTTATATATTCACATATGGGACAACACAAGATGTCAACAAAGTCACATACTTATCGAAATCCTCAACCAGGAATATGCTACATTGCTTCTTAATGTGCGTTTTCAACTAGGTAGGCATCAATGACAATCATTACAATGGTTAAGGGGATCTAAGAGAGAATTATGTAAGGATTTCCTTCAGGTAAAGGCCATTGGTATTACTATTGTTAAAGGGGGTGGCCTACAAGGATACATTGGTAGCCATCGATGCAAGAGCATAATTTCAACAATTTATTTCAAAATTTGTATTTGTCCTCCATAAGGTCTTAGAGATTTATGTAAGAGGAAGTTGGTTTCTCATAGTTCTACAATTTTGTAGAATTTCTAACTTCATACTTGGGATAGGAAATTTTAGTAATTTTAGGCATAAGTTAAGATGTTTTTTATTTTTATTTTTAAGGCCTCCTTTGTCATTAGGAAAGTTTAGGTCTTATGATTAGGATTACTTGTGGCATCCTATGTATTTTTCAAACTCCAATACACCAAGGAAAATATGGAGGACATTTGGGGGAAATGTGATTGTCCATCAAATGTAGATCGGATTTGGGGAACTTGTAGCTCTTTCTCTGGACCCTACTAGTTCTTAGAGGTTGTATTTGGAGCTAAGCATATGAAAAAGCATAATATGCCCAAGAATACTAGCGTTGGAGCACCTATGGTTTGGGATAAAGGATAATGGGTTCTAGGAGTTAATGGGTTTAAGGGTTTAGGAGCAAGGGGTTAAGGGTAAAGGGTAAAGGGGTAAAGGGTTAGGGTTTAGTGGGGATTTAGAGGTTAGGGGTTGAGGTTAGGGTTTTAAGGGTTAGAGGTTAATGGCTTAGTGGTTAAGGGATTTAGGGGTTAATATTAACCATCAAGGGCTTACATGTCGTGGGATTTAGGGGTTAAGTGCCCAAGGGTTATGTTATCTAGGTAAGCGAAGGTTAAGGGGTTAGGCGTTAATGAGTTTAGGGGTTAGGGGTTATGGGTTAAGGGTCAAGGTCTAAGAGGATATGGGATTAGGGTTTATGGGGTTAAAGGATTCCTAAGTTAGTGGTTAGGGGTTAAGGGGTTAATGGCTTTTGGTTTAAGAGATCAAGGGGTTAATTTGTTATGAGTTATGGGTGTAGGGATTAAGGGATTGTGGTTTTGGGGTTAAAGGGATAGGGACTTTAGTAAGGCGGGTTAAGTGCGTATGGGTTGTGATAATGTGGCCTCAACCTCGTCACAACTATTAGGGTTCCCCTATCAATTTCTCTCTAATGGGCTTTACCTATAGATCCCCTAGCCCCTATGCCATAAGGCCCTAAGGCTCCTTCTCATTCTCTAATGTTAGGATTATAGATCCCGCAAACCATTGTCGAACCTTCACTTCTACCCATCCATGCTATTCTTATGTCCCCTTGCCCCGATCAATACACCAAAAATACCCCCCTCCCCCAAAATTCATGAGAATTGAACATTTGGAGGCGATCATTTAACAACAAATTCACAACTACTCCATTTATAATGGTGTCTTAGAGCTATTAGATGTCATTTCATTGAGCTACGTTGATAAGTGAGAGCTATGCATAGCTCACTAAAGGTGTATCAAGAGACTATTAGTCTATTGCCATAGAATTTGACTCTTCTTTTCAAGAATCTAACGAAATGGAGAAGATGTGGAGACAATCTCCATTCTTCTTCTTTCACCGGGCCATGTAAAATAAAATGAAGCAAATAGTCTCAACCCCTTGGAGAAGGAAAGTTGAGAACTATAATTAGCATGAACAAACAAAGAATCCAATGAGTTAAGCTTAGAGGGGTCTCCCTTTGTAAAAAAGCATCCATAAGCTTGTTAGAGTTAGTATGAATCTTTACTAGAGGTTAAGTAGTCTTCACATCACCAACCACATCCAATAGAAAGGTACCAACCCCTAAAATAAAAATGATGTCTCCAAATAAGGTGTAGTTATCACCAATAATATCACCTTATGAATCTATTACAATATGATTTGAAAGTACGTTTCCATACATGTGTGAAAGAAAACCATTTGGTTAGCAAAAGGAAGTCTTTTTTAAGACCTTTAGAAACCCGCCTTGAAGGAGACAAGAAGGGTTTGAAACCATATAATACAAGTCGATCTATGAAACCCTATTTCGATGTTTTCTATGCATGTGTTTGTTCACTCGGTTTAACACGTGATAGATAATATATGAAGCCTTTTTTTCCACATATCATCTTCATTAGATATCATGTTGCTAAGAATGAAGTGTTTGGATTAGAGTTAAAGTTCCTATTTTTAGTTTGTTGTCTTTTTTTGTCTTTTAGAGGCACAAATATTTCGGTATATTGTGCTAAGGTAGTTTGGCTTTCAAATCATTCAAGGAATTTGTGAGCTAATATAAGAAAATATTGTAATTTTTGAAATAACATGATGAACTATTTAGCACAATTTGTGGTGTTGGATTGATTGAGATGTTTATTTTTGATGTATGCCGGATGTACATCTCTTTAGCCCATAGACAAAACTCATTAAGCATTGTTGCAAGTATGTTATCGACATGTTGAAGTGCCATGGAGACTTAGAGGTAGAAGATTAGACTTGTATGTTTTCACCTATCCCATGATACCTTGTGGAGGTAAGCAAAATTTCCATTTTTTTAACTTTTGGATATATTCTATACGCTCTTGGAGAGAATTTCAACCTTTTAAATAAAACTACAAACAAATGTACATTCATGCAATAATTACTAATTGATTTGGGGGAGACTCGACAAATTGTAGCATGTTGGCTTGTTGAATTTGTTAGTAAGTTAATTAGGGCTTGATAAATTTGTAAGCTTTAGTAGGATTTATTGCGCTTGTATGTTTAGAGAAGTGAGTTTGGAGTGGTGGTTGTGCTTCCTTTATTGAATTTGATTTCTTTGGTTCTTCTTCTCGCGTGCATGCCCACCCGTGTGGGTATATTCCGTTAGTGGTTAGGGATCAGGGCTTAAGGGTTAGGGGCATAATGAATTAGTATTTAAGGGATTAGGGATTGGGGTTAGGGAATAATGAGTTAGTGGTTAAGGGTTATGGATTAGGGGGTTAGGTTAGGGGGATTTAGGCGCATTTAGGGGTTAGGAGTGAATAATGAGTTATCGGGTTAAGGGATTAGGGATTGGGCTTAGGTGTTAGGGGGATTTACGTTAGCTAGGGGTTAGGTGAATAATGAGCTATGGTTAAGGATTAGGGATTAGGGGCTTAGGGCTTAGTGGATTTTAGCGCTAAGGATTTTAGGGGTTAATGGGTTAATGGTTAAGCATTAAATTCGCTAGGTTTAGGGTTAAGGGATTAGGGGGTTTAGGTGTTGAAGTGGTTTAGGGGTTTAAGGGTTTAGAGGTTTAGGGTTTAGGGGTTAAATGGGTTAGGGTTTTAGGGGTTTAGGGTTAAATGGGTTAGGGGGTTGGGAATTAAGGCTTAAGGGGTTAGGGTTAAGGGTTAGCCGTTTGGTAGTTTAGGGTTAAATGGGTTTATGGCTTAGAGTTTTAGGGGGTTAGGGGGATTGTGCGCTAAGGATTTTAGGGTTAAGGGGTTAGATGTTTAGGGGGTTAAATGGGTTACGAGTTTAGAGGTTTAGGGGGCTAGGGATTTATCAGCTTAAGTATTTTAGGGTTAGGGGTTAGGGTTTGGAAGTTAAATGGGTTAGGGTTTTTAGGGGTTTAGGGGGTTAAATGGGTTAGGGTCGAATTAGGTTTAAGGGGTTAGGGGTTAGGGGCTTAGGGGGTTAAAATGATTAGGTTTAGCGTTTAGGGGGTTAAATGGGTGAGGGGTTATAGTCATTTCTTAGGTGAACAAGGCACAATCTACTAGAGGTAAATCCTAACTGTCAAGTTGTTATATTCAAGAAGTAGACTTGGCTGGTTCCCAAGTTCCAAAAAAGTAAGGGTAATCATGGGAGGGCATGATAACCAAGGAGGTCAATGCGTGCCAAGGAATGAAAAGGCATACACACATGCCGTAAAGTGTCAATGGATTTTGAGGACCGGCTGTGGAGTGCCGTGACATCGCAAGGGAGAACTAGGTCAAAATGCATGGAAATGAAATCCAATAAGAGTGTGTGCCAAGTAGTGTCAATGAATTCCAAGTGTCTCTCAAGGATAAAGTGTGTTAGGGGGGAAGGTCAATAAGACTTGTAGGAGGTGTTTGCGTTACATAAAGGGTTGGACAAAGTAGTTTTACGCGGGAAACTTTGGGTTTCGCACAACATCGATTTTCCAATGACTTGGTTAGGTTCCCAAGTCACAAAAAAGCCAAGGTTATCTATGACGACATGAAAGCTGCAGAATACCAAGGTGTGTTAGGGAATTCCTAGAAGTACTAAGACATGTTAGGTAGTTCCACAGCATGATAGGCATGCCAAGATGTGGCAAAAGCCAGGGTGTGGCATGAACACATGCTAGGGGAGTGTGAGGGCTATGCCGTGGAAACACAAGGGGGGCACTAGTTTAAAATGCATGGAAATGAAGTATAAGCTAGCTCCGTGTGTGTTAATAAGGGAGTGACACGGGGTATTCTGTGAAGTACCAAGGCACGTTAGAGTGCTAGGGGAAGCAGAAAGTTGTTCCAAGTGCCTGTGTGCCAATGTGTGCGAAGGAGTGTTAGGGATAGGAAAACATAACAAAGAGGTGCACTAGGTGAAAATTCATAAATGAATGAATAAGAGTGTGTGACAGGAGTGTTGCTAGCAAGTTTTAGGTGTCTCGAGGAGGGAGGACACGGTATGATAGGCAATACTAAGTCATGTTATAGTGCCAGGGCAAATACATCCAAGATTTTATATATTCACATATGGGACAGCTTCACAAGATGTCAACAAAATCACATACTTATCGAAATCCTCAACCGGCAATATGCTACATTGCTTCTTAATGTGCTTGCAACTAGGTAGGCATCAAAGACAATCATTGCAATGGGTTAAGGGGATCTAAGAGAGAATTATGTAAGGAGTTCCTTCTAGTCAAAAAGGACATTGGCATTACTATTGTTAAAGGTGGCCTCCAAAGATACATTAGTAGCTATTGTTGCAAGAGCATAATTTCAACAATTTATTTCAAAATTTGTATTTGTCTTCCATAAGGTCTTAGAGATTTTTTAAAGAGTGTAGTTGGTTTCCTTGTTGCCCTATAATTTTTGTAGAATTTCTAATTTCATATTTGGGATAGGAAATTTTAGTAATTTTAGGCATTATAAGTTAAGATGTTTTTTTATTTGTAAGGCCTCCCAAGTCATTAGGAAAGTTGAATGTTATGATTAGGATTACTTGTGGCATCTTATGTATTTTTCAAACTCCAATACACCAAGGCAAATATGTGGAGGACATTTGGGGAAAATGTGATTGTCCATGAAATGTAAATTGACTAGGGAACTTGTAGCTCTTTTCCTTGGACCCTACTAGTTCTTAGAGGTTGTATATATTTGGAGCGGTTAGCAGTGAAAACATAATATGCCCAAGAATATTAGTGTTGGAGCAAAATGATGGTTAAAACACGAGATTCAAAGTTCAAATCCCCTTGAGTTGCCAACCAAAAAATAATATTTTTTTATCTATTTATTTATTAAATTTTTAGAATGTGGTTTAATGAAAAAGAAAATATAATATAAAAGAAATAAATTATATGACATGATTAAATTCTCATGGTTTAAATATCGATTTTCAAAAATAAAAAATATAGTTTTATCCACTATCCACTCATGGATATTTCAATGCAAACTTCCCAATGCTAATGATTTTGTCTTAATTGCTAACTATCTTAAATGGGTTTCGTCTTAATTCTCATTGTCTTAAGTCACTATTGTCTTAAATATAAAGTTTTGTCTTAAATATTTTTGTCTCAAAGTGCTTTTGTCTTAAATCTAAAATTTTGTCTTAAAATATTTTTGTCTCAAATTGCTTTTGTCTTAAAATTTATTTGTCTCGAACTGCTTTTGTCTTAAATATAAAGTTTTGTCTTAAAATATTTTTGTCTCAAACTCGTTTTGTCTTAAATATAAAATTTTGTCTTAAAATACTTTTGTCTTAAATAATTTTGTCTTAAATTTTTTTGTCTCAAATTATTTTTGTCTTAAATATAAAATTTTGTCTCAAATTATTTTTGTCTCACACTATTTTTGTCTTAAATTTTATATTTAAGACAATTCAATTGATATTAAATTTTAATATAAAATAACTAAAATAAAAAGTGACTTTTTAAGACAAAAGATTTCTTTTGTCTTAAACAAATGTCTTAAAATACCCTTGGTGTAGTAGTGCATTGACTGTAAAGCCTTCGGAGAGAGGTAAGCTGCAATCACACTTTCCAACTTCCAGTATTGTATGCAAACTCTTCGGTCTGGAATTTATTTATTTATTTTTGTATGTTATACTCTCTCGTAGCATGATCGGTACATGGCTGATTTGATTAGTGGATTTCGTGAAATATGCATTGGAATTTCCATGGTACTGCAAAGGTGCCTAGATGGGAGGCTAGGAACTTTATCGAAATATATGAACATAACTATTCATGGCTCAAGTACTAACCTTGTCTATAAAATTTGATCAGTTTCAATGAGTATAAACAAAATCAATCCTGAAGCTTCAGTAAGCGCTCTCAATACACTAATCTATGTTCGCTATGTATTTTTTCAGGTCTAATATAAACCAGAAAATTTTGGAGTTGGCGAAATTGGACTTTAATATTTGCAATGCACACATAAGAAAGAGATGCAACTTATCTCCAGGTGCACATTATGATGGGATATGATAGGATATATTATGTATCTCATCGTTATGTTTGCTTGTGACATATGACGGTGTGCTATATTATGTATCTCATCGTTATGTTTGCTTGTCAATTTTGTGACATATGACGGTGTGCTATATATATATAGGTGGTGGGCAGACTCATATCTGCCGCAGCTGAATTTCTATAGGAAACGTCACGTGGAGTTTTACTTTTAGGCGGTTCTAAGCACATTTGAGCCCGAATTTTGTAGCAGCAGAATCGCCTTCACACAACTCTCAACATTGTTGATTGTTCTAGATGACCTATATGATATTCACGGAACTTGGACCAAATCAAAATCTTCACTGAGGAGTGAGAAGGTGAAATCGAATTCCTGCCATCGATTCATTCGTTGTAATTTCTGCGCCAGCGGACATTGTGGGATAGCACGAAGTTTTTTATGTTTTTCAATAATCATCTTGTATTGGGATAGTTCGATAATAGGCCGTCTTCCAGACCACATTAAAAAATTATTCGATTTCTTCATTAATACATCCAATGAATGGACTGCTGAAGTGGAAAAAATGCAAGGAGGATGGTGGCAGCGTACATACAAAAAAATGGCGTATGTATTATTTATAATTTTTTATAGACAACTACGAAAAATGTTGCTATTATTATGTCTGAATCAATGAAATATCTGACCGGTTGCCTTCATTCTTAGTGTGGAGCGATGCCTCGAGTCTTATCTGCAAGAAGCGGAATGGATGACGGCTGGATATGTTCCATCGTTTAATGAGTACTATAAGAATGGCCTGTTAGCTCGGGGATGTGTGTGTTAAATTTGATTCCGCTTCTGTTAATGGGCTGGTCAAATTCTACCAGACCACACTGGAGCAAATATTCTATCCATCCAAAATCCATGATCTGTTAGAACTGGACGGTCCGACTCAAGGACGACCTAACAGATTTTGAGGTATTTGAAACTAAAATTAATTTTTATTTTAAACATAAGATGATATTAGCATTTGTTTTAACATTTTCCTCATACAATGTGTGTGTGTGAAGCAAGAGAAGGAACGCGGGAGGTATTTCAAGTTTAGAGTGTTATGTGAAAGACAATCCCGAATGTAGCCGTGAAGATGCCTTAAATCATATGAAAGGCATCCTGGACCTTTCTGTCAGCCAACTGAATTGGGAATTTCTAAAGCATGACAATGTGCCTTTGTGTTGCAAAAGGTTTAGTTTCAATGTTGCACGAGGCATGCACTTCCTCTACAAATACAAAGATTTTGTATCCATTTCTGACAAAGAGGTAAAGCACCAAATATTCAAAGTTCTTATGGAGGCAGTGTAGCTCTGAATATTATGGTCATGGCTCATAGACTTATTAATTTGTGTGCAGAGGGGCTTATATTTGCCACTGCTGTACAGTAAATGTCGAAATATTCCAGGTCTTTTTGGTTGTCAGTCGTAACATATTCCTAATATAATAAACCATCCTGTTGATTTTTGATGGCAAAGTTTGAGAAACCGTTTTATGTGGTATAAAATATCTTTTCAATGAAATGCTTTGATTTTTTATCTTGGCTTTTCATGAATTTGGTAGAGATTTATTATAATTTTATATAAGTTAAGTGCTTCAAGGTATTAAGTTTATTTATTCATTTTAAAGCATGAAACATCACAATTGTATTTAGGCATTCATTTTAAAGCATGAATTTGGTAGAGATTTATTATAATTTTATATAAGTTAAGTGCCTCAAGGTATTAAGTTTATTTATTCATTTTAAAGCATGAAACATCACAATTGTATTTAGGCATTGAGAGAAATAAAAATAAAAATAAACCAAAAATATTTATTATGTGATGATTTTTTATTATAGGTTATTCATTTTAATAAATTTGTTAATCTTTTCATGATATATTGATTTACACATAAATTTCAAAATGCATATATTTATTAATGATCCATAAATAAAAATTAATGAAACAAAAAATTAATAAAGAAAAATGCTATTGTTTGAGGAGATGGAAAGTGCTTAGATCGTTACCCTTACCCCCTAGGTTAGGGAAATTTTGTTATGTGTCTCAAGTAAGTGAATTAGTCAATTTTTGTTTACATCTTTTAGATTTTTTGCACTTCTTCGAGTTATCTTGCTCTTAACGATGGCCATGGAAGGGCTTAGAGTTCGAGAGAAAAAGCCTCGTGGATGTGAGATCCTTTTGACCTACGGAAACATTTACACTAATTGATGTTGTGGTGAATAAATTAAAAGTGTTAAGATAATGAAAAATATTAAGCACCATGAAGTAATCTAATGGTTGGTTTCTTGTCTCTCAAGTTTGTGAACAATATGATATCTAATGTACATGATGAAAAGGTAGTAAACCAATCATTAAATTAGTGCATGGTGTTTAATATTTTCCAAAAAATGTGTGCCATGTACATTCAACTTGATTATACATTTATTCAATAAAAAAGATGTAAGAAATGTGCCCATTACTCCCTTGCAGTGTTGGAATTGATGAGATTTAAAACAAAGGGTTCACCTCCCGAGTATGTAGGTTGTGGAGTTTACAATGAAGTTAATTGTGGGGGAATTATTTCAATATGAAATAATTGACAAGCACTAGGGAGTTGGGTTTTTATTGGTAGGAGAAAAGGAGAAGCACATCTTCTCAATGAAGAGGAAAAAAAATGATCAAAGGAGATTTAAAAGTTGAGTACTTAGAATGTGTTGGATTATATCAAGAAAATTTAGTAATTTAGTAAGGTGTCACTTCATGCTATCACTATTAAAACACTATATCATGAAAATGTGATAGGGCATAATTTACATATTTCACTAGGTTATTGGGAACCTTTTTAGTTAATGTCGAAGGTGTGGCTATGATTTGTCTTTGATTTTCTTCATTTCTAAAGAAGATGTAGGAAAAAATTAAGTGATTGATTATTCAATGGAAATTTTATGCTCAACTTGAGATTATGGCACCCTTGTTTTGATTTTCATCCAAAGTAATTAGGACCTACTCCCATCTAGGTTAAAATTCCAAATTCTTCTTTAGAAGTTTGGGATAATATTTTTTTGTGGGATTTAGGGTATTATTTGGGAAGTATGTCATGGTGGATCCATCCTACAATTATTAAGTGTGCAAATATTCGTTATACAAGAGAGTTTGTCAACATATTGAAGTGAAGTAGGGGATTGAGAGTACATAGACTTTTGAGTAAAAATAATATATAGTCTATGTGGAGGACCTATCATCATGTTTTGCATGTTAAGGTGGATTTACGATTCTCGGAAAAGAGTATCTCCTATAGGTTCGGTGGCCAATATAGAACAAAAAGAGAGAAAAGGAACCCAATGCTTTCCTTAAAGTAAAATAGAGGAAAAAATAAAGCCTACCTATAATCCATCACATGCTTTACTCCTTCTTCAACTTGAATGCTCCAATTCCAAATTTTAAAATTAGAACATGCGCAAGTGAGATAACACAAGCCAATAAACTAAGAGATCTATGTAGTATCATCTAACTACTCTATTCAATAGATCAACATGGTATTACAAATACATGAAATAACAACATCACATATAAGAAAAAAATAATTCTAAGACATTCTTCGGCCATATAGTCAATTGTTCCTCTTACAACTATTTTTTATCTAACAAGTAAAATAGTTCCATCTCGGCATAAAATATTAAAATTAGTTTATACTTTAAACCATTTATTCCGAGCATCCATAAATTTTCAATACCTTTATTGGAAAAAATAATTCTTTACCTAAATGAAAAAAACAAAGTATGCAAGCTCGCACAAAAATAAAGATCCCATTTGTTGGGAATTTTCTTTAGAAGTTGTAACATAAATATGCCACGAAGGACATCAAAACATTATATAGAAAGCAAGTGCTAAAGGCTCTTGTTTCGTAACTTCATTGGTTTCTAGATGGGGTGTCCAAGCAAATCGTTCATCGGGTCCAAAAATGATCGACTTGCTCTATGTCAACAACATTCAATCACGAGAATGTTAATAATCAAGAAATTCCACACACTAGTAATTAGAGGCATGAACAATGATGCAAAAAGATTCATATTCAATCATCATTCCAACGTGTGGGACGATGATGTCATATATTCTCTCTCAACGTAGAGATCTACAAAACCAAACGTAAAATGGGATAAACAAACTCCGTGAGAAAATATTAAAAGACACGCTAAAAACAAACCCAAACACACATATAGACAATATGTACATAGTGTACTACGCAGATGAGATCAATCACAGAATTTTTTGAGGTACAACCCATTTCTAGGTTGCATTAGTGGAACTCATCGAAATCTATTAACTCATAGGTCCCTTGTAAGGACTAGCTTGACATCGTAGCTAGCCACACAGCTTGAAATTTTCCGCACCTAGCTTACTCACCTCCTAGTCATATAAGAGAACCAAGCTCTCCTTCCGAGAAGACTCGAGATTGAAAATTTTGTCATATTCTTCCTTAACGTGTATTTTATAAGCTTCATTAGCTAAAGAAACATCATGTTGAGTTTCATCCAAATGAGTCAAAATGTAAAATACTCTCCTCCTTATGGAAGTGAGAGGGAAGAAGTTCAAAAACTAGTTTTCAATATGGAATTTCCCACCCGGGATGGGGATGATTGCTTCTAGGACTATAGACTAATTGAAAGGGTGTGAATCCAAAGAGTTAAAATATAACTGAGGTTCAATATGCCCACAAGGAAGTGTAAAGAAGCATGTTCTAGTCCGATTTATCGAACCCTACCATACGTTGAAGAATAGTTTTAAGAAAAATTTTAACAACCTCAACTTCTTCATTAGCTCGTGATAGTGGGAGTGGAATTTTCATGTGAAAGTCCCAACTTAGCAACAATTTTTGGTGATCATATGATTATAGAAATTTGAAAAATAGAATTAACAAGACAAAAAACACAAATTTTATTCATTAAAATTGTTCCAAAACATTGATTTTTCCAAAAAGATTACATGTCTATTTATTTAGAGGAGGAAGTCTCTCGAATCTCTTCAAGAGAAAATTCCTCCTAGATATAAGTGGAGGAAGTTGAGAGCTATCCTTTCAACTTTAGGATTTTATCCTAACTTCCCTATCTCCTAAATACCCTACAATGACTCACTAATTCTAGAAACCTCGTATTCATTAATTAAATAATTACATAAAAATTAAACATGAGGATGCTCCCGCATCATACTACCGGGGAAGAAAAAGATACAATCATATGTTTTTCCCCGAAGTTCTTCAATGTTGGTACCATATTCCGAAATCTCTATTAAGAAACATCCAAGTAGTATCTTCCACTCGGGTTGATTCTTCCATTTGACCAAGTATTGAAGATACTTTTTCTTTATAGTCATTTTAGCCACTTTTCGATCGATGATGGATTCAATTTTCTTTGTCAGGCCGAAGGTAGTTTTTTTCTCCTGATCAAATTTACCATGAACATGTGCATTCATAGGATAATCCATTGGTTCCTTAAAGGGGTTATATCAAACATTAAATATTCGTGAAATAGCAAAGTCTTTGGGTAGTTCTATTTCATAAGCATTTGAGGAAAATTTCCTTGAGAATTTTGTGCATGGTCCAATATTTTTCGCCTTTAACTTATTATATTCCCTTCAGGAAATATTTCTTTTCAAAGATGTGCCATAACCAGGTCTCCAACATTAAATTGTAATTGTCTTCTTTTGGAATCTTCTCTTTGTTTATACTTGTTGTTGTTTCTTGACTCTGTGTTGTATTTCCCGCATACTTGCTGCAAAATATTCACCATATGCACTTCCGAGTCCTTAGCATCAGTATACACACAACTTAAATCCTTATATGACCCATATGGTCCTAGCGTATGAACATTGCTCTAATACCACTTGTAACACTCACACCAAAAAAAATAAATTACTTTTTACTCTACAACTAATCAACCTTAATCAAACCGTGTCACACTTAATCGCTTTGCATCACATATAGTTAGACTTTAGCATAAAAATTATTGACCCATCTAAGGTTGATATAAAGGTCTTAATTCCTAACATTGTATATGTATTTATAATACCCATTTACAATACCGCTTGCAATGGGATATTTTATTATGTTATATAGTTTATATGAATGTCGTTGCATAACTTCACTTCTTTAAACTTGAATGTTATCATATAGATTTAACGCTTACTCTAGCATCGCACAAAAGCATGATCCGTATTTTGTTAATACCAAGGGTTTAGCTGGCACATATTAGAAAATTGAATGCTACTTGTCCTGGATTTTAAACCCCTCAACAGCTATATCACAGTATGTGATTCTATGTGAGTTTTGATGGCCACTTGTCATAGATCTCACCATTGAATTATTGGAGATCAACGGTTTACATTTCCAGCGGGAAATGACTCATTATTCACACCAAACCTAGGTGGCTCCGTCATTTGTCATTGTTGCTGTGTCGGTTATTTTCCTTTGGTTCAGAGGGTTTGATACCACAACGATCTCGAACTCCAGCTCTGTCTAACTATGAAATCCATCCCAACTTGTGAGATTTCCAGAGGCGTAGTGCTCCATGGGTTGCAGTATGGTAGGAAGGAGGTCCTCGTTTCAGACCATTGGAGTTTTCTTGCAGAGTTCAACCTCCATCGCCATGGAAATATCTTCAAGTACTATCATTGACACAAGCTCATGGTTGCTTTACTTTTTACACCACTCAGCTCAGGTAATCATTCCATGTTCATTGCATTTACAGTTTTCCTCCAGTACTTTCTCGAATCTAGATTTTATCTCCTTAACAGTTTAAAATATTAAGTTTTAATTCTCTGGTGTTTAAACGACTCTAATTCGATGGCCAGAAATGTCGAGGCAAGCTTCTTCTACAGTTTTACCCTTTTTCGATTCCTCTTTTTTTAGTATGGTTCCTCATCTTTGATTATGTATTTCACCTTAAATATTACCTCACAGGATTCTTTCTGGGGTTTAATGGTTGCAGTTCAATTCTCCTATCGAATGGAAGGTTCTCCTGCATCGAAACTTCATGTTGCATACCGGATATCACAACTCACTGCTAATACATTTCGCTCACATTCTAGGTACTTCTAAAGGTGTCGCTTAGTATTCGAAGTCTTTCCTATCTCAGGCGATTTTCTATCTTTCACTGGGTTATGATCCCATACCCAGCTCAGTTTTAAGGAGTTTTTTGTCAGACATTTTTTTTACATTTTTTCCGAGTTGTCTTATGTACTAATATTTTCTACATAGTTTGTAAATTTATTTAACATTTTCTGACCAGAACCCTTTAGGCCTCGGTTAAGTCTTCCTCACACTCCTTTTGCTGTAAGCTTCATTGTGTTATTGTTTACGAGCGATTTTCTAAAGGGTTGAATACTAATTTTGAAACAATACCTCATTTGGTCCACATGTATATATATTTAAGCATGATTGCTTATTCATTCTACTTCTGGAAATGTGAAGACTGTATGCTCCAATTTTTCTGTTTATAATTAAGCTTCTCCATTCATTCGAATTCATATTTATATGCTTGACATTCAGGACTTAAACTCTGGTTTATGTATATTTGTACTTTTTCTTTAACGTAATCCTAATTTCCAGCTTTATTTCTCTTTTAAGATAATATATTTGTTTATATCACCTTACCTTTTGAATTCTTCCTGGCGACCAGACCACCTAACAATTATGTCTGTGTATATATGGTTAGGGGTAGTGACGGGTGTTGTGTTGGGGTATCACCCTCGTACCTAGAACCAAAGGCTCACACCGTCCTAGCTTAGTAGACAATAATCTTTCTAATTTTGTTTCTTTGCATAGTAATTTATAGTTTTAATAATCAAACATTTTATCATATATCTCTCTGTCCTAGTCATTTTGAATGCATCATGAGAGATAAAATAATTTCGGCAATAAAATACTATCTACATTTGTCTAATTTATGGTTAGTCGTTTTATTCCTCATATTCATTTTCTGTAATTTCCAAGTGTTTCAGAGCTAATATTGTTTTTCTTATATAAATGTTCACAATATTATTCTACAATATTTTATAGTAGTAATCACAGACTTTAGAAGTATTTTCTGAGTTATTTATAATTCATAACTTGTCCCTTTTCTAGTAGAAAGAAATGTTCCAAAAGAAAAATAGCTTTCTCTTGAAATTAAATAACACTTAACTGTGTAAAAATATATTAAAAACATTCTTCCTGTCTAAATAAATCTGAAATAAATAGTCACTCATCTGAAAGTGTATTTGGCTGTTGGTGTCCACCCAACCTTCAAGAGAGGAAATTACGTCCTCCTATTTTCCACGTGCTCCACTCCTGAAGAGGTACAGGTTGACAGTAGTTTCTCTGTTATGACCTGAGGGCTCCAAGTCCAATGAGTGCTAGAAAATTTCAGGACTTGCTGAGTGATTTCCACTGGTCTCTACCAGCTTAGGAATATTTCCCACTCTCCTCCTCAGTCCCTGAACAAAACCCCTATTCCTTACTGGGATGATTCTCTTATCCCCAGAGGAGCAAGTAACTGTTCAAACTATCCAACCACCTTTCAGTTATTGGAAAACATTTACCATCAGACTTTTTACTTTTTTATGGAACCACATTCCATACCTAGTTTTATTTTTCACAATAATAATAAAGAAAAATAAAATTTTCGAGAAAAACATTAAGTGTCTCAGTATTTTCTTTTAAAAAAATAATAAAATGTCATTTAACTAGTTAACAACTAGTTAATATTAAATGCAGTTGTCACACATATACTTTATTAAGGATGTGAATTTAATTGTTGGTTGCCTTTTTTAATAGGGTTGCACCATAAATAAGGGATACACCCAAGCTTGTCTAAGATATGGTTATAATAATTTAAGTGTGTTGAATCTTTTTTGTATTCGTAGGAATTCAAAAGATCTGAAAAAAAAAATAGTTTATATCTGTGATTGGCCACAAAGAAAGCCATCATAAATGTAAGAGCTCTATCCATATTTTTTGGATTTCATTATTTCATCCAGGATTGTGAAAATGTGCAATCAAAATCCAACAAAGTGGTGTAGGAGGGAGAATCATTGTTGTATTGGTTGGTGAGGAGCTTAAAGAGAAGGGCTATGGACACCATATTTATGGTAAATTGAGTTGTTGTTATTGTTGAAGCATATGTGGATTTTATTGGTATCCTTGTAAAATTATGAAGATAGACCTCGTAGGATGAATCATTTATGAGCAAAGAAGAAAGAACATGTTGGTATAGAATGGTATATATTGGGAGATATAAATGGATCAAAGGAATTTAACTTCCAATGTATCCTTGAAAGCATATGTCTTTATAGCTGGAGTAGCATAGATGTTATTGGATTTGATTTGACATAGTGTTGCATGCCTCCTTATATTTTTTAGTTGACAATAACTCTAACCCCATTCAAAATTGTTAAAGAAAATATGGAAAATGGAAATAAACTCTAAATAAGTTGGTGAATTGTGTCATGGGATTTAAAAGCACAAAAGAGGAAAAGGAGGAATGAAAGGGGTTGGAGTGCATAATGAGAAGTTAGGGTCAGGGAGAAGCCAATGATCACGTTACTATTAGAACTAAAAATTTGAGGTAGTTACTGTCTAAACTAAATGGAATGAAGGTTGTTCTTAGAAACCTCATAGTATAAACGCATATACATGTTGGAACTGCATGACTTGTGTCAGCAAATTGAATAAGGCATCCTTGATTTATATAAAGAATATATTGGCTCATGATATACCCTATTTCTCTAGCCATGAAATTATAAGGATTGTAAATGAACTGGGATCTAAAGTGAAGAATTTCATTGTTGGAAATCACATTGGAATAAGCTATATTGTTTGGAGCTACCAAAATACTAAGAACAAACTTGATAGCAACAATGTTGAAGGGGTATCTTCAATCTCTGCACTTCAACTAGCATGCTAATTAATGGAGAGAACTATTAGTTCTAGAAACATCTAATCTGGTTAATATGTCATCTATTTATAGAAATTTGTAAGTAATTGAAGTTTTTGCATGTGAGATTAGGCTTCACTGTCTTCATGAGATTATTGAGGAAAGATGGGTGTTGTAGTTGGTAAATACAATGCTTCAATGGATATCCTTGGATCTTCGGTTCAATGCGCCATGTATAGTTATATTTTGAAGCATTGAAGGAGTGATGTCTGCTATAAAAGTAACCAATATGCCACCATTGGCATGGGATGCTACCAAATCTCACTCATTGTCTCTCTCTCCATATCTAACTATTTCTCTCTCCATATATATATGTCTCTCTCTGCCTCCCTCTTTCTCTCAACGTCTATCTCTCTCTCCTTCCCTCTTTCCCCCTCACCTCCACCCCTTTTCTCCCTCCTTCCTTCATCCCCCATTCTCTCCCCCATATCTCTTTCATTCCTTCTTTCTCTCCTCTCTTCCCCACTCCCTTACTCTCTCTCTCTCTCTCTCTCTCCCTTATAACCCTCTCTTTTTCTCTCCACATCTCTATCTACCCTCTTTCCTCTATATATCTCTCCTCGTTCTGATCTCTCTTTCTATCTACACCCTCCAGCTTTAATTCTATTTCTGCCCTCCCCCCCTCTCTCCATGTCTATATACATCTCTCTCACTTGTTCTCTCTCTCTCTCTCTCTCAACTAGTTCCTCTCTCCTCCTTTCAATTATATCTTTGCCTCCTTTCCTATCTTATTATCTCCCTCCCTCCTTAACTACCACACCCCTTTTCCTATGCTTCCTCTCTCCCTATCCCCCCACTCCCTTAATCCCTTCTTCTTAACAAACCCTTTTCAACTTTATATTTTCTTCTCTTTATCACACCACCTCTCTCTCTCTCTCTCTCTCTCTCTCTCTCTCTCAGTCCTCCCACCCCACCTCCTTTCCCTCTCTCCTTCTATCTTCTCTCTCCCTCTCTCCTTCTCCCTAATCCCTCTCTCTCACTCTCTCTCTGCCATTCAGTTATATCTATATCTCCCTCCCTTCATCCTTCTCTACCTCTCCCTCCCTAGCTCTCTATATAACTCATTATCCCCCATTTATTATTCTCTTCCCTCACTCGTCCAGATCATATATCTATCTCGTGCTCTTCATTTCTCTTCACCCTCCATGCTTTCTTTCTATAACCCCCACACCACTCTCATGCACTCACACTCACTCGATCTCCTCCCTCTCCCTTCATCCCTCTCTCTCAATCCCTCCACAACAACCTCTTGCCACCATTGTCTCTCTCTTCCTCCCTATGTAAACCACAACTATCTTCCTTGCTATATATTCACCACCTTCATTCCTGATCTCTCTCACTCACTCTCTCCCCTCACTCACCAAATAATTCTTCCATCCTCTATCTCTCTCTCTCTCTCCCTTGGTCCTTCTATCCCTACTAGCTCTCTCTCCCTCCTCCTCCCCATCTCCCCAAATCCACCTCAACCTATTTTTTGTGTGCTAAGTCACTCACGATAGGAGTGTGCATGCATTGCTTGCACTAGGAATTCACACACATTTTTTCTGTTGGGAATATGTGTGCATTTCTGTGTTAGAAATGCACATATGTTTCTAGTGCTAGGAATGACACACATTTTTATATCTAGAAACACACAAACATTTTTAGTGCTAGGAATAGGCATGCATTTTTAGTGCTAAGGACACACATGCAATCTTTCTAGTTTAAAATTTTCTATCTTGAACCTTACTTGCACCATGACTTCACTTCTTTAGAGATGGGTTTGAGATCATGAATGGGGTGTATTGGGTTGCAAATATATGAAAATATCTATTTCTCAAAAAAATTATATATATCTATCTTTGATGTTACTTTCCTATAATTTAGAAAAATATGTTGTCCATGAAATTACATACACATATAGAGTCAAATGATTTGTGTCTTTGTGTGTGAAGTTAACCGTGTTTACTATTTTCAATACCTTTTTATTTAGACATACTGGTGGGCTCTGGTATTGCACTAAGAGTGCTGCAACTCCCAGGGGCTACCTTACTTTACTTTATCAACCAGGGGTTCGTACAATCTATTCATGTCATCGTCTTTTTCTTTACAAAAGGGTGCTATTTTCTAAACTATGATAAGAAGCGGAAATTAAATTGGTGGAAGGAAATGACAGAAAGGAAACTAACTTAATTTACAGAAAGGAAATGATGGAAATGAAACTAATTTAATGTCCAGAAAGGAAATGATAGTAAGAAACTAAATTAAATTGCATAACAAAAACTAATTTCAATTGCACTTAACTTTTTCCAATCGGCTAAACACACCCTACTTATCTTATGATCTATCTACCATGCTTCTATCCATGCAACTAAAATATCCATGACTTAATTCTGATTGAGAAAATGTTTCTTTGCAGCTTGGAGGAAAGAAAAAGGCTAAAGAAGCTGATTGAGGGCTTAACGCATGAAATGAGGCTTAGAAGTGGAAAGCGGAGGCTTAAACCTTATAAAACCTTATGATATCACGCAGAAATGGCTTTGGAGAGGAATAATGTGAAATATGCCATGGCATAGATGCGATGGAGGAAAAGGTTGCGATATGCGATATCACAATTGCAACTTCACAAAATTAGAGCTAAAAGCGTTAAAATTTAGAAAAAAAAAGAAGATTTACGATGTGCGATGCAAAGTGGTGACGTGGAGGTCAGGTCGATATCGAAATCGTGATATCACATAGTTTGATCAGTAAGTGTTAAAGAAAGGAAAAAAAACGGGGTTTGCAATATGCGATGCAGAGTCGTGACGTGGAGGAGGGGTCGATATTGCAATCACGATATCACAAGCGGTAAGTGTTAAAGGAAACAGGGAAATGTTGTAGGTTGTGGTGAGCTCTCTACAATGCAGCGGAAATATCACATCGATGTTCAGAAGCGGTAAGTGTTGAAGGAAACAAAGTAAAATGTTGAAGGTTGCAGTGAGTGATCTGTGATGCGGCAGAAATATCACATCAGCATTTCGAAGCGGTAAGTGTTAAAGGAAACAAAGGAAAAGGTTGTGGTGAGCGATTTGCGATGTGGTGAATACCACAATCAGCATCGAGAAGTGGTAAGTGTTAATGGGAATAAATTAAACCATGCAAAGTGCGAAATGTGAAGTACGGTAGTAGAGATTTTGAGGAGGAAGGCCGAGGTCGAGTTTTTGATGGTTTTCGAATGGTTTTTACGTGTTCTGCATTAAAAAGGGTAAGGTAATTGTGAATAACAAAACAAAGGAATAAGGTGGGTTAAATGGCTTAAGTGAATTTTGGGAAAAAGGTGGGTGTAGAAGTTACAAATAAGAGACAAAGGAGGAAATGGAAGCATAGAAAAATTGTTCAGATCATGAAGGCAGAGAGGGAAAATGAAGCGAGAGGCACCTCAGAGCTACTTTTGGATTTTAACAATTATTCTTGCAATCGATCCTGCTAACTTATGCACAAATAAACATGGAAATGCATAAAAATAAGGCACAAAGGAAGACTGAAAATTGCTAATGCAACTCTACGTTTAACCTTAGAAACAATAAAAAGAAACTAGTTTTTGGGCCTGTGGGAAGGTTCGCCCTCCTCGAGTTCTATTGATAGAGATGCGAAGGCGGTTTTGATCCACAACTTTTCTTGGTTTTTTTCTATTCTATGACTGACAAGCAAAGGAAAAACTACAACTACCTACTAAAAGAAAAACTAAGCAGCAAATTGGAACATAAATGGAATTAGCAGAAGCAGAGCTAATGAAACGACAGAAAGAAAAGAACAAGTACAATAGAGATACTGAGGCACGTGGATTGGGCCCTAACCCACAAGCATAGCTCTATGAAACTTAAATCAGTAGAATGAAATCAATCTACTCATTTCATAAAACAATAACCTCATACATCTTTGAAATTTTGATCACTAAAATAATAAAAAGTTTAATAACTTTCAACAAAGTTCCAACTAGAATCGACTCGAATTGAATAACATTCAATAACTCTTCCTAGCTCTAGCTTTTCTCTATTTATTATACAGGGTAGCTACCAAAATCTCCTTAAAAATATGTAATGAGTCCAGTTGAATCAAAATGAAGTATGGCTTGAGTGCACTTGGTCTTGAGTTTCTTGGCTGCCTCTAGAATTCGAATTGCTAGAGGGGATCTCATGAGGATCATTTCGTTGCCTTTGAGGGTGGAAAACCCCCTTGAATCTCTCCAATATTTCTCCCTAATTTCCTCATATTCATCACTCTTGATCTCCCATTGGTAGCGAGCAAGTCCCTAAATTATCTCCTTCTCCAAATCTGCATAATCTGCCAAATATTCTCACAATATTCTACAAAAAAACCAATATTAGACACAATGCAATTACCTTGAAACCTTCATAAGAAAATATTAAAGTGTAAGAAAACATTATTAAGTGCAGAAGGAGAGATTTAATATATCTTTTCATGTGCATAAGGAAGGTATATGGGCTTAAGAAAGTTTATATGGGCCTTATTTTATGTCCAATTTAGAGGTCCATCATCACCCCCCTACTGAAACTGTTTCTCATCCTCTGAGAAACCTATTCATCCTCCCTGCCTTGTCATTCTTCCTTCATGCTGGCTTATGTCATTTTATATTTATTAGCTCATGCATTGCTCCTCTTGCTAATCTTCTTGCATTTCTTCTAGTAGGTGCTTCATGGAGGTCCTCAGATGCCTTAAGAAAATTTGTTTTGCATGCCAAGAGGTGGTGGATCCACTTTTATTTTAGTTTATTCTTTCTTTCTTTTTATTTAATTGCATGCATAATAAACTCACAGTTCTTTTTCTATGAACTGAGTTCACCCTTGGTGACCCCTTGGTACTCCTTGTCTTCCATTACAATGAGCTTCTTACTATCCACTTTCTCAAGTCCTTTTTACTTTTGTCTTGTTACTCTTCATGGCTGAAAAAGTGAGGCTAGTTGCTAGATAAGGTTGAGGTTGCTCTGCTACTATTTTTGGCTATATAAAAAACTTTACTTCTCACACTTTTTAATTTTTTCTTAAGCTAAAATAGATTCGAAGAAAGGGTTAGATGATTGCATACCTGAGCCTTACCATTGATTTTTTTTTGCAGGTGATATTGAAGCTGCTACTGAAGTTGAATGTGGCGATCTACTTGAGGTCCTTTTGGAGCTTCTGAGCATAGCAAGAGAGTCCAAGTGTGACTAACTTTGACTAAAGTGTTGACCAAATTTAATTTTTGTGAAAACTTGTTGTTTTTCTTCTTGCAAAGGTTGGAGAGCACCTGCATTCATTAGAGAGAGATATATGGAGAAATGATTTTTTTTTTCTTTTTTTTGTAAGGCCTACTAGCTGCCCCAATGAGGTTTTCAACTAATATGTCTGCCTAGGCGCCTCAAAGGAGGTTTTTACCTAGGATATTTTATTTTTTCTCCTTTTTCTTTAACCCAATGACTGCCTCATGGAGGTTTTCAATCAGTCAGCCAATCTCAAACACTTCAAAAGAGGTTTTCACCTGAGAGTTTATTCTTTTTCCCCTTTATCTTTTTTTTTTAAATTTTTTTCACTTTCCTACTCAGCTTGAAGAAAACAAAACCTTTTTCAAGTATATGAATACTTCCAATGGAGCCATGTACACATCAAGATGATAGATAAAATCAGGTGCACACTTGGAATACATGCTTTGGCATGTACTTGAATATGAGAGATGAATTTCAATGACTGGGATTGTATCAAGTACTATTGGAGAAGAGTGTGTTGCTGCAACTTAATGACTGTTTGGAACCATATGTCAATATAGTTGTGATTTCCCTGGTCCACTTGCTGAGTTGGATCACATTGGATGTCCTCTTCTATTATGACATTCAAATATTCCTCTATTTGTTGATTGTTTTCTTGAACACAAGGAGGAAATGCTGGTAAACATGAGGATACTTTCTCAACATTTGATTCTTATGTTAGTTTTTCATCAAGTGCAGACCTCAAGCTTTTGATCTCCCCATTTGGATATTATTTTTCTTGATGTTGTCCTTAAATGACATTAAGAAAATCCATTCTTTTCAATACCTTTCTTGAACAAAGATGAAAACCATTTAGATCAAGAGGATACTTTTGGTAGTGTTGTACCTCAACTTTGTAAGTGGGCTGAGATACTTCATGGTGTGGGTTTGGAAATGGTGGTAAATGTAGTTGAGTGGGGGTGGATATATTAGATGGATGTAGTTGATGTTGTGGTTGTGATGGACGTGGATGGTAGTGATAGCATGGAGTTAGGTATGGAGGATATTCAGGGAAATATTGAGGATGTTGAGGATTTTCCCAATAATTTCCTTTCCAACCATGTTTCGAAGATTGGTTTTGAGGTTGAGATGGCCAAGGTTTCCAAGGGGGGAGTGCATCCCAATTATTTTGAGATTGATGTGAATAAGCTTGAAATTGTGGAGTGGGTCCTTGCATCATATCAAGTTGACCAAGCTTCCATGGTATCCATGGAGCTACATAACATAGCTTCTTTGGTGATTTCCTTGCTCCATTGTATTCTTGGTAAACTTCTTTAAACCGGGGGAATGATGAACAACATTTAGTAGCATATGATTCTGCATGGATAAAAAAAAATTCAACATCAAATTTTTGCTCATTTTTCATTCTTAACATTTGTACTTGTTCACTTAGATTGCTAAGAATTTCTGTTTTAAAATTATCAAGAAAATTTCCAAGTTCATCTTGCCTAACCAATGTTGATGCTGACTTACTTACTCTTTCCCTTCCTCTTGATATGCACTTCCATGTTTCACAAATTTCTTCAAATGAAAATTGATATGCATCTCCTTTACTCATGATATTATGGAGATCAATTCACTCATCCCTAATTTTTTTAAGTAAGAGGGTTTTAGTGTGTCAAATCCTAAATGATGCAATTTTTCCCTCTTAACAATATACATGAACCTCTCTATGAGATCTTCAAGGCTCTCATCTTCTTCTTGGTTCATTCTAAAAATTTCTTCTCTAAGATCACGATCTTTGTATTTTTCTAGAAATATCTTTTGCATATCATTCCATGATCTTATTGAATTAGTACCTAGACTCATGAACCATTTAAGAACTCTATCCTTCAATGTTGCAGGAAACAATCTCAGTTTTTGAGTGTGTGATAAGTAGCCATAAGACCTACAAAGTATCTCAAATTCAAAGAGAAATTTTTTTGGATCCTCTCTCCTCATACCATGGAAGTTTGCAAGGAAAAATGGAGGGATGTTATTCATATGTACACTGATGTCCACATCTTGAATGGGAAACCCATCTCTTCTACCTTCAAAATTGTATGGTGATGTGGTTATTACTGCACCACATCGTGTGGGGGGGTTGGTATTGGAGAAGTGTTTTTTTTTCTTAAATTTGTTTTTGTATATTTTTTTTTAATATTTCTAAAATGGCATGAAAATAAAGGAAAGAAGAAAAGAATGCTAAAAAAAAATCAAAGCATCTACTAGACACCTCCCCGGCAACGATGCCAAAAATTGGTGTGCCCTAGTATTGCACCAAGAGTGTTGCAACTCCCATGGGATTCCCTACTTTATTTTATCAACATGGGGTTCATACAAACTTGGAGGTGATAGTGCTATATACATAACATATGCAATCTGTTCATGCCATCATATTCTGCTTTACGAAAGGGTGCTATTTTTTAAAATATGATAAGAACTAGAAATTAATTGTTGGAAGGAAATGACAGAAAGGAAACTAACTTAATTTTCAAAAAGGAAATGACGGAAATGAAATTAATTTAATGTGCAGAAAGGAAATGACAGAAAGAAACTAAATTAAATTGCAGAAAAGAAATTGCGGAAGGGAAACTAATTTCAATTGCACTTAACTTTGGACAATCGGCTAAACACACCCTAATTTTCTTATTCTCTATCTAGCATGCTTCTATCCATGCAACTAAAATATCTATGATTTAATTCTGATTGATAATATGTTGATTTGCAGCTTGGAGGAAAGAAAAAGGCTAAAGAGGCTAATGGAGGGATTAACGCATGAAATGAGGCTTAGAAGTGGAAAGTATGGGTTTAAACCTTATAAAACCTTATAATATTGCACAAAAATGGCTTTGGAGAGGAATATTGTGAAATATCTGATGGCGAAGATGAGATGGAAACAAAGGTTGCAATATACGATATCTTAATCGCAACACGATTTGTGATGTGCGATGTAGAGTGGTGATGTGGAGGTGGGGCTGATATCACAATCACGATATCGCAAAGTTGGAGCGGTGAGTGTTAAATAAAGAACCAAGAAAACGTGATTTGTGATGTGCGATGCAGAGTGGTGACATGGAGGTGGGGCTGATATTGCAATCGTGATATCACAAGTGATAAGTGTTAAATGAAATAGGGAAATGTTGCGGGTTGAAATGAGTGATCTGTGATGCAGCGACAATATCACATCGGCATTCGGAAGCGATAAGTCTTGAAGGAAGCACAGGAAAACGTTGCAGGTTGCGGTGAGTGATATGCGATGCAGAGGCAATATCGTATCGGCCTTCAGAAGCAGTAAGTGTTGAAGGAAACAAAGGAAAATGTTGCAATGAGAGATTTGTGATGTGGTGAATATCGCAGTCGGTGTCGAGAAATAGTAAGTGTTAATGGGAACAACTTAAACCATGCAAAGTGAAAAATGTGAAGTTCACTAGAGGGGATTTCGAGGAGGAAGTCGGAGGTCGATTTTTTGATGGTTTTGAATGGTTTTTACGCATTCTGCGTTAAAAAGGGTAAGGTAACTGTGAATAAAAAAACAAATGAATAAGGCGGGCCGAAGGGCTTAAGTGAATTTAGGGAAAAACGTGGCTGCAACAGTTAGAAATAAGAGGCAAAGGAGGAAATGGAAGTGTAGAAACAGTGTTCAGACTATGAAGGTAGAGAGGGAAAATGAAGCGGGAGGCACCTCAGAGCTACTCTAGTATTTTAACAATGATTCCTGCAATCTATCCTGCTATATTATTTTCAAAGAAATAGGAGAATGTGTAAAAATAAAATACAAAGGAAGACTAAAAAATGGTAATTAAACTCTACCTTTAACCTCAGAAACAGTAAACAAAAACCAGTTTTTGGGCATGTGGGAAGGTTCGCCCTCCTCGAGTTCTATTGATAGAGATGAGAAGGGGGTCTTGATCCACAAATTTTCTTCATTTTTTTCTATTTTGTTACTCACAAGAAAAGGAAAAAATACATCATCGTACTGAAAGAAAAGCTAAGCAGAAACTTGGAACATAAATGAAATTATCAGAAGCGAAGCTAATGAAATGACAGAAAGCAAAGGACAAGTACAACAAAGAGGTTGAGGATTGTGGATTGGGCCCTAACCCACAAGCCTAGCTCTCTGAAACTTAAATTAGTGAATGAAATAAGTTTACTCATTTCATAAAATAATAACCTCATACATCTCCGAATGTTTGATCACTGAAACAATAAAAAGCTCAATGACTTGCAACAAAGTTCCAACTATAATAAACTGGAATTGAATAACATTTAATAACTCTTTTGAGCTCTAGATCTTCTCTATTTATTATATAGGGAAGCTACCAACAGCTCCCTAAAAATAGGTAATGATTCCACTTGACTCCAACTAAAGTATGGCTTCAGTGCACTTGGCCTTGACTTGCTTGACTACCTTTGGAATTCGAATTTTTGGAGGGGATATCATGAGGATCGTTTCGTTGCCTTTGAGGGTGTACCACCCCCTTGGATCTCTCCAATATTTCTCCCTAATTTCCTGATATTCTTCACTCTTGATCTTCCAGTGGCAGGGAGAAAGTCCCTGAATTATCTGCTTCTCCAAATCTGCATAATTTTCCAAATATTCTCACAATATTCCACAAAAATGACTAATATTAGGCACAAATATGCAATTACCTTTAAACCTTCCTAAGAAAATATTAAAGCATAAGAAAGCATTATTAAGTGCAGAAGGAGAGATATAATATATCTTTTAATGTGCATAAGGAAGGTAGATGGGCTTAAGAAAGGTTAGATGGGCCTTATTTTATGTCCAATTTAAAAGTCCATCATACATCATAATTTTAAAATACATTACTTGTCTATTTCCACTATAACTTTTTTGTCCTTAGGGGATTGAAAATTTGGACAAAAATTATATGGTGAATTAGGGGACTAATTACTATAACATTTCATAGTGTAAAGACCCTTTTAAGTTGCACTAATGGAATAAAATGATTAATATTAGTCAGTAAATGGATATCTGTTCTACAAGTTGTTGACCAAGAAAAGTATTGCTTCTTGGGAAATTGCAGGCGATGAAGTTGCTCAACGGTCAACATACACGCAAGTTATAATAATTTTATTTAGGAATCATCAAAGGGCCATGCTGATGAAATTTCCATCAAGGTATTCTATGGCATATCCCGAAAAATATTTGGACACCAAGATATTGTTGCAAGACGTTCAAATTCTTCAACAGGTAACTCAACCTTTTATCATGAGAATCATAGATATTATGGATCTATTGGAAAAAAGGAAGTTGTGTATCTTTTTCCATTGTTTTGGAAAAAATGAAATTGGACTTAGGACCATTTCTATAGTAATAACATTGATGATAATGATCACAATGATGATGAATGAAGATCATGAAAGAGGAGAGGAGAATTTGGAAGATGATGAAGAAGACGACCATGAAGAAGTCTGAGTAAAATATATTGTTTAAAGATTATGCTCAAAGGAATGAAAATTTATTCCAAAAATAGTTGATACCATGCCCACGGTATCTCTGAGAATCATGGTTGCACATGCTACCCATGAAGCAGTGGATCTATTGGAGAGAATGTTGGTTTTCCACCCGCGAAAGAGGATCACTATTGTCAAGGCTCCAACACATACTTTGATGTCCGATGTCACTATGGATGTTCTACTCAATCACTCGAGTTGCACCTTGCAGAGGTCGAGATATTGAAGAATGGAATTTATCCCATTCTTAACGTCCGTGAAGATGAAATAGAAAATTCAAATGAGGATGAGCTCAAAAAACTCATATTTGTGTGGGTTTCACGGCATAATGTAGGAATTGATCAACATGGCGTTGGTTACTTCAATTTTTTCTTCGTACATATAGAGGCCAAATAATTAGTTTTAATTCATATGCATTGTTGTTCTGATGGTTGGTTGACTGCATACAACTTTCAAAATGTGTCGGTCAACTTTAATTATTTATCGTTGACTTGGACGAGGAAGCTGTGGTTGAGTATTGGAAACTTTGACTTCAGAAAATATTTCATTTCCTTGGAGTAATCAGTCAGCTATACCGCAAAGAATATTTTGAGTTTCGTAATTTTTTTTTATTTGGAAAAGGCTAACGTAAGGATCGATTGGCTAGTATATTTTTTCATTAATGGAAAACCAATTGTTGAAAAATCAATCTAAACCACCGCGTTTAATTTTCTGACAACAACCATACCTCAGTAAATGTTTTGTAGATTTTAGATTGAGTTTGCAAAGAAGGTCATCGCATAAATGAAGTTCTGAAAATAAGGACAATTACCCATTCTGCAACGTATTAAATCATTAAAGTCAACTAGAAATTTAATGCAGGTTTATTAAAAATATATGGGCAAACATTTATTTCGAAAGTGTTATTTATCTCATGCAAAGTTCAAAAAGTCATTTTTTCCCATACTATGTATTAAATTTTTTCTATCATGAATTAATGTGTTAGATATATATGTTCTAAATTAACAAGCATAGAGTGGTGGAATGTAATGTGGTAGATAATTAACAATCATAGAGTGGTGGAATGTAATGTGGCAGATGTAATTTCTGTAAATCTCTGTGAACTCTGTGTATTGAGGAAAATAATTTCCATTGTCTTAAAATTTTAAACATGGTATGAGAGCAGGTTTAAAACTTCATTACCGCAAGTGTTTTAACTGAGGAGTTAAAAGGAGTTCTGAAAATTTTTGTGTAGAGTATTCTCCAGCAGTGAGAAAGTTTTTACACAGTGAGAATTTTTTTACACAGTAAGAATTCTTTTTTTACACGGTGAAATGCAAGCAACAAGCACAAGCTTGAATAATCCACAAATACCACAGTTTAATGGAAAAAAATAAGATTATTGGGATATGAAAATGAAGGATCTCTTTTCTTCTCAAGACATTTGGGAATTGGTGGAGAATGGTATCCAATAACCAGCAAATGCAGTAGATTCAATGCATTGACACAAGCAGAAAATGATGTGTTGAGATATAACAGGAAGAAGGACTCCAAAGTCCTCTTCTACATCTTTCAAGAATTTCATGAAAGTATCTTCCCAAGGATTGCAGCATCAAAAAAGTCTAAGCAAGCATGGGATACCGTCCAGACAACCTACCAAGGCACGGCAAAGGTGAAGACAACAAAACTACAAATGTTGAGAAGAGATTTTGAGAAAATTTGTATGAAGGAGTATGAGAATGTAGAATCATTTTTTACACACATAATTGGGTTGGTTTCTCAAATCAGATCTCATGGTGAGACACTTGAGGAAAGGAGAATTGTTGATAAATTTTTAAGAAGTCTGCCAGCAAGGTTTGATGCCATAGTTGTGGCCATAGAAAAAACAAAGGATCTCTCACAATTTTATGTGGATGATCTTCAAGCATCATTGATATCTCATGAGAACAAGTTGAAGAGAGCAACAAAGTCATCATTAGAGCATGATTTCAAGGCACAAGTATCATTAGGTCAAGGTAGAGGTCAAGGAAGATGAAATTATATAGGAAAGAAGCCCACACAGAGGTGGAAGAAGCAGCCCTACAAGTTCACGTGGAAGGGGAAAAAATCAAAATCCAAGTCAAGTCTCAAGACAGAATCAAGCACAAGGTCAGAGGTATAACAAATCTCAAGTTGAATGTCATTATTGTAATAAGTATGGTCATTATGCACATGAATGTAGAAAGAAGAAATATTACATAGGTAACAAACCAAGTGCAAGTTTCATAAAGGAAAATCAGAACCATGATAGCATGTTTTTAGCTTGTAATGTAGCACAAGAAAAACAAGGAGATGTATGGTTCTTAGATTTAGGGTGTAGCAACCACATGATTGGAAACATAGAAATGTTTTCCAATTTAGATGAGAGCATAAAATATGAAGTAACACTAGGGACTGATAGCAAAGTCTCTATCATGGTAAAAGGTAGAGTCAACATTCTAATGAGAAAAGGAGACAAGAAGTTCATGTCAGATGTTTGTTTTGTTCCCGGTCTGAAGCATAACCTCATAAGCATTGGACAACTCATGAAAAAGGGTTACAATGTATTTTTCAAGAATGACATGTGCACAATCTTGGATAAGCCTCCAAGAAAACAATTGATTGAAAAAGTTCAAATGAAAAACAATAGAATGTTTCCTCTCAAGTTAAAATAATTCTTGAAGGAAGAAGGTGCTCAAGCACAACTATCAATGAAATCACAAGAGAATGAAATAAATTTTACAGCTATCACACAAGAAAACTTTCAAGAAGAAGTCAAAGATGAAAATTAGTTATGGCATTTGAGATTTGGTCATCTCAACTTTGTTGGTTTAAATTTGTTGCATAGGAAAGGTATGGTGAAAGGATTTCCACTCACATAAAAACCAGACAACCTATGTGAAGGATGCATCTTGGGCAAACAAAATAGAGAATCATTTCCAGCAGGAAAGTCAATAAGGGCAAAGGCATCTTTGGAGATTGTCCATTAAGATTTATGTGGACAAATGCAGACACCATCAATTGGGGGTAGCCATTATATTTTGACCTTCATAGATGACTACACAAGGAACACATGGGTCTATTTCCTAAAATACAAAAGTGAAGTGTTTGACCGCTTCCGCTACTACAAATTTCTTGTTGAGAAGCAAAGTGGGCACTACATAAAAGTGTTGAGGATTGAAAGAGGTGGCAAATACATCTCAAGTGACTTCCTACAGTTTTGCAGGGTGCATGGAATTCACAAGCAGTTTACAAAAAGGTATACACCTCAGAAAAATGGTGTTGCAGAAAGAAATAATGGGACCATTATGGAAATGGAAAGGAGTATGTTGAAGGAAAATCATTTTCCAAATGATTATTGGGCTGAAGTTGTTACAAGTGCAGTGTATATCATTAATAGGTTTCCAACCAAAAGTTTCATGAATAGAGCTCCTGAAGAGGCATGGAGTGGAAGAAATAAATATGTCACTCACATGAGAGTGTTTGAATGTGTCGCGTATGCACATGTCCCAGATGAGTTGAGGAAGAAGTTGGAAAACAAAGGAGAGAAATGTATATTTGTTGGATACAGTGATGAATCCAAGGCATTTAAGCTCTATAATCCATCAATCAAGAATGTAATAATCAGCAGAGATGTTCAGTTCATAGAAGAGGAGGCATGTCATGGAAGTTTAGAGAAGATAGTCAATGTGAAGACATGTATGTCACCATGTGTATAGGTTGTAGAAAGCTCTCTATAGGCTTAATAAAGAACCGCGTGCATGGTATAGCATGATATATGCTTACTTGATGGATAATGGGTTCGACAAATGTGACGGTGAACCTACTCTCTACATCAAAGAACGTGGCGGTAAGCTTCTTATTGTGGTGTTTCAACCTTCCAGGGATGTAACTTTGGCATCCGATCTTTGTTTGACGCACTCAATAGCTCGTTTGAAAGATCTATCTGAGGAATAAAACTTTTGATGTGAGAAACATCGCTCCATAAATCCATGTTGCTCCCATTTTCCCCAAAAAACATCGTTTAGGGCCTCAAAACGACTCCAGAAGTTCAGGACCCGAAAAACTTCTAAAAATAGTAAGTTGTGCTGAAACATAAAAACTTGAAGAACTGATGGTGGGGGTTCAAATGTAATAGGTGGGTGGCCACCAATCATAAGGCCCCAAAATGGCTCCAGGAGTGCAGAACTTGAAATCCTGCTAAAAATAGCAAGCTACTAGAAGTGAAAAACTAAAAGAATTGATGGTGCGAGTCCAAATGGAGTAGGTCGGTGGCCACCGGTATCCACCTAGATCATTCCTCCCTCCTAAGGAAGAAATGGTGCCCATTGCGTTAAGTTCCTCCATGAGGGGCAAATTTTGCTGAACTTGGTATTGGATTTGTCTAGGATGTCACGAACCTATTGGCGGATGTTTTGGATGTATATGTGCCATCGGTGGGCAACCGTTGAAGGATCTGGGCAAAGTTATCCATCATCGCATTCCTCTATTTCTTGAGGGCCTCCTTGAGAAATATTTTGATAGGATTTCCTGCTCCCTCGTCTTTCTTTCCTTCTACTATGGGGGGTCGTCGGGGTTTGTGAGGCTGATCTTGAAATGGTTCAACTAGATCGAGCTCAAACTCCTTATACCCTACCCGCATTGGGTACATACAAAGAAAAATAGGGAAATAGAAAAACACTCTAGTACCACTAATCCGGATTTGTGTACGAATGTAACAGAATACACATATAACCATAAACACAGAGATGAAGTGGAAATAATGCTTCATTTTATTAATAAAAATAACTTAAATAAGCTTAAAAACATGATGGAAACTAGCTAGGGCACTAGTATCTTATCTCTTAGAATAGATGTAGTGGCTACAGGCTGCTGAACTATGTTACAATGAGGCTCGAAGACCTATTATATACATAATGGAAATAGATGAGTGATGGAATTTGTAGCATATATCTTAGAATAGATGTGATGGCTCCAGGACCCTCCACTCCATTACAATGAGGCTCAAAGGCATATTTATTGTTGAGAAACAATGAAAAACCTAAAACATCCAAAAACCTAATCCTAGGAGATGAAGTGCCAAAACTGTGGGTCTCTTTTGGGTAAATTGGTGTTTCAACTTCTCGAGGGAGTAACATTGGCATACGATCTCTGTTTGACGTGTTCAATAGCTCGTTATAAATATCTATCCAAATAATACAACTTATGATGCAAGTAACATTAGTCCATGAACACATGTTGCTTCCGATTTTCCAAAAGAATGTCGTTTAGGGCCTCAAAATAGCTCTGGAAGTTCAGGTCCTAAAAAACTACTAAAAATAGTAAGTTGTGTTGAAACTTAAAAAATAAAATAACTAATGGTGGGGGTTCAAATGAAATAGGTGGGTGACCACCAATATCCACCTAGATCATTAAGGCCCCAAAACGGCTCCAAGAGTGCAGGACCCGAAAAGCTACTAAAAATAGTAAGCTGTTGGAAGTGAAAAACTGAAAGAATTGATAGTGTGGGTCCAAATTTAATAGGTGGGTGGCCATTAATATCCACATGGATCATTCCTCCCTCCTTAGGAAGCAATGGTCCCCATTGCGTTAAGTTCCTCTTGTTGAGATTCAACAAGATGATGAGCTTAGTGAAAAGAGTCACCTTCACTAAGCGGGCCTGTACGCTATTTTTTGCGCAAGTCTATTTTTTAGACATGGTGATGATATTTCAGAAGTTGCAGGATGCTATTTTTCGATGGTTGATCAAGTTGGGAAAATAGATGAAATTCTATTTTTAGAATATTGCGTGAATTCTATTTATAGATCGCTGATCTAAAAATAGATGCATGTCGATTATTATTAGCTCTTAATAATAATCAGACACTAAACATAAAATTATTCTCTTGGAGAAATTTGTTTCTTAGTACCTTTGTGTACACTTTGTCCAGGTGGTGTAGATATGCGATTCCAAGGGTTCTTGGAACTAATACATGGAGGACTGGGTTAGAACTCCAGTGGCGGGAGTTGTGACTTGGGATTTGGAAGAAGTAGTTGTGGAGTTGTGTTCGGTTTAACTCGGTTAAGACTCGGTTGAGCTGATTGTCTAGTCTAAGCGGTTGATACACAGTGAGGGCGGAGTGAATTAATTAGTTAATTAATTCAAAAATAATAACTCGTTAATCTGTTTGAACAATACGACGGAGTTAACTAGGTGCATGGCGGGTTTGGGTGGAGAGCCAAAAGCAATGCTGGAGGGGAATGGGTGAAAGGGCAAGATATATTATTTGTTGTGACTATAGTGATGCATGATTGCATCACACACACATTGGAGTTTCCAATGAGGATTTCATAGTCAAGGCAAGGGTATTTTTAATTCATTCAGAGCTATTCTTATCAGGGATTACACAGTGGAGGCAGGCTAGCAGGAGGCAAAGATCGGTGCATGGATTTGCAAGATTGTTCCTGATTAGTGTATGACGATTGTAGTGTACTGCTTGATAAGATTTGTATGAGGATTGTCATATGATTCCATGATACATAATATATAGTTGGGATTTTTAGCTTCAGGCTTTCCCGGTTAAAAGCAACTATGTTATGTGCGATTATTTTTATTTATGCTTTACATGTGTGTGAAATTAATTTTTCGCAAAATATTAACAAGTAGAATGATTCAGTATCTTGCATAAAGTTAAATAATGTGAGATCAGGTGAATCTAGGAAATATGCATGCTTAGTGCATATAATTTCTACATGGTATCATAGCATTGTTGATTGAAGATTGCAATTGTAAAGTGAGTTTGTGTTGGTGGACAATTCGAATTTTCTACAGAAGATTCTTGGTGCGGAAGTTGAGTATACATTCAAATGGCCTTCAATGGGTTGCGATTTGAGTATGCCCTTGATGGAAGCTCTAATTACATAACCTGGAAGGATAGGATGGAGGCAGTGTTGGAAGATAATGGACTGAAGGAGTTCATTGATAGCGTTGTTCCTAAGCTGGGATCTAGCGATGTTGCATTACTTGATGCATGGCAAAAGAAGACAGCAAAAACGAGAAGGATTTTGTTGGAAGGTGTGAAGGACCATATTGTGTCTAGCATTCATGGGAAAGCCACTCCATTCTTAATGTGGAAGGCTTTGACAAAATTTTTTGAAAGCAGAAGTGACCAAAGGAAGTTGGCGCTTAAAGACAAGCTCAAAAAAATAAAAATGGAGAAAGGCGACATTATTCCAAAATACCTCACGAAGTTTGTCCACTGCAAGGATGAACTGGGAAGTTTGGGGTTTATTGTTGATGATGAAGACTTGGTGAGCTTGGCTCTCCTTGGGCTTCCGAAGAGTTGGCATGGCTACGAAGACTCTATTAATGGAAGGGAGAAACTACCAGGATGGGAGCGACTTTGGTCGGATATTGTGCAGGAGGAGATAAGGCAGGGTACCAGGGATGGATCTTCATCGAAGAATGAAGATGAATAGAATTGTGCTTTGGCTGCCAAATCAAGAAAATGGAAGGGGAATAAACATCCTTCAAAATCCCATGATAAAGGAAAGAAGCAGGATTTGTCCAAATTGAAGTGTTTTCATTGTCACAAACATGAACATTTCGCCACTAACTGTCCACATAAGAAGAATAACAAGAAGGTCGTTGGATCTAAAACTGGAGAGGCCTTAGCCTCAAAATTTTTACTTGATTTCTCTTTGATCGCATGCTTAGTTTCAAGCGGTATGGGATCGGTGTGGTATCTTGATAGTGGTGCGTCTTTCCATATGACGGGAGACAAAGAGTTGTTTAGTGACTTGGAGGAGAGGGACCTCCAAATGCATATAGAGATGGGAGATGATGGTCGGTATAGTGCGACTGGAATTGGGACCATTACCTTTGAGAGGGAGTCTGGTAATCCATTCTTGTTGAAGAATGTTATGCATGTTCCAGGTCTGAAGAAGAACTTGGTCTCAATTGCAATGCTGGAAGACAAGGGCTATGATGTTGTTTTTAGTGAGGGAAAATCCTTCCTTCGACATAAAACAATGAGTCAAAACAACAAGATAGGGGTTCGAATTAAGAATCTCTACAAGCTGGAGGTAGATGGAAGCGATGCAATGGTGGGAAAAGCAGAAGAAGTGGTAAGCAGGGATGAGGGCGAATTATGGCACAGGAGATTGGGCCATCTTCACTATGGCACTTTGAAGATTTTGCAGCAAATTTCTATTGAAATCCCCAAGGGTACTCTTGCGTAGTTAGATCACTGCAAGGGATGTACTATAGGTAATTTTGTGAAGACCACCTTTCATGAGAAGGAGAACCTTGCTTCGGTGATCCTGGAGAGAATTCACACAAACGTGTGTGGACCGTTCTTGGTTGCTTCAACAGCAAAACACAGGCATTATGTTATATTTTTTGATGACTATTCTCGTAGATGTTGGATCTTCTTCATGCAGAAGAAGAGTGAAACGTTCTCAAAGTTCTGTGAGTTCAAGGCATTGGTGGAGAAGGAGTCGGGGAAGCAGGTGAAAGCTCTAAGGAGCGATAATGGTGGTGAATACATCTCTGGTGAATTCAAAGACTTCTGCAGCAAAGAAGGAATTCGAAGAGAACTCATAGCGCCTCATAACCCACAACAGAATGGGGTCGCGGAGAGAAAGAACAGAACGATTGTGGGTGCCGCACGGGCGATGTTGCATGATCAGGGCCTTCCCATACACTTGTGGGCTGAGGCATGCAACACTGCAGTTTATGTGAAAAACCGTTGTCCTCATAGAGTACTTGGCATGAGTACACCCGAAGAGGCGTTTTCTGGTAAGAAGCCTGATATTTCTCATTTGAAGATTTTTGGCTCACCTGTTTACATTCATGTGACGAAGGATTCCAGGAAGAAGCTAGAGCTGACCGCAGACGTTGGGATATTTGTGGGGTACACAGAAACACCCCACAACTATCGTGTGTATTTTCCAGACAGTCGGATAACTGTTGTGCGACGGGATATCAAATTTCATGAGGAGAAATCCATGAAGTTGTCGCTTGAGAGGGAGCTACACTTGCATGCAGAGGAGGAACTTCTTGTTCCCAAAGATGTGCCTTTGGATTTGGATCAGCCAAAAGAGGAGATTCATGGAGTGGAGTAGTCCACTCATGCGGAACCAAACATCAGACAAGGCAGGAAGCGTATCACAGAAGCTGGGGGTGTGAAGCAGTCGGCCACGGAATGTGGAGTTCCTACATCACGGTACGGACAAAGTCACCTGCCTTCGATTTCTGCAGGTACAGGGCTATTATGAGCAAGTGTATTGTGACAGAGCCATCTTCTTTTGAAGAAGCAGCACAGGAGCCCACATGGGTAGATGCCATGGTGGAGGAGTATGACTCCATTGTCAGAAACAGTGCTTGGGAGATTGTTCCAAGGCCGGTGGGAAAATCAGTTGTAGGGTCAAGATGGATCTACAAGGTAAAGCAAGCTGTTGATGGGAGTGTAGAGAAGTATAATGCAAGATTTGTTTCCTGGGGCTTATCATAGATTGAGGGGTTTGACTATGAAGAAACCTTTGCACCTGTCGCACGGTATTCTTCCATACAGACCATCCTTGCTCTCTCAACGTAGATGGGTTGGCACATTCATCAAATGGATGTTAAGACTGCGTTCCTTAATGGGATCATTGAGGAATAGGTGTACATTGAGTAGCCTGAAGGATTTGAGATCTTCAGCAGCGATTCGCATGTGTGCAGGCTCAAAAGAGCATTGTATGGGCTGAAACAAGCACCCCGTGCTTGGTACACTTGGATCGACAGCTATTTCACTGGACTTGGCTTCACCAAGAGTGAGGCAGTTGCAAACCTATACCATATTGTGGTGGAGGGTAAGATTTTAATAATTTTACTTTATGTTGATGATTTAATACTAACAGGTGATGAGTAGATGATACACTCATGCAAGGAAAATCTTGAAAAGGAGTTTGAGATGAAGGATTTGGGCCTCCTTCATTATTTCCTTGGATTGGAAATATGGCAGCGGGAAGGTGAATTGTTTTTTTTCTCAAGGAAAGTATGCCAGGGAGATACTGGAGAAGTTTCACATGCAAGGCTACAAGCCTATCGACACTCCTCTTCCAGGAAATTGGAAGAAAGAGGATGCTACATCGGCAAAGGTAGTGGATGCCACATTTTATCGACAGCTGGTGGGTTTGCTCATGTATTTAGTCAATACAAGACCGGACATATGCTATGCAGTGAACCAGCTTTCACAAGCGATGCTTAAGCCTACCAAGCTCTTTTGGAAGGCAGACAAGCATGTCCTGAGATATCTCAGGGGCACATCTGAGTATGGTTTATGGTACAGACAGACGGATGAGGTGAAGTTGCATGGCTTCATGGATGCAGATTGGGTAGGAAGCCAAATATATAGAACGAGCACATCAGGAGGGATTTTCAGTATTGGATCTACGACAGTTTCTTGGTAGAGCAGGAAACAAATATCCATGGCACGCAGTTCAGCGGAAGCGGAATACATGGCAGCAAGTCAAGCTGCATGTGAGGCTATCTGGATGAGGAAGATCCTAGTTGGTTTGTTCGGTTCACATTTAAATCCCATAGTGATACATTGTGATAATTAGAGTTGCATTAAACTATCGGTTAATCCTATGTTTCATGATAGATCTAAACATATTGATATCCGGTATCATCATATTAGAGATTGTGTGCAACGGAATATCATGTTGCTTCAGTACATTCCAAGGGAGGATCAGGGTGCAAATATTCTGACGATGGTGCTCACTAGGAGAAAATTCGAATACCATAGAGGCAGGATCGGGGTGAAGGATAATCCCTATCTTGTTGAGAGGGAGTGTTGAGATTCAACAAGATGACGAGCTTAGTGAAAAGAGTCGCCTTCACTAAGTGGGCTCGCAGGTTATTTTTGGGGCAAGTCTATTTTTAGACATGGTGATCATATTTCAGAAGTTGCAGGGTGCTATTTGTGGATGGTTGATCAAGTTTGGAAAATAGATGAAATTCTATTTTTAGAATATCAGGCGAAGTCTATTTATATATCGTTGATCTAAAAATAGATGCATGTCGATTATTATTAGCTCTTAATAATAATCAGACACTAAAAAACAACTTATTCTCTTGGAGCACTTTGTTTCAGTGCACAGATGTGGCACATCAGTGGACTGAGGGAATTATGAAATTCCCAAGGGTTTACTGGAGCTAATGGATGGAGGACTCACTTAGAACTCAAGTGGCAAAGTTATGACACAGTTGGAAGAAGTAGTTATGGATTTGTATTCATTTTAACACAGTTGAGCTAGTTGTATCTAGTCTAACTGATTGATACACTAGTGAGAGTGGATTGAATTAATTAGTTAATTAATTGTTTTGGGAAATAACTCCCTAGAGGTCGTTGGGTCAGAAACCTCCACAGATCAGGGCATACTATTCAAGAAGCACTCACACAACCAAACTTGTACGCTAAAAACTAGATATTATCGTTTGTAGAACTCACCCGTAGATCCTACGTTTGATGTAGATCCCGCGGGTCCAAACCCCCAGCAACTCTTCTTCCTCTTCAACCTGAAAATCAAGAAGAAACATGCACGAAAATCCAGTTGTACAACATATATATTTCCTAAATGTCAGTGTAATCCATGTGAAACATCATATAAACAATAATAAATGTTTAATTAACAATATTTGCACATATATATGCAGATATTAACACGTGAATTCGGAAACAAGATGGTTCTTCTTCATTATGAACAGCATGTACAATAATAGAAAGGTGGAGAGATCACCTGAATCCTTCCACGATCTTCGAACAGACCATCATCTGGATTTGTCCAGCCCTTGCCTCGTTAGGATTCTTCCAAGACTTGTGCACATGAGATGACATATAAGCTGATGAACATCTCCAGGAAACAAGGGTTTCCTGAAAATACCTGGGAAGTGCAGGAGGCACGGGAAATCATACTTGAATTGGGCTCCAACAGAGTATAATGTCTATAATTTTTCTCACCCCTGTTAGGCCATGCATATGAGGGGCTTTTATACTCCCTCAAATTAGTTTCAATCAGTTGGAAACAGTTGGCCACGGGCTGGGGTGGTTGAATTACGGGAATAACCATCAACCCAGCCTCGAAAATAGGGTTTTTTATATATTTTTTAATGATTTTAATGGCATACGCGGAAAAGTATCTCTGGAATCACGTATACACGCGGAAAATTCTGGGCATATCCACGTATGGGTTTTGAAACACTGTTTTTTATGAACTTTATCCAAGTCTGTGGGAATGGGTGCCCAATGCCAAAGAGACAATCATGAATCACATAAGGGTGAAAATGATGCTATAACAGATGCCCCCTAATATATGAGGTCAGAAGGGGTACATGATGGCCGAAATGTATTATGTGCATAGAAAGAACTTCGCGAGGACAAGAGAGGACTTCACCAGATTTCAGCCTGCCAAAAACCAATGAAAGAAAACAGAGAGTCAACTCATGTTTGAGGCGGGCATACCCATGCTCAGTCAAAAATATATCCATATAGAGAGTACAGAATAGATCCAGAATGTATACAAGTATAGCTGAACTAAAAGTACACAATGAATCAACTGAGCACGGCCCGGAAGTACAAGTCAAAATCAATGTCCAAGTATCACATATATCAAACTAATCAATAATACTGAAAATGGATGTCTGATCACAAAAGTAACTGAATCTCCAGGTACCAAATCATAAGGGGTGGAACACATGGTACAATCACGCAACTCGAGAGCCAACATATAGGATGTTGTTGTACTGACACTGCAACATATAAGGGTGGACGACATCACTGGTAGAAACTGAATGGACTGTCAAAAGTGAACCGAAAGATGCTGATGCAACCCGAGGTCTTCACCGATCTCGATGGCACAATTCTACACAATGGGAATAAATGAGCTGAAGTCGACCATGTGAGAAATCGTTTGATTACCAGTCAATAATGTATACCGTTAACAAACGCGAGACAACCCACCGATAATGAAAATGAGTGTCAAGGTGCCCCAGTACAATCTAACAAGTGCGAATGAATGAGTTGAAGTCGAACACTTGGAAGAATCTACCAATCAGGAGGCAATGATGAATCCCCACTATCGATAGTGAAGAGTCTGCCACTGATGACTGCAAACCCTAAGGTACTGACAAAAATACTCTAGACCTTATTCCCAGAGCAATGAGTCGGAGTCGATGGGAAAAGATCCGCTGGAAGGAAGGCATTAAGGCATCCCACATCAGTCCAGCGCGAGTGTAACCCGCAGGCCAAGATTTGGAAGGAATCGGACGAAGGAGAGTGATGGAACCAAAACCGAAGTACGTTTCCGACGTGCACAAGATGAAGCTAGTGCATGGAAGAAACCCTCTGAACCAACCAATAATGAAAGCTGACACAGAGGCGAGAAATCCACCGATAGGGTCAAATGGAAATCCAGGTACTGCACGAATCCCAAGTGTGATAATGTGTGCTGACGTCGAACACAGGGGAAACCACTCAGCCAAAGACCCATGATGATGATCAAATGCTGAGCACGAGGTCACCTATCAATGATGAAAATAGGCCCAAGGTGCGGCTCTAGGCTTGCTCTCAGAGCAATGTGTCGTAGTCGATAAGAGACAAACCCGCCGGCAAGAAGTCAATGGGGACCTTCTCAAACCAGCACGAGCAGAAGATCAAAACATCCGATGTGATAGAACATGATACTGACAAGACCGGGAAGGCCGACTGAATAATGAGTCAAGAGACACCGCAGAATGGCCGACTCAGGCTAGACTTCCCTTGAACAAAAGCACGACTCATGATGACCATGGCAGTAAAAAGTGACACTGTATAAGTCTGTTATGCAGGAGGCAAAAAAAACTCTCCATATGATTGGAAGAGATAACCAACCGGGGGAGAACCGACCAGTGAAACAAGGCAAAGGCCGAACCTAGGTCAAAACTAAAACCATCCCAAATGAAGGAAAAATATAAGTATATGTGCTTTGTTCAAGGGCGACAAACTGACACTGTACTGCCATCAAATTATGAAGTTACATCCCGTTCCCGCTCTTTTTGTTATATTTGATTTTTTTGTCTTTTTCATATAATAAGCCTGAAAAAGAATAAAAGAATGCTATGGTACAATGGATAGAACGAGTATCAAGAAACAGATGCACTAGTTCCTGGGATAGGAACGATCCTATGCTCAATGCAAGGTGGCGGAAACTGGTAAGTGATACTCAAAGGAATGTTCCATCCATGGGTAAAAAGGGTGTCAAGTCGCGATAGCTAAGTGCATGCAATGGTTAACTTGTACAGAAAATCAAGGTCGAAAGATGGCTTAAACATTGAGTCCAAATGAAGCTGGCTGAAGGCCGGGATAAACAAGTAGCCAATATGCAATGCAGTAATACAACTTAACAACACCAGGGAGCCTCTAGGGTAATAGCCAGAAAAAATGATAGTGAAGAAGAAGAAGAATGAAGCTTCAACACATAAGTCATGGCAGGACTAAAGAGGACTCCCGAACCTACATGAAATGCAGTATGGGCAACAAGTTCTAGCGAGGAACTAACTAGGAAGCCCATGTAAAGGAAGGCTCTACCACCAAGTCATGATTAAATAATCGGCTAGTGAAATGGGTGAAATACTCATGACCTGATAGGATCGGCCCTATGGCAAGTGATTATAATGGAGGCTAGCATGCAAAATGCAACGGAAAGTGGATTTCCTAACCTATATGCCAGTGAAGATCATATACCTTCCATGACAGGTCAGTGGTCATGGATCAAAAACCAGAAAAAATCTCAACTTTATCAAAATGTACCTGAAAATATACCAATCTTGACACTTACAAGCATCCGGGTTATGCAACTTAAGATAGATTGAAAAAAAATAGGCATAACAAATTTTTGCAAAAATTTTCAATTTCTAGGCATAAATATACATGTTACCTCATATTTGGTTCATTGTTACTTGCTGATTTGGGAAAAAGAGCTCTGGAGAAAAACCCTCTTTCGTCAAAACAGGAGCAATCAGTGGTCAAACTTCGTCGTATCAGTCAGGTAAGCTCTTAATCCATCATTATTATCAATTTTGTTCATTAATATAGTTAAACTTTGGAAATTTCACCGTGAAAAACATTTGTTTTGATTTAGGGCTCTGTGCATACGTGGGTTCGTGTGGACGAACCTGCGTATGATACGCGACTGTCTGCAAGGGAAGTCGTGTATGCACAGTCCGTGATGTAAAAAAAATGTATATAATGAGAAAATAAATGAATTTTTTCAGGATGACCATCACTTGGAGGGAACGTGAACATAGTGCAATTGATAATGAAGTGATGCAAGATCAACAATCGCTCGACGTCCTCCGAAATTGTGGATTGCTAAAATTCTTCAAAATGCCAAACATGAAAAGTAACGTCCGATTGCTTGAAATGCTGGTAAATTATTTGGAACTGGAGGAATATTTCTTCGTAATAGACCAAATTCCTTTACACATAGAGGTGGAAGACATCTACTTCATTACTGGACTCTCACGGAAGGGAGACCCAGTAGATTTGCACGGCAAGCCTTTGGGAGGGCTTACGGTGGATGACTATGTCCACGTATACTGTGTAGAGGAGTCAAAAAAAGTAGGGACTCAAATTGCATAAAATATTTGAGAGATCTGCACATGAATATTCTCCTGTTTACCATTAGCAGGGTAGCAGGATCTGCTTCCTTGCATCAGGCATCCAGGACCCAGATGAGCATAGCTGTGGAATGCCTAGTTCACCTGTATGATTGGTGTACAGCTCTGTTAATCAACATGAAGAAACAACTGACCTCCATTCGGAAAGCTAAAACAAAGCATTTTGGGTATGGAACCATTTTGATGACATTCTTCTTTGAGAAGATTCCTGGGCTTCGACCCAAAGTGATCTCCTCCATCAACAGCCTAAGAGACCCAAGAATTGCCTGATGGACTGATCTGATGAAGAGACTGGGGGGAAGTGAAGTTCCCCAAACCACCTGGGACGACGAGTTCTTCCAATGGTGGGAGGAACAAGTCATCGCAGTGGAGGACTACCCCTATGCCGGGATGGATTTCCGCGGTGATCCAGACCTCGTCCTTCCACCTGGCGCGACATGGGGCGCAATCGGTGAGATTGAAAATTTTTAATTATATGATTTTTTGATGATTTTTTCAATATATGTGAAAAAATGTGAAAAAAAACATGTTTTTGATTGGATTAAAAATGAATTACAATATTATGATGACCATGATATAGATATTGGACCAGTCCGTCCTGAGGGCTACCCACGGCACAAGCGCCGTAGGGGCGAGGCGGATATAGAAGACCCAGGCAGGACCCTCCATGCTATCCAAAGGAACTTGGAGGGCTTAACTCGCCAAATGCCTATGGTTGCCGTGGAAGATCTACCTGAGGCAATCCAGAGACGGGTAGTGGGAGTACCCTGTGACTGGGTGCGTTTATTCCGCCGTGTCACTACTGCGATCATGTTCTATAGGAACACAAATATGGGGCAGGGACCACAGGAGTAGATAGACATGATTACTAGATGACTGTATATTTTTGATATTGAACATGATCGAGCATAAGCCCTGATTTTGTATGACATATGGATCCAAAATTTTGTATAGTTTTTGAACATTCTGGTGATATATACATACATCGGTTTATGATGCGATGTGACAAATGTATAAAAAATGCATGATGTTTTTGATGATTAAATTTAATGTATTGAATGATTAATATGCCAATCAAATGCTTGATTAGCTAATGAGTCTGCCATCCAATTGTCTGCTCAAGGAATATGAATGAATGTTAAAAACTGAAATGATCATTGTAACAAACGTACCCTAAAAAACAACCGGAGTAAAAATGGATCTCGAACCCGATAAGTATTGTTCAACTGCGACACCACCAGCTGGGAGTCCAATAAAACTACCAACGAATCAACACCCAGAGATATTGCCTCAGAGAGTAGATAAATAACTGCAGTGTACTCCGCTATATTATTGGAAGCAGGACCAATGCAGACTCCTCTTGATACTAACAGCTGACCGGATGGATAATGAAGCACCCAAGCCGCGGAAGCCAAGTTCCGAGTATGTCTACTAGCACCATCGGCGAAACCATAATGACTCATGACATTCGACACAACCTGCCAAAGAAGATCAAAAACATCACCATCACATCAAAGACCAAAAAACCAGATATAAAACAAAACTAACTATATACAAAATAAAAATGCCAGGCCGAAGCCTAGGCATAATACCTTTTCAAATAGAGCCCATTTCTGGGCTCCACCAACTCATTTCCTTTAAAATCAACCAAGGTATACGCTCCTTTTTTAAGGACTCTTTTAACGATGAAGGGGCCATACCACATAGACTTAAACTTTCATGTGCCCAGGGCATCCTTCTCTTGGGCATAGACCAAAACGAGGACACCTTCCGAGAAAACCCTAGGTTTGACCGCCTTATCGTACTAAACTTTGAATCGTTTCTTATGCGCCTCATTCATCGTAGCGACATCCCGACGCTGCTCATCAAGATGTTCCAGATGAAGGAGACGTTCTTCGAGACTAGAAGTGTTAGGAAGAAGCTCAAAAGCTAACTTAAGAGAAGGAATCTCACATTCAATGGGGAATATGGATTCCAGCTCGTAAGCTAGTTGAAACGAAGTAAAGCCAGTTGCAGTTTTCATTGACGTCCAGTATGCCCAAAGTGCAGGATACAACATGATATGCCAGTTGGATCGAGCTTTATCAATCGTCCTTTGAAGAATGGTCTTCAAGGATTTTTTCACGGCTTCCACTTGCCCATTGGCCTGAGGATAATAAGGAGACGAATGCTCCTACTGGAAACCTAATTTTAGGGCCAACTCGGCCATCATGCTATTCTGAATATGACTGCCATGATCAGTGACAATCTCTCTAGGAATACCAAAACGAGCAATAACTTGGTTGAAAAGAAAAAGAGCTACTTTCTCACCATCATTCCCAAAAGTAGGCATAGCCTCGACCCACTTCGTAAAGTAGTCTACTGCTACAATAATGTACTTGTGACCTTTAGCCGAAGGCGGGTTGCAAGTAGTATAATCAATACCCCACTTTGTAAAGGGACCGACAATAATGACTGGAAAAAGCGGAGCTGGATGAGCGCACATTTTTCGAGTATAGACTTGACACGGATGACACTTTTTGACCGACTCTATACAATCTTTGAAAATCGAAGGCCAAAAGTATCCAGCACGCAAGATCTTTTGGGCTGTAGCAAGCCCAGATAAATGACCACCACAAGATCCACTATGGAAATCATTCAGTACAACCTCAGCTTCTTCGAGAGTTAAGAAACGTCTCAGGATTGAATCAACCCCTCGACGGTATAAAGCATCACCAATAATTAAGTAATTTTTAGCCAAGTGACGTAATTTACGACGCTCATCTTTCGAAAAAATAGAGGGAAACTTCGCAGTCTGAAGATACACAATGATATCCCCATACCAAGGATCCTGTGTAGAGATGAGAAACAAATGTTCATCTGGGAAGGATTCATCATAAACTACCTCTTCTCCACAGGGAAACCCGGAGATTAATTTCGCGAAAACCAATGATTTGTTGGACTTGGCAGACATAAACTCAAGATCAAATTCATGCAAAATCACAATCCATCTATTGTATTTTCCCCCAATCACTCACCTACTGAGAACAAACTGAAATGGATTGGTTGCTTCCAAAACATAAGTTTTTCGTAGAATAATATAATGTCTGAGTCGCTGTACAGCATGAACAGCTGCTAAAGCCAACTTCTCTATTAGAGTATACCAAAGTTCAGGTCCTACCAAGCCTCGACTAAGGTAGTATATAACATGTTCTGCAAGAGCATCGTCTTTCTGAACCAGAACCATACCAATGGGAGATTCTGCTGCTACAAGATACAAAAGGAAATCCCTGCTATAATCAGGTGGACTCAGTATAGGAGCAGAGGTCAATGCGTTTTTCAAAACATCGAATGAGTGCTGAGTGAAGTCATCCCAAAAGAATGGAACTCCCTTCTTCAACAATCTCATAAATCCTTTGGTAACTTTAGCATAATTTACGATAAATATTCGAAGAAAATTAGCTTTTCCTTGTAGACTTTGAAGTTGATGAATAGACGACGGGGGAGGCAACAGAAGTATTGCCTCAACCTTGAAGGGATCTACCCTAATCCCTTCCGTAGACACTATAAATCCCAATAACCGACCGGATGTGACCACGAAAACACACTTGTTCGGATTCAACCTAATATTGTAGAAACGACATCGTTCAAATACTTGACGGAGGTGAGCAAGATGATCCATTCTCTTTCGAGAACGAGTAGCTAAATCATCCAAATACGCCTCGATAATATGTTTAATGTCATGGAAGGCATATGACATGGCCCGCTGAAAAGTAGCCCCAGCATTTTTAAGACAAAAAGGCATTTTCTTGTAAGCAAAAGTACCCCAGGGACAAATAAAGGCAGTCTTATGCTGATCTTCGGGACGGATAGTAATCTGATTATATCCAGAGAAACCATCCATGAAGGAGAAAATCTCATTACTGGCACACTCATCGATAATATGATCTATAAATGGTGTGGGGTAATTATCTTTCTAACATGCTTTATTAAGGTCTCTAAAGTCAATGCAAACTTGAATTTTTCCTTGTTTCTTATCCACGGGAACATGATTCGAAACCCACTCTGTCAAAGGAATAGGGAAAATAAATCCTGCCTTGAGTAGCTTCTCCACCTTGGCTTTGATAGCTGCAGCCTTCCTAGGATTGACTAGACGAAGCTTTGGCCTCACAGGCTTATCATTTTCGTAAGTCTTGATCTCATGCTGGACAATAGATGGATCTATACCAGGAATTTCCTCATAAGACCAAGCGAACACATCCCTAAACTCTTTAAAGAGATCGGTGTAAATCTGAATCTCTTCAGGGGAACATTTAGCTTCGATGAAGAAATTCTCTATAACATTGGGATCCCTGGAAATGTTCACCGGGATAGTTGGAGAAATCACAGCCATGTTCCCTTCAACATATACCTGTGTTGGTGCTAAAGGGTTCAGGACTGGGTGAACAGGACTAGGAGACAAAGGACTTGGAAAACTTGATTCAACTTCACTCAAATCAGGTAAAAAGTAAGACCAATGATGCAAATCATCCCACGGTCTATCTATACCAGTCATAGCTTCCAGGATGGCCTCTTCAGATGGAAGAGTGGTATCAAGGCAATCCTAGGCAGAAGAAGAACTAAGTGTCCAAGCCGGAGCCACATCACCATCCAACTCCTCTGGAGAAAGAGAAGCTGGAATGAACTCTGCAGAGTCAACAATAGATTGATAATTAATATCAGCTGCAGACATTGGAAATGCCATTCCACCCACTTGACCTTCCGCTAATGTGGAGGTAAGGGAAGGTAAGGTCCAAGGGTCCAAAAAATAATGAGTTCTGAAGAACTCTCTTCGAATAGGAACCCTGGATGATGAAATCACATTTATATGAACAGTAGGAGGTGGAATATCGAAAGTACCCATCAAAGAAGAATACATTCCAACCCCTAAACTCTCGATAGGTGGCTTGGAATTATCCACCGATGGGATAATTGATTCAGTAGATGCATTCAGGTCTACAGGAGAACAATCCAGTTGGTCAACTGTAACAATCCTCCCTTCGTGAGGGAAACAAATAATCCAAAATAATGAGGATGCAATAGCATCCATCTCATAAATCCAGTTTCGCCCCAATAGAAGGTTGTAATCCAAGCTTCCATCAACTATCTCAACCTCTATATTTACAGTTTCCCCCCCAACACATATGGGAAAAGCTGGGATAATGCCATGCGGTCTGTGAGAATGACCATCAAACGCAGTCAGAAGAGTAGCAGATAGAACAGCTACGGGAGATCCAATTCCCTTCCAACATGCGAGAGACATCACACATGTGGAAGCACCCTCATCAACGACCGTCCGAAAGATATTAAATTTCCAAAAAGACGATTTGATATCAAAAGCCAAATGATGCGGGAGTCTCTTTTTAAAATTAGACATATCGAATGTAATCACAAGAGAGTTATTTGGATTGACAGCCCCAATGGCAGTGAGAAAAGCATTGCGCTGAGCTGGGCAAGACTGGAGCACCTCAAGAGCGGACATAGCACAAGGGCTCTACGCCAAATCTTCTACAACAGAGTAGTTCTGGGCAACCCTGGCATTTGGATTAATCATTGTACGCTTAGTACATGCTTTTGGCATCCGAGGTATAGGCTCAATAGTAGGCCTTGTAATATGAAGCGGCGCAGTACCATCGGGAGCACCCTTGGCTTTCGAAGACTCAATTTCGCCATAATCACGGGATCTCGTGGCGATATCCGTGTGAGCACTCATCTATATATGTTTGAAATATTTTCCCCTTCCTGGGTGCCCCCAGAGGAAGCCCCAGTATTTTGATTCGCGCCAACAACTAGTTGTTGCCCTTAGGGAAAAGGGTTTGTCAATACAGCCTGGGAACTGGCAGAACCCTGCTGAGCTAACAAGCGTTGCACATCCTGAATTTTAGGGCAAAGGTGAGTAAGATGATCTCCAGTACATAACTTGCATGGAAACTTCACTTTCTTTTTATCCTTTGGACCCTCACCAACATGCTCGTTGGATTTATTTGCATTACCCTTCCCATACTTGCCCTTTTTCTTATTATTATTCTGTCCCTTCTTATTCCCTTCAGATTGTTGATTTCCTTTAGGGTTAGAAGTCTGGACAGCATTTACCGACAAAGATTGAGAAGGAGAGGACTCAGCAGGCACAACCTGACCAGAAGAAGCAGATTGTATAGACAACTGCTGCAATTGACTAAGCAGGTTAGCTGCACCACTATTGATTGACCCAATAAGTCCATCACCATGAGGACTGGGTTTAGTCTTGGATATGTCTAATTTGGAGTGAGGAGCATTAGGAAAATATTTATGGAGGACACCAGACTGAGAATATATCAATTCAAGCTATTGGGCCCTGAAAATAGCCTGCTCTTCAGAAAATACCCCTGACAGGGATACATCCTTAGAAATATCTGCCTGCAGAGATTTCAAAAACCATTCCAAGAGGAATTCTCCCGGAATATAAGCTTTAATGAGCCTCTTCCTTCTCCGCCATTCCTGAATATGATCGGAAATGTGGGTTGCCTCATCCTGCTTAAAATTAGCTAGGAGTTCAGTCCCGACATCATAACGGATAGGCAACTAGAAATGATTTAGAAATATAGTAGCCAGATCTCCAAAAGTAGCAAAACTGCCCCCAGTTAACTCAATGTACAACTTGGCAGCATTTCCAGTCAAGGTGCGTTGAAACAACCTCAACCTAATCGAATCCTCGATCAGGGAGTTAGATGAACACCATAGATGGAAAGTGGTGATATGATCAACCGGGTCCTCTCCATTCTTGCCTTCAAACTTTGGAATGTCTGAAGGTATTTTGGTAGGAACTGGAGGCCACCCCGGACTATATCAGATTGGATCATTTGTCAATTTCAATAAATCTGGCAAGTTTAAAGTTTCCAGAAAATGTAAATGAGGAGGGGCCTCAGAATTCCATGTTTGGTGGGATGGGTTCCCAACATTATGAAAAGAATAACCTGGATTTGATGAGGCACCAGGTTGCCAGAAAGAGCTCGTAGAAAATTTTGGGCCATAGGACAATCCTTGTGACCCAGCATTTGGAGAAGGACCCCCTCCCAATGTAGAGTTACCATAAATCGGACCATTTCCCCCCACTGAAGTAGAGGAAACCCCCTGGTAGGGGTTCCAAGCATTAGAAAAAGGGGAAAAATCCTGAGAAGTACTCGACGAAGTGAATGGACCATTCCCTTGCTAACCAGTGAAAAAATGATTCCCTGCCCCCACTGCGGTAAATATAGGGTTCCAACCAGTAAAGGTAGTTGAACTCTGACCTCTAGACCAAGGGTTAAAAATCTGAGTCTGGGAAGTAAAAGCAAAAGACCCTAAGAAAGGATTCGAACTAGGAATATGCCCACTTCCGAAGGGGAACCCTTGAAAAGAAGCTGACCCACTAGCCATAGAGGACATGGGTGCAGATGCAGCTACAGCAGTGGAAAAGGAAAACGAAGGAATCCCACTAATGGGCATTCCAAAACAAAAGGGACCAGATTGAGAATTTTGTGCTTGGGTGTGACCAAAGCCAAACATAACAGTACTAGAAGAAATTGAAGATATAGCAATTTTTCCTCCTCCTTCTACCGAGGTAGGAGTCTGAATGCTTGCAACACTCATAGCCGAAGCCGCGTTCCCAGTCATGGCCATCGAAAGGTATGAATAAGATGGATAAGGATTTTCTAGTCTTGCAGACTCCGGTCCGATGTACTCAACAAAAAACGGAGAATCAGGAGGAAGAGGAGATGGAAGTGACTCAGGAGGCTGAGGTACTTCCTCTACTTCTACTTCTTCTTCTCATGGAAATAAGACTCTCGAGGTGAGCGGAGTTCTCCTCTCGGAACCAACACCAGAACCAACTACAAAACCTTCAAGTGCTAGCGGAGGATCTCTCTCTGCTGCGTCAGATACCACTGGGTGATATTCACCTGCTATATTACTCCTACGCCTTCTTGAAGAAGGCTCAGCACTCTCGGGAGATAACCCCCGGATTATCCTCGATCGACGATACGCTTGATCGGCCACTTTAACAGATTAATTAGAATCAAAAAATTATAAAGCTAAGCGAGCTAGGAGCAAAGAGCACTCACTACAAAGATCCCTAAGATGCAACCAAGTAAGCAGCCTTCAGGTATTTCCGCTCCGGGTGATTAGGACCGGACACCAAAATACGAGAAAGTGAAAAAATAGGACCTCCCGAAAGTAGTCTGGGATAATGACGGCCCAAGCCTACTAGCGAAGGTAACAGAAACAGTTACGCCGACTTCCTAAAAACAACCTTTGCTGGTGCAAGTACCCAAGCTTCGCCGGGGCACCCTCCAGAAGTACTGCTGGAAGTGATACGATGTCTGCCTTAGGTACCACGGGTATCCCCCCCCCGCAGTCACATGTGTGATACCTAGGAATGGCAACTAAGGGCATCAATTCGTGTCAGCAGCCGGGTGGAACGGTCTTAAGGAAAGATCCAGCAAATCAAAGAGGGGGTATCTCTCTTCTCAACCTTCACTTTCCCTTGCGTTTGACTCTCTGAAGGAGAGATTTCCTGGTCCACCTAATGGTGTTGGATTTCGCTCATTTAATAAACTTATATGTTTTAGTTTGAGCGGCCTTCGAGATTTAACTCTCCACTCACCTAATCCAAGGCCCTACAACCTAGCTAGTTGATGTATGACACTTAAAAAAAAAAAACTTGCTAGTTGTTTTTAAATTATTGCACTTATTTTAGTTGGCTGTTATATTAAGTCAAGGGAATATGGAAATGAAACTCATGATGTTTTATGACGCAAAAAATAAATTAATGAAAACCAAACTACATGCAGATGCAGTAATTGCCTTTCGACGAAAATAAATTTCTACACAGGTTCTACGAGACTATTTTTTCTTTTCAGATATCAAACCTCACACTCGCAAAATTTATGAAAAAGACTAAAAATGTTCAAGTGCACCTAATGAAAATTACTAAGAGCATGCCAACTCTAAGATGCAAAATCTAACAAAGCAAAGAGAAATTTCCAAGAATCCCTAAGTTCTATCACTTTTCCGGCTGTCCACAAAGCTAGTTCCCAAAATCAGAAACTCTCAGTATAAAGACGCCAAAATATACTTGAAATCAAATAAAGAAACCAATGAAAATTCCCTTCCCAAATCAAGTCAGAAACCGGAGGCAAAAGATTTCAACAAGGCTTCGGAAGATGAAAAGAAACCAAAACAAAAATGTAAAACAAAAGCAATGGCAAAACAAAATGTTTTTGGGATTTTTATTTTTATAAAAAGAAGACTTCAAAAAGACCAAGAAAACTATCCAATTTCCAAGCCAAAAAATTTCTGAAGTTCAAGCAAAACTTCAACAAAAATTCTCCAAATCTTATAATGCCACTTGGTAGCAAGATTCATATGAGCAAAAGGAAGACAAGAAACTTAGTAAATCAGCCCGGTATAATAGCACAAACTTGCAGCAAACAAAACTTCAAAGAACCAAAAATGACTCTTCAAAAAATTGCAACAAGACCTAGTCAAATGAAATCAAGAAAACCGACCGAAAAGCAGGCAAAAATTAAAGTTCAAAGCAAGACATAAAGTTAGGAAAGAGCATATGAGTAGAAGCTCTCTATCCTGATTAAGCAGAACAACCAAGAATCTCCAAAAAGAGATCTTGGTACTCGAACCAGAAATGCAAGCACCAAAAAAAAAAAAAAAAAAGATTTGCCAAATGAACCAGTCTTCAACCAAACAAGAGAGAAAAAGACCAATAACCACTTTCAACAAAATCCAGAGACTAAAGGGACACTGTCGAAATAGGTCACCATAGGCAGACAAGACCAAAAAGTCAAAAAAATAAAATTTTCAAAATTTTCTCAAGCATACGCTACTTAGAAGTTTTGAAACAGGTGTGCATACACGACTGTGTTAAAGGAAACACGGGTATACACGACTTCCTTTCACAAAAACTGTGTGTATACGCGACTATATATAAGAAAACTAGCGTATGGAAAAGTAAATGATGAAAAATAAAAAGATCAAGCCTGGCTAAAGAACCAGGTCTTTAGTCTGACTGAGAAAAAACTAACTGGACTGGAAATAATGATTAAAACTGTCGGAAACCTTTAAAACAGTTGAAACTACCCAACAGGGGAATCACAAGAATGTGATCCCCAGCGGAGTCGCCAGTTTTGTTTTGGGAAATAACTCCCTAGAGGTCGTTGGGTCAGAAACCTCCACAGATCATGGCATACTATTCAATAAGGACTCACACAACCAAACTTGTACGCTAAAAACTAGATATTATCGTTTGTAGAACTCACCCGTAGATCCTACGTTTGATGTAGATCCCGCGGGGTCCAAACACCCAGCAAATATTCTTCCTCTTCAACTTGAAAATCAAGAAGAAACATGCACAGAAATCTAGTTGTACATCATATATCTTTCCTAAATGTCAGTGTAATCCATGTGAAACATCATATAAACAATAATAAATGTTTAATTAACAATCTTTGCACATATATAAGCAGATATTAACACGTGAATTCAGAAACAAGATGGTTCTTCTTCATTACGAACAACATGTACAATAATAGAAAGGTGGAGAGATCACCTGAATCCTTCCACGATCTTCGAACAGTCCGTCGTCTGGATCCGTCCAGCCCTTGCCTCGCTAGGATTATTCCAAGACTTGTGCACACGAGATGACATATAAGCTGATGAACATCTCCAGGAAACAAGGGTTTCCTGAAAATACCTGGGAAGTGTAGGAGGCATGGGAAATCAGACTTGAATTGGGCTCCAACAAAGTATAATGTCTATAATTTTTCTCCCCCCTGTTAGGCCATGCACATGAGGGGCTTTTATACTCCCTCAAAGTAGTTTCAATCAGTTGGAAATAGTTGGCCACGGGATGGGGTGGTTGAATTACGGGAATAACCATCAACCTAGCCTCGAAAATAGGGTTTTTTGTATATTTTTTAATGATTTTAATGGCATACGCGGAAAAGCATCTCTGGACTCGCGTATACACACAGAAAAGTCTGGGCATATCCGCGTATGGGTTTTGAAACACAGTTTTTTATGAACTTTATCCAAGTCTGTGGGAATGGGTACCCAAGGCCAAAGAGACAATCATGAATCACATAAGGGTGAAAAATGATGCTATAACATTAATTCACGAATAATAACTCATTAATCAACTGAACAATACAACAGTTAACTACAGTACATAGTAGTTTCAGTGGAGACCCAGTGGAGAGATAGGTGAAAGGGCAAGATAGACTATCTGTTGTGACTATAGTGATGCATTGATTGCATCACATACACATTGGAGTTTCCAATGAGGATTGTGCAGTCAAGGCAAGGGTATTTCGAATTCATTCAGAGCTATTCTTATCAGGGATTTCACAGTGGAGGCAGGCTAGCAAGAGGCAAATATTGGTGCATGGATTTGCAAGATTGTTCCTGATTAGTGTATGACGATTCTACTGTACTAAGAGCTTGATAAGCTTTGTATGAGAACTGTCATATGATTCCATGATACATAATATATAGTTGGGGTTTTCAGCTTTAGGCTTTCCCAGTTAAAAACAACTGTGTTATGTGCAATTATTTTTATTTATGCTTTACATGTGTGTGAAATTAATTTTCCGCAAAACATTAACAAGTGGAATGATTCGGTATCTTGCATAAAGTTAAATAGTGTGAGATCAGGTGAATCTAGGTCATATGCATGCTTAGTGCATATAATTTCTACACATCCATGAGGGGCAAATTCTTCTGAACTTGGTATTGGATTTTCCTAGCATGTCGCGGACCTGTTGGTGGACGTGCTAGATGTAGATGTGCCATCGGTGGGAAGTTGTTGAAGGATCCGAGAAAATTTATCCATCATCACGTTCCTCTATTTCTCAATAGCCTCCTCAAGCAAGATTTTGGTAGGATCTTCTGCTCCCTCGTCTTTCTTTCCTTCTACCATGGGGGGTCGTCGAGGTTTGTGAGGCTGATCTTGCAATGGTCAAGCTCGAGCTCCTTATACCCTGACCGTGTTGGGGACATGCAAGAAAAAATAGAGAAATATCAGACTGCTCTGATACCACTAATCAGGATTTGTGCAAGAACAAAATAGAATACACATATAACCATAAACACAGAGATGCAGTGGAAATAATTCTTCATTTTCTTAATAAAAAATAACTGAAATAGGCTTGTAGACATAATAGAAACTAGCTAAGGCGCTGGTAGTGTATCTTTGAGAAGATATGGGGTGGCTACAGGCCGCTGCACTATGTTACATTGAGGCTCAAAGGCCTATTACAGACATAATAGAAATAGATGAGCAAGGGCACTAGTAACGTAACTCTGAGAAGAGATATGACGGCTCAAGGCCCCTTAACTGTGTTACAATGAGGCTTGAAGGCCTATTTATTTTTTAGAAACAATGGAAAACTCGAAACATCCAAAAACCTAACTCTAGGAGATGAAGCGCCAAAACTGTGGTCTCGTTTGGGTAAATTGGTGTTTCAACTTCCGAGGACATAACATTAGCATCCGATCTCCATTTGACACGCTCAATAGCTCGTTAAAAGGATCCATCCATGGAATACAACTTTTTCTCTCAACAACATCAGTCCATGGACCCATGTTTCTCCCGGTTTTCCAAAAAAACATTGTTTAGGGCCTCAAAACAACTCTAGAAGTTCAGGACCCGAAAAAATGCTAAAAATAGTAAGTTGTGGTGAAACTTAAAAACTGAAAGAAATTGTGGTGGGGGTTCAAATGGAATAGGTGGGTGGCCATAAATATCCATCTGGATCGTTAAGGCCCCAAAAAGGTTCCAAGAGTGCAAGACCAAAAAACCTGCTAAAAATAGTAAGTTTCTCGAAGTTAGAAAATGAAATAAATTATGATGCGGGTCTAAATGGAATAGGTGGTTGGCCACCGATATCCACCTGGATCATTCATCCCTCCTTAGGAAGAAATGTTCCCCATTGCGTTAAGTTCCCCCATGAGGGACAAATTCTGTTGAACTTGGTATTGGATTTGTCCAGGATGTCGCGCACCTATAGGCGAACATGCTGGATGTAGATGTGCCATCGATGGGCAGCCATTGATGAATCTGGAAAAAGTTATCCTCTATTTCTTGAGGGCCTCCTCAAGCAAGATTCTGATAGCATCTCATGCCCCCTCGTCTTTCTTTCCTTCTGCCATGGGGGTTCATCAGGGTTTGCAAGGTTGATCTTGCAACAATTCAACCAGATCAAGTTCAAACTCCTTATAACCTAACCGATTTGGGGACATGAAAAAAAAACAGAGAAACAAAATACCACTCTGATACCACTAATTCATATTTGTGTAGGACCACAACAGAATACACATATAACCATAAACACAGAGATGTTGCGGAAATAATGCTTCATTTTATTAATAATAAATAATTGCAATAGGCCTACAAACATAATAGAAACTAGCTACGGCACTGGTAGCATATTTCTGAGAAGATATGTGGTGGCTATAGGGCATTGAACTGTGTTAAATTGAGGCTCAAAGGCCTATTATAGACATGATGGAAACAGATGAGCGAGGGCACTGGTAGCATATCTTTGAGAAGAGATGTGATGGCTCCAGGACCCTCCACTATGTTACAATGAGGCTCGAAGGACTATTTATTGTTGAGAAAAAATGGAAAACCTGAAACATCCAAAAACCTAACCCTAGGAGATGAAGCGCCAAAATTGTGGGTCTTGTTTCGATAAATTGGTGTTTCAACTTCCTGAGGGAGTAACATTGGCATTCAATCTCTGTTTGACGTACTCAATAGCTCATTATAAAGATCTCTCTAGGGAATATAGATTTTTATGTGAGCCACATCGGTCCATGGATGCATGTTGCTCCTAGTTTTCCCAAAAAATGTCGTTTAGGGCCTCAAAACGGCTCCAGAAGTTCAAGACTCGAAAAACTTATAAATATAGTAAGTTGTGATGAAACTTAAGAACTTAAAGAAATGATGGTGGGGGTTCAAATGGAATAGGTGGGTGGCCACCAATATCCACCTATATGATTAAGGCACCAAAATGGCTCCGGGAGTGTAAAACCTGAAAACCTGCTAAAAATAGTAAGTTGTTGGAAGTGAAAAACTAAAAGAATTGATGGTGCGGGTACAAATGGAATAGGTGGGTGGCCACTGATATCCACCTTGACCATTCCTCCCTCCTTAGGAAGCAATGGTCCCCATTTCATTAAGTTCCTCCATAAGGGGAAAATTATGTTGAACTTGGTATTGGATTTGTCTTGGATGTTGTAGACCTATTGGCAGACGTGTTGGATGTAGATTTGCCATCGGTGGGCATTCGTTGAAGGATTTGGAAAAGTTATCCATCATCGCGTTCCTTTGTATCTCGAGGGCCTCCTCGAGCAAGATTTTTATAGGATCTCCTGCTCCCTCTTCTTTCTTTCCTTTTTTCATGCGGGGTTGTGGGGGTTTGCGAGGGTGATCTTGCAACAGTTCAACAAGATTGAGCTCGAAGAGAAAGAGTAGAATGTTTTGATACCACTGATCTGGATTTTTGTAGGAACACAATAGGATACAGATATAACCATAAACACAGAGACGCAGTGGAAATAATGCTTCATTTTATTAATAACAAATAACTGAAATAGGCTTACAGACATAATGGAAACTAGCTACGGTGTTGGTAGCATATCTCTAAGAAGAGATGTGGTGGCTATAGGGCACTAAACTGTGTTACATTGAGGCTCGAAGGCCTATTACAGACATAATGGAAATAGATGAGAGAGGGCACTAGTAGCGTATCTCTAAGAAGAGATGTGACGGCTCCAGGCCCCTCCACTGTCTCAAAATGAATATCGAATGCCTATTTTTTGTTGAGAAACAATACCAAACACGAAACATCCAAAAACCTAACCCTAGGTGATGAAACACCAAAACTGTGGGTCCCATTTGGGTAAATTTTATCTTCCTGTGGACGTAAATTTGGCATCCTATCTCTGTTTGACATGCTCAATAGCTCGTTGGAAAGATCTATCCGAGGAATACAACCTTCGATTAGAGTAAAATGAGTCTATGGTCACATGTTTCTCCTAGCTTTCCCAAAAAAACGTCGTTGAGGGCGTCAAAACGACTATTGAAGTTCAGGGCCCAAAAACTACTAAAAATAGTAAGTTGAGCTTAAACTTAAAAGCTTAAAGAACTGATGGTGGGTGTTCAAATGGAATAGGTGGGTGGATAAAAATATCCACCTGGATCATTAAGGCCCCAAAATAGCTCTGGGAGTGCAGGACCCAAAAACCTGGTAAAAATAATAAGCTGCTAGAAGTGAAAAAATGAAAGTATTGATGGTGTGGATCCAAATGGAATAGGTGGGTGATCACCGATATCCACCTGGATCATTCCTCCCTCATTAGGAAGTAATGGTCCCCATTGCATTAAGTTCCTCCATGAGGGGAAAATTCTGCTTAACTTGGTATTAGATTTCTCTAGGGTGTCGCGGAGCTATTGGTGGACGTGCTGGATGTAGATGTGCCATCGGTGGGTAACCGTTGAAGGATCTGGGCAAAGTTATCCATCATCACATTCCTCTATTTCTCGATGGCCTTCTCGAGCAAGATTTTGATAGGATCTCCTGCTCCCTTGTCTTTCTTTCCTTCTACCATGGGGGGTCGTTAGGGTTTGCGAATTTGATCTTCCAACAGTTCAACCAGATCGAGCTTGAACTCCTTATACCTTGACCGCGTTGGGGACATGCAAATAAAAACAGAGAAAGAAAAGAACACTCTTATACCACTAATCCGGATTTGTGCAAGAACGCAACATAATACACATATAACCATAAACACATAGATGTAGTGAAAATAATGATTAATTTTATTAATAAAAATAAATGAAATAGGCTTACAAACATAATGGAAACTAGCTAGGGTGTTGGTAGCGTATCTCTGAGAAAAAATGTGGTGGCTACAAGTTGCTGAACTATGTTTCATTGAGGCTCAAAGGCCTATTACAAACATAATGGAAATAGATGAGCAAGGGCACATGTAGCGTATCTCTGAGAAGAGATGTGATGGCTCCAGGCCCCTCCACTATGTTACAATGAGGCTCGAAGGCCTATTTATTGTTTAGAAACAATGTCAAACCCGAAACATCCAGAAACCTAACCCTAGGAGACGAAGCGCCAAAACTATGGGTCTTATTTGGGTAAATTGGTTTTTCAAATTTTCGGGGACGTAACTTTGGCATCCAATATTCATTTGACACACTTGATAGATTGTTAGAAATATCTATCTGAGGAATACAACTTTTTATGTGAGAAACAATTGTCTATTGAACCATGTTGCTCCAAATTTTCCCAAAAAACATCGTTTACGACCTCAAAATGACTCTAGAAGTTCAGGACCTAAAAAACTGCTAAAAATAGTAAGTTGTGCTGAAACTTAAAAATTGATGAAATGATGGTGGGGGTTCAAATGGAATAGTTGGGATTCCACCAATATCCACCTGGATCATTAAGGCCCAAAAACAGCTCTCGGAGTGCAGGACCTGAAAACCTACTAAAAATAGTAAGTTGTTGGAAGTGAAAAACTAAAAGAATTGATGGTGCATTTCCAAATGGAATACGCGGGTTGCCACCGATATCCACCTAGATCATTCATCCCTACTTAGGAGGAAATGGTCCCCATTGTGTTAATTTCCTCCATGCGGGGAAAATTTTGCTGAACTTGGTATTGGATTTTCCCACGATGTTACTGACCTACTGGCGGACATGCTAGATTTTGATGTGATGTATGTGGGAAGTCGTTGAAGGATCTGGGCAAAGTTATCCATCATCGCGTTCCGCTATTTCTTGAGGGCGTCCTCGAGTAAGATTTTGGTAGGATCTCCTTCTCCCTCATCTTTCTTTCCTTTTACCATGGGGGGTTGTTGGGGTTTGCGAGGCTGATCTTGCAACTGTTCAACTAGATCGAGCTCAAACTCCTTATACCCTAACCGTGTTGGGGACATGTAATTAAAAATAGAGAAAGAGGAGACCGCTCTAATACCACTGATCTCAATTTGTGGAGGAACACAACAGAATACACATGCTTCATTTTATTAATGAAAAGTAACTGAAATAGGCTTATAGACATAATGGAAACTAGCTAGGGCACTGCTAGAATATATCTAAGAAGATATGTGGTGGCTATAGGCCGTTGAACTGGGTTACATTGAGGCTCGAAGGCCTATTACAGACATAATGGAAATAAATGAGCAAGGGCACTGGTAGCATATCTCTGAGAAGAGATGTGATGGCTCCAGGCCCCTCCAGTGTGTTACAATGAGGCTTGAAGGCCTATTTATTGTTGAGAAACAATGAAAAACACAAAACATCCAAAAACTTAACCCTAGGAGATGAAGAATCAAAATTGTGGGTCCCATCTAAGTAAATTGGTGTTTTAACTTCCCGGGGATGTAATTTTGGCATCCAATATTCATTTGACGCACTCAATAGCTCGTTAGAAATATCTATACAATAAATATAACTTTTTATGTGAGAAACATCGAGCCTTGGAACCATGTTCCTCTCGGTTTTCCCAAAAAAATGTTGTTTAGGACCTCAAAATGGCTCCAGAAGTTCAGGACCCAAAAAACTGCTAAAAATAGTAAGTTGTGCTGAAACTTAAAAACTAAAAGAAATGATGGTGGGGTTTCAAATGGAATAGGTGGGTGGCCACCAATATCCACCTAAGTCATTAAGGCCCCAAAACAGCTCCGGGAGTGTAGGACCCGAAATCTTGCTAAAAATATGAAGCTGTTGGAAGTAAAAAACTGAAACAATGAATGGTGTGGATCCAAATGGAATAGGTGGGTGGGCACCGATATCCAATTGGATCGTTCCTCCCTCCTTAGGAAGAAATGGTCCCCATTGCGTTAATTTCATCCATGAGAGGAAAATTCTGCTGAACTTGGTATTGGATTTCTCTAGGATGTCGCGGACTTGTTGGCAGATGTGTTGGATGTATATGCATCGTCGGTGGGAAGCTGTCCAAGGATCTTGGAAAATTTTTCCATCATCGCGTTCCTGTATTTCTAGAGGGCCTCCTCAAGCAAGATTTAGACAGGATCTCCTATTGCCTCATCTTTCTTTCCTTCTGCAATGGGTGGTCATCGAGGTTTGTGAGGCCGATCTTGCAACGGTTCAACCAGATCGATTTTGAACTCCTTATACCTTGTCTGTTTTGGGGACATGAAAAGGAAAATAGAGAAAGAGCAGTCCGCTCTAATACCACTGATCCGGATTTGTGCAAGAACGCAATAGAATACACATATAACCATAAACACAGATATGCAACTGAAATAATTATTAATTTTATTAATAAAAAATAACTGAAATAGGCTTACAGACATAATGGAAACAATCTAGGGTGCTGGTAGTGTATCTCTGAGAAGAGATGTGGTGGCTACAAGTCACTGAACTGTGTTTCATTGAGGCTCGATGGCTTATTACAAAAATAATGGAAATAGATGAGCGAGGGCACTAGTAGTGTATCTCTAAGAAGAGATGTGATGGATCTAGGCCCCTCCACTGTATTACAATGAGACTCAAAGGCCTATTTATTTTTTAGAAACAATGGAAAACCCGAAACATCAAAAAACCTAACCCTAGGAGATGAAGCGCCAAAACTGTGGGTCCCATTGGGGTAAATCGTGTTTCAACTTCTCGGGGATGTAACTTTGGCATCTTAGCATTTTTTTATGCACTCAATAGCTTGTTACAAAGATATATTCGAGGAATACAAATGTTTATGTGAGAAATGTTAGTCCATGGATCCATGTTGCTCCCAGTTTTCCCAAAAATATTGTTTAGGGCCTCAAAACGGCTTCAGAAGTTGAGGGCCTGAAAAAATGCTAAAAACATTAATTTGTGCTGAAACTTAAAAGCTGAAAGAAATGATGGAGGGGGTTCAAATGGAATAGGTGGGTGGCCACCAATATCCACGTGGATCATTAAAGCCCCAAAACGGCTCCGAGCATGTAGGACCTGAAAATCGTCTAAAAATAGTAACCTGCTGGAAGTGAAAAACTGAAAGAATTGATTTTGCGGGCACAAATAGAATAGGTGGGTGGCCACTGATGTCTGCATGGATCATTCCTCCCTCCTTAGGAAGAAATGGTCCCCATTGCGTTAAGTTCCTCCATGAGGGGCAAATTTTTTTGAACTTGGTATTGATTTTTCTAAGATGTCGTGGACTTGTTGGCAGACGTGTTGGATGTAGATGTGCCATCGATGGGCAGCCTTTGAAGGATTTGGGAAAATTTATCCATCATCGCGTTCCTCTATTTCTCGAGGGCCTCCTCCAGAATTTTTTTGATAGGATCTCCTGATCCCTCATCTTTCTTTCCTTCTACCATGGGGGGTCGTTAGGATTTGTGAGGTTGATCTTGCAATGGTTCAACCAGATCGAGCTTGAACTCCTTATACTCTGAACGCATTGGGGACATGAAAATAAAAATAGAGAAAGAGTAGATCGCTCTAATAATACTGATCCGGATTTGTGCATGAACGAAAGAGAATACACATATAACCATAAACCCAGAGATGTTGTGGAAATCATGCTTCCTTTTATTAATAAAAAATAACTGAAATAGGCTTATAGACATAATCGAAACTAGCTAGGGCACTGGTAGTGCATCTTTGAGAAGGGATGTGGTGGCTTAAAGTTGCTGAACTATGTTACATTGAGGCTCGAAGGCCTATTATAGACATAATGGAAATAGATGAGTGAGGGCATTGGTAGTGTATCTCTGAGAAGAGATGTGACGGCTCCAGACTCCTCCATAGTGTTACAATTAGGCTCGAAGTCCTATTTATTGTTTAGAAATAATGGAAAACCTGAAACATCCAAAAACCTAATCCTAGGAGATGAAGCGCCAAAACTATGGGTCCCGTTTGGGTAAATTGGGGTTTAAAATTCACGAGGATGTAACTTTGGCATCCGATCTTTGTTTCACGTGCTCAATTTCTTGTTATAAATATCTATCCAAGGAATACGAATTTTGATGTGAGCAACAACGGTGCATTAACCCATGGTGCTCCTCGTTTTCCCAAAAAACGTCATTTACGGCCTCAAAACAACTTCGGAAGCTCAGGACCCGAAAAAATGCTAAAAATAGTAAGTTGTGCTTAAAATTAAAAACGGTAATAACTAATGGTGGTGGTTCAAATGTAATAGGTGGGTGGCTAACAATATCCACCTAGATCATTAAGGCCCCAAAACGGCTGCGGGAGTGCAAGACCCAAAAAACTGCAAAAATTAGTACTTCTGGAAGTTAAAAACTGAAAAAATTGATGCTGTGGGTCCAAATGGAATAGGTGGGTGCCACCGATCTCCACCTGGATCATTCCTCCCTCCTTAGGAAGCAATGGTCCTCATTGCGTCAAGTTCCTCCATGAAGGGAAAATTCTGTTGAACTTGTTATAGGATTTCTCTAGGATGTCGTGGAATTGCTGGCAGATGTGTTGGATGTACATGTGTCGTCGGTGGTAAGTCGTTGAAGAATCAAGGAAAAGTTATCCATCATCGCATTCCTTTGTTTCTCAAGGGCCTCTTCGAGCAAGATTTTGATAAGGTCTCCTGCTCCCTCGTCTTTCTTTCCTTCTACAATGGGAGGTCATCGACGTTTGCGAGGCTAATCTTCGAACGGTTTGACCAGATCGAGCTCAAAATCCTTATACTCTGACTGAATTGGGGAAATGCAAAGAAAAATAGAGAAAAAGCAGACCTCTCTCATACCATTGATCCAGATTTGTGCAGGAACGCAACATAATACACATATAACCATAAACACAGAGATGCAATGGAAATAATGCTTCATTTTATTAATAAAAACTAACTAAAATAGGCTTACAGACATAATGGAAAATAGCTAGGGCACTAGTAGCATATCTGCAAGAAGATATGTGGCAGATACAGGCCGCTGAACTGTGTTACATTGATGCTCGAAGGCCTATTACAGACATAATGGAAATAGATGAGCGAGGAAACTAGTAGTGTATCTCTCAGAAGAGATGTGACGGCTCCAGGCCCCTCTAGTGTGTTACAATGAGGCTCGAAGACATATTTATTGTTGAGAAATAAAGGAAAACATGAAACATCTCAAAACCTAACCCTAGGAGATGAAGCGCCAAAATTGTGGGTCTTGTATGGGTAAATTGGTGTTTCAACTTCCTGGGGATGTAATTTTGGCATCCGATATCCATTTGACGCGCTCAATAGTTCGTTAAAAATATCTATCCGAGGAATATAACTTTTTATGTGAGCAGCATCGAGCCTTGAACCCATCGTCCTCCCGGTTTTCCCAAAAAACGTTGTTTAGGGCCTCAAAACGACTCTAGAAGTTTAGGACCCAAAAAAATGCTAAAAATAATAAGTTGTGCTGAAACTTAAAACTAAAAGAACTAATGGTGGGGGTTCAAATGGAATAGGTGGGTGGCCACCAATATCCACCTGAGTCATTAAGGCCCCAAAACGGCTCCGGGGGTGTAGGACCCGAAAACATCCTAAAAAGACGAAGATGCTGGAAGTAAAAAATTGAAAGAATTGATGGTGCAGGTCCAAATGGAATAGGTGGGTGGCCACTGATTTCCACTTGGATCATTCCTCCCTCCTTAGGAAGCAATGGTCACCATTGTGTTAAGTTCATCCATGAGAGACAAATTCTGCTGAACTTGGTATTGGATTTTTCCAGGATGTTACGGACCTGTTTGTGGACAGGTTGGATGTAGATGTGTCGTCGGTGGGAATCCGTTTAAGGATCTCGAAAAATTTATCCATCATCGTCTTCCTTTGTTTCTCGAGGGCCTCCTCAAGCAAGATTTAGATAGGATCTTCTGCTGCCTCGTATTTCTTTCCTTCTGCGATGGGGGGTCATTAGGGGTTGTCAGGCCGATCTTACAATGGTTCAACCAGATCGCACTCAAACTCCTTATACCCTGACCATGTTGGGGACATGCAAAGGAAAAGAGAGAAGAAGAAAACTACTTTGATACCACTAATATGGATTTGTGTAGGAACACAACATAATACACATATAACAATAAACACAGAGATGCAGCGGAAATAATTCTTCATTTTATTAATAAAAAATAACTAAAATAGGCTTACAGACATAATGGAAACTAGCTAGGGCACTAGTAGCATATCTCTAAGAAGAAATGTGGTGGCTACAGGTTGCTAAACTGTGTTACATTGAGGCTCGAAGGAATATTCCAGACATAATGGAAATAGATGAGTGAGGGCACTGGTAGCGTATCTATGAGAAGAAATGTGATAGCTCAAGGCCCCTCCACTATGTTAAAATGAGGTTCGAAGGCCTATTTATTGTTGAAAAACAATGGCAAACCCGAAACATCCAAAAACATAACCCTGGGAGATGAAGTGCCAAAACTGTGGGTCCCATTTGGGAAAATGGGTGTTTCAACTTCCTAGGGATGTAACTTTGGCATCTAATCTCCGTTTGACATGCTCAAATGCTTGTTAGAAAGATCTATTCGAGGAATACAACTTTTTATGTGAGAAACATAAACCCATGGACCCAAGTTGCTCCTGTTTTTCCCAAAAAACGTTGTTTAGGGCCTCGAAACGACTCCAGAAGTTCAGGACCCAAAATACTGCTAAAAATATTAAGTTGTGCTTAAACTTAAAAACTAAAAGAACTGATGGTGGGGTTCAAATGGAATAGGTGGTTGGCCACCACTATCCACCTGGATCATTAAGGCCCCAAAACGGCTCTAGGAGTGCAGGACCCCAAAACCTAGTAAAAATAGTAAGCTGCTGGAAGTGAAAAACTAAAAGAATTGCTGGTGGGGGTCCAAATGGAATAGATGGGTTGTGACCGATATCCATGTATATCATTCCTCCCTCCTTAGGAAGCAATGGTCCTCATTGCGTTAAGTTCCTCCATGAGGGAAAATTTTGCTGAACTTGGTATTGGATTTGTCCAGGATGTCATGGATTTGTTAGCGGACGTGTTGGATGTAGATGTGTCGTTGGTGGGTAGCCTTTGAAGGATTTGGGAAAATTTATCCATCATCATGTTCCTCTGTTTCTATAGGGCCTCCTCAAGCAATATTTTGATAGGATATCCTTCTCCCTCGTCTTTATTTCCTTCTTCCATTTGGGGTCGTCGAGGTTTGCGAGGTTGATCTTGCAATGGTTCAACCAAATCAAACTCGAACTCCTTATACCCTAACCACGTTGGGGAAATGCAAAGAAAAACAGAGAAATATCAGACCGCTCTAATACGACTGATCTAGATTTGTGCAGGAATGCAATATAATACACATAAAACCATAAACCCAGAGATGCAGCAGAAATCATGCTTCATTTTATTTAAAAATAAAAAAAACTGAAATAGGCTTACAAACATAATGGAAACTAGCTAGGGCACTGGTAGCGTATCTATGAGAAGATATGTGGTGGCTACAAGTCGCTGAACTGTGTTACATTGAGGCTCGAAGGCCTATTATAGACATAATAGAAATAGATGAGCGAGGGCACTAGTACTGTATCTCTGAGAAGAGATGTGATGGCTCCAGGCCCCTCCACAGTGTTACAATGAGGCTCAAAGTCCTTTTTATTGTTGAGAAACAGTGGCAAACCCGAAATATCTAAAAACCTAACCCTAGGAGATGAAGCGCCAAAACTGTGGGTCCTGTTTAGGTAAATTGGTGTTTCAACTTCTCGAGGACGTAACTTTTCCATATGATCTCCATTTGACGTGATCAATAGCTCGTTATAAAGATCTATCCAAGTAACAAAAAATTTGATGTGAGAAACATCGATTCATGGACCCATGTTGCTCCCTGCTTTCCAAAAAAACTTCATTTACGGCCTCAAAATGGCTCCAAAATTTAAAGACCCGAAAAATTACTAAAAATAGTAAGTTGTGCTAAAATTTGAAATCTTAAAGAACTGATGGTGGGGGTTCAAATGTAATAGGTGGGTGGCCACCATTATCCATCTAGATCATTAAGGCCCTAAAATGGATCTGGGGGTGCATGACCCAAAAACCTGCTAAAAATATTACTCATGGAAGTGAAAAACTGAAAAAATTGATGGTGCAGGTCCAAATGAAATAGATGGGTGGCCACCGATATCCACCTGGATCATTCCTCCCTCCTTAGGAAGAAATGGCCCTCATTGCATTAAGTTCCTCCATGTCATCCATGAAGGGAAAATTCTATTGAAGTTGGTATTGGATTTGTTCAGGATGTCGATGACCTGTTGGCAGATGTGTTGGATGTAGATGTACTGTCAGTGGGTAGCCTTTGAAGGATCAGGGAAAAGTTATCCATCATCGCATTCCTCTATTTCTCTAGGGCCTCCTTGAGCAAGATTTTGATAGGATCTCCTGCTACCTCATCTTTCTTTCCTTCTGCCATGGGGGGTCGTCAGGGTTTGTGAGGCTGATCTTACAATGATTCAACCAGATCGAGCTCGAACTCCTTATACCCTGACTGCATTGGGGACATGCAAAGAAAAATAGAGAAGGAGCGGACCGCTCTAATACAACAGATCCAGATTTGTGCAGGAACATAATAGAATACACATATAACGATAAACCTAGAGATGCAGTGGAAATCATGCTTCATTTTATTAATAAAAAATAACTGAAATAGGCTTACAGGCATAATGGAAACTAGCTAGGGTGCTAGTAGCATATCTCTGAGAAGAGATGGCGGCTACAAGCTGCTGAACTCTATCACATTAAGGCTCAAAGGCTTATTACAAACATAATATAAATAGATGAGCGAGGGCAGTGGTAGCGTATCTCTCAGAAGAGATGTGATGGCTCCAAGCCCCTCCAAAGTGTTACAATGAGGCTCGAAGTCCTATTTATTGTTGAGAAACAATGGCAAACCTGAAATATCACTACAAGGAAAATACCCTCTAGCGGATGTTTTTGAGGAACCACAAAGAAAAATACCCCATACATCCGTTTCTAGCGGAGGTTACTAGAGTAGGTTGGTGGGCGGAGGGTTTTGTGGATGTTTTCCTATTGGTGCTCTTTTCGTTAAAACTCGCCCTGGTGCTCTCAAAAAAAGAAAGCACTAGTGCGGACAAAATCATTGGCACACTGGACACTGTGCACTCCGTACACACCCACCAGGTGCATCATAATATAATAGAGCACCAGTGCCACACAACTCATCTATGCTGGTACATTATAAAACACAACGCCAACACCGAAACCACCCGATGCGGTAAACAGAAACTCCACCGGTGCATCATAAAAAATGTGCCAAAACACAAACCAACTAGTGCGTTTGTAGCAAAAAATACTGGTGCACCTATAAACAATATGCACCGGTAAAGGGTTAAATTAAAAAAAATATTTACGACAAAAAACTCGGATTTTTCAGTGTTCCTGTGTTCCTGAGCTATCAATTACCAGTGTGCACGATACAATAGAACGCACCGGTGTGCACCAAACATTAGCACATTGGACAACATGCATGAAGTACACACACCGTCGGGGCATCCAATTATTGTAACGAACCAAGGCATCAATGCTCTTCCACGCCAGTGCATCATAAAACATTGCGTCAAAACATAAATGAGCCGGTGCATTCTTCTCTAATAGCACTGGTACACCAGAAACCACACGCACTAGATTAGTGTTATATAAAAAAAAATTAAGGCCAAAAAAACCAGTGCTTTGCGACTATTACGCACTGGTGCTTTACCATTACGCCGCCCCAGTGCATCATCAACTTTTTGTGTTGAAACTGAAACATCCCGATGCGGTTTTATTTAACAGCATCGGTGCGCTTATTAAACCCTGTGCACTGAAACAGGGTTAATTTAAAAAAAAAAATTATGGCCAAAAAACTTCATTATTCACTTTCCTCATTGCTCTAGAGCTCTCAAGCCCTAGTGATATTTCCTTATTGCTAAGCCGCCTTGACATCGGTGCTCTCATTGCACCCATTGCATGCACTGCTACTCTGCATTGGGCACCAATCTCCAACTTGCATTTTGAAAAACAGTGGGAAAATTTTATTTTCCAAATTTTACAGCCAATATGCCTCCTCGACAGTAAAATGTACAAGTATTTTTCTAGTTTTTCTATAATTAAGCCTTTTAGTGGATTAGAAATTGAAAAAAACTTAAAAATAACCATTCAAAAAAAAAAAATTATCGCACAGTGCACTCGAGCTATTCGGCTTGCACCAGATAGCAGTGCTACCTGTAAAATTTATAGGTAGCACTGCTACCAGTGCTAACGGTAACCACACTATTTTCGGGGCAGTGCTAGAAGGCATCCCAAATAATTTTAAACTAAAAATAAAAAATAAAAAAGGTGGTGCGCTCATTTATCCAGGTGCACCGTTGACCACGACAATCATAGTGCGGTGTGTTGACTTCATTTGCCGCTCCGGTTTATGTCAGCGGGCCGCATTTTTAATTCTGAGATGGTCAACGGTGCGACCCGGTAAAAGACCGCACCGTCAACTATGTCATTGTCATGAAGTCGGTGCACTGACACGACTATACGCACCAAGGTGTATATTTCAGTCAGCGCACTTCTATTCTGAATTATATAAAGTCCACGGTGCTTGAAAAATAGACATCTGCACCGAATCTGGTGGATTCTATTTCATTAGGGGCCCCAGAAACGACGCTCTAAAATATTAGGACGCACCGGCACCGGTGCGTGACTGTTTTTATGGAGCACCGACTTGTATGTTTGTTTTAAAAAAAAAAATTTATATATGTATATTTATAAATACATTTATGTTTTAATAAAAAAAATTATTTAATATGGAAATGATTCATAGAGAATAGGAGCAACAACAGCAACAACAAGTAGAACAATATGACATGATTCGCCAATGGGAGGTGAGAGAGATGGAGAGCGATGGATGCCCTCGCCCTATTACTGCAGATACCTAGGAGATCCTTATGCAAGTAGGCCTCCTCAAGTTCTATAATGAGGCTATTTCCAGCCTAAAGGCCCATAGTGTGCTTTTGAGACATCTTATCATCAGGTGGAATGCCCACCGACAAGCTTTGTAGGTTGGTCCTGACCAGTGGTACACACCCACTGAGGAGGACATTTATTTTATTACAGGACTATCGAGGATAGGGGTGGATTTTCCCTCATTCCCAGACGTGCCAGATGGTTGTATAGCAGGGAGTCAGTTAGTTTACTCCTAGAGATACATTGGAGCACATGTACTGTCTCCTTCAGAGTTTTAGGTACCTGGTGGTTAGTTACGTACAAGTGCTTTTAGTAGATAGGACGTGCAGTGCCTCTCTATTATCGCTTTGATCATTTCGTACAACACCAGTGACAGGAAATACATTAGTTGCTCGCTTTTATATTACGTTGATTCTTTAGTACAACAACCATGACTTGTCAGGTGCTCTGCCATTTTTTTGCGACAGTTTTGTACGTCCTTAGATAGATGTTGTGCTCATGCACAAGGGAGGGTCAACTTCCCTTTTTCTTCAGAGTTGTTTTGTTTATTTTTTGAGAGTTTTCTAGAGATGAGACCTAGTTTTGTTTGACAGCCTCGTAGGCCGATGTTCGAGGCCCGGATGCACATGTGGGGGCAGATAATTCCCAAGAGGGGAGACACTATGTTTCCAACGAGGATATCACATGATTAGCTAGACTTACTAGCCAGTGTTGGTGGGTTGCATCCCTTCATTACGGTCCCATGTCCTTATGCTGGAATAGATTGGCGAGGGTGTCCCAACATCCTCTTCACTCCTGATGAACCGCCAGATGATAGAGGTAATATTACTGTTTTATTTATATTTATTCTAACATGTTCTTTAACTTGTTTTTATTAAATTGTGTAGTGAAATTGTCTAATTATTGTTGTGTACTTGTATATATATTGCAGACATTGGCTCTTTTGATGGCGATGAGATGCCAGATCCACCACATGATCTAGGTGTCGATCCTGATGATTACGATCAAAAGATGGCTGATGCACCGGAGGATGAGGCCGGTGGCACAGCAAAGAGATGTGTTGATCCTCGTGCGCCTCATGGTGCACTGGTACCGCCTTTTGCTAGGCGTGGTCGACCTGAGACTAGATACTAGATGGAGTTGGGCAGCCAACACTATGGATTGATTTCAGATGCGGGCATCAAGCTCGCTCATTATAGAGAGATACAGGGCGATGCTAGACTGTTACGGATGTGGAGAGGCATGCCGCGTGACATGTACGGCCTGATGTGGCATGTTGTAGGAGCTATGAAAGTTGTTACGCGATTGAGGAGGATTGTCCATAGCTATAAGCATAGTAGAGCTGCAGCATGTGATGGACATTCCGCCAATAACAACTCAGATGCATCTCGTGATCGTTCACCTCGCGGTGCACCTGATGATCAGCATGAGGCTCCACTGCCAGCATCTGACACTAGTCATCATGGAGATGAGGCTGGACCATCGGCCACGTCCAGTCAGCAGCCTACATTATCCATCATGAGTACTAGTCACGATTATCATGAGCAAGCTGAACCATCGACCGCCAAGGCTGCAGTACTATTGACTGAGTAGGCCTCCACTACCACTATGCCTCATATTGATCATATTGTACTACCACCAGCAAATGCATCCATCACTACTAGTGATCATCATGATCATGAGCAAGCTAGTCGACCATTGACTGTCGAGGTTGCACCCAGCTTTACTGAGCAGGCCACATCCACTTGTACTAGTGTTATTGATGTTGTTATACTACCACCAACCCCTGATCCATGAAATTTATATTACAGTTGTACAGTTTTAACATTATATATATATATATATATATATATATGGTCCATGTATTTTACGTTCATGTTGCAGTTATACTTAATTTTCATGTTGATGATCATCATGATGTGGCACATATTGTTAGTCATGTTAGATATGTTCATTTAATGTTTAGCTTGCAAATAGATGTGTATATGTGATAGGCGCACGAGTTATTTGACATTATATTGAGATGCATATTTGATGTTTGTGTTGTGATGATGTTAATATATAATGTTAATTGAATGTGTTTATTAGTCAAATATGATGTTTGTACGATGGTTATCATGATCGTGATGATGTTTATTAATTAATTTAATTTTATTAAATGACCATGATATTTATTAAATATTATGTCGTGAATGTAATTGTAACTTAAATTTTAATTCTATGTAAAATTGTAAAATTGTATTTGTATTTGTACTAGTTGTAATTTTAAGTGTAATTGTATGTAAAATTTTAATTGTGATTGTAATATTTAATCTATTCTGAAATGATTGTAATTGTATATATGAAAAATTGTAAAATTGTAATTGTAATTCTAATTGTATGTAAATTTCACAAATTGCAATTGTATTTGTAATCGTAATTTTAATTGAATTGTATGTAAAATATTTGTAAAATTGTAATTTTAATTGTAATTGTAATTCTATGTAAAATTGTAAATGTAATTTCACAAGTTGCAATTGTATTTGTAATTGTAATTTTAATTGAATTGTGTGTAAAATATTTGTAAAATTGTAATTGTAATTGTAATTGTAATTATATGTAAAATTGTAAATGTAATTGTATTTGTAACTGTAATTTTAATTGAATTGTCTGTAAAATATTTGTAAAATTGTAATTGTAATTGTAAATGTAATTATATGTAAAATTGTAAATGTAATTGTATGTAAAATTAAAATTCTAATTCTAATTCTAATCGTAATTCATGTATGTGAAATTAATGTAAAATTGTAATTGTAATTTTAATTAATGTAATTGTATTTAAAATATTAATTTGTAAAATTTTAATTCTATTAATGTGAAAATTTTAATTGTATTAATGTGAAATGATTTTATTAAAATGTCTAAATTTGTAAATTTGCAAATAATTGTAAAATAACAAATCTAGAATAATACGAATTTTTGTAACATAAAGTTGAGAAAATAATGAAAATAACTTCATGTACTTTATAATTATCATTATTTTATTATGATCTTCAATATATAAAGTTTAGAAAATAATGAAAATAAATTCATGTACTTTATAATTATCATTATTTTATTATGATTTTACATACAAAAAAAAAACTTTAAAAATTTATGTGCGCTTATCATCCTAACAGGTCCCGATGCGTCGTATTAATACAACGCGTCGGTGCATCACATTTCTGTGCACTAGAAACGAATAAACGCAAATAAAAAAAAACGCAACTCTATTTTGTTTGAGTTAAAAAAAAGTGGCAATTTGAAAAATGGGCGGAAAAATATTTTCGAAAATCTAATTTGATAAAATAATTCTTTAAATACTAAACACTTTTCATTATTTCACTATTTTTGCTAAAAAAATTCAGTCAGATTTTCGCAGGAGACAGACCTAGAGCAAGAGAGTACCAGGGCACTGTGGATGGCGAAATACGTTCAAACAGAAGTATTCAGACAATCAGAAACCAAAAATCTAGTGTTTCAAGCCCTTTATCATAGAATTCAAACCATTTTGTGATTAAATTTAATTCTTTTTTTTACTTTTTTCTGCAGTTTTTTATTTTTTCCTGTAGTTTTATCCATTTTTACACTGAACCCTTCATTTTTTTTGTTTTTTCCCTTTCTTATCCCTGTTTCTGTTATTTCAGAATTAGGGTTTTTCATTTCAGATTAACGTCCAACCCACGAGATGACTTGCATAGTCGGATCCCAATCCATTCGGCCATTGCGTGAATTTTTGAAAAAATGGATTTTTTTTATCAGTGCGCCCTGTGTATGCCACCGCACCGGTGCTTTGTATTATTACAGCGCACCGCGAAAGTTTTGTGTCATAAAAAATTGAAAACATTTTTTTAAATCCGTGTGCCAAATATGAAATAGGGCACCAATGCTGTCTTTAAATAGGGAAGCACCGTACGGTGTATTACACCGTTTTTGTGGTGCGTTTATAATACCCCATGCACTGTTAGGTCTATTACACTGTTTTTGCGGTGTGTTTATAATACCGAATACACCGTATGTTGTATTATACTATTTTGAGGTGAGTTGTTAATATATCCACACACCGGCGGCGGTGTGGATTTAATGAAAGGCGCACCGTTGTCTCGAGATTTATTTTCTACCTGAAAAGTTGAGAAATTATTTATAAATATATTAATGAATGATATGTTATAGGTTTCAGATTGATAAAGAAATGACTGACAAGATATCAAGTAACAAAAATACTATTAACACATCAAGAAAAGCAAAAAGGGTAAGTTCTTTGTAAATTCTTCATAAAAAATATTATTTTTGAACTATATGTAACTTTAACTAATATGTATTTTTTACTGTGTATCATGCAGAGCCACAAAATGATGAAGCTCATTATGATTATTTCGGATCTACGACTAGAAGAGCATAAAATTTTAATGGAAAAATTGCAAAAAGATGAATCAGGGGAATGAAACAATACTATCGATCCAATATGAGTTTCTTTTTTTAATTATCATTAATAATATACTTAAAATTATTAGATAACATGTGCCAAAAAGCCTACTAATTCACATCTATTTAATGTTCTACAGGGACCAACAACTTAGAAAATGAATGTTGTTCTAAGAAAAGAAAAAAAATATAACATGAAAATGAAAATGAATTACTCCTTGGCTCATCTGGAGTGGTGCTGGAAGTTAACAAAAGGGGGAAATACTTTTACAAAATTTTGATAAATCTAGTGGAACGAATACAACAACGTGCTTCAAATGTAATATGTAATCATTGAATTTTTCGATCATTAGGTACAATAAATAAACAATTTAGCATTAAATATTAATTTTCAAGAATTTTCTTGCAGAAAAGAAAAGAAATGGAACCCATTCAACACATAAAACAGGACGACAAGGAAGAAAATGGTTGATCTCTAATTTTGTGAGTAATTGTTACTTCCTTATAAAAACTTAACTAGATTTCGTTTTTGTATTTTTTAAGTTGTTTTACAAAAATCATCATTGAATGTCTTCAAACAGGTGCTAATATACAAAGAAGAACCATCAGACAAATTGATTGAAATTGGGTTAAATATGGGTTGTGAGTATATGTTGGCATATCAAAATTTAATTGTGGAATTTGTAAGCATCTATCGATCTTGTTTTAATTAGCTCCGTCTATAATTAATAGAACAAAAAATTCTTTTATATTAAATATATGATTTGTTATGGGGTATAAAACTTGCAGGAAACAAAGTATGGAACTGCACCAACAGATGAAATTTTGAAAGATGGTATGGTACATGGTTTTGAAAGAATGTGTATAGTTTATGAGTTAATTGTTGCTATGGTACGCCATTTTTCTTTTCGATTTACATTGATGTATATTATTTAATATTGGAATTTTCATTATTCTCACCAATGTATATACACTCATTTCATTTTATTTTTATGTTTGTAGATGGAAAGTGAAGAAGAATAAAACAATCTACGCTGTGAACACAACATTCCTGAAAATAATCCAAGTCATGGAAGTAGCTTTAGCAGTGACAACAATTCAAGCGACGAATGATGATCACTACGTAATTTGGATATCAAAGCAAGGCGTTTTATTTTTTGAAATATGTCTGTGAAATCAAACATTTTGTTTAATTTAATGAACATAGTGTCCCAATTGAAAGACAAAGGGATACGAATAATTGTCCCATTTTGTATGATAAAGATTGTCTTATATATATATATATATATATATATATATATATATATATATATATATATATATGATCATAAAATATGTTTTAATTTATTCTATTGCGTTCTCCATTGTCGTCTTTTGATGAATAATGAATTTAAAAAAACCACAATAATTATGATATGATATAACAAATTAATCCAAACAGCACATTCAAATGCATTAATAAAAATGTAATTAATATGAATATTGTTATAAGATGTGTCAAATTTTGATGAATAATGAATTTAAAACAATCACAATAATTGGATTGTCAGAGGTGGATGTGTCTTAAAAAAAAATGAAAACTGGTGCATTTATGTGTCTATACGCACCGGTGCATTTATGATTCTATGGGCACCGCACTAATACCGATTTCAGTTATAAATATCGATGCATTTGTGTGATACTGTGAACTGGGGCATTTATGCATCTATAAGCACCGATGCATTTGTAGATGCCATGTGCACCACATGAATACCGATACCAATTATAAATCTTGGTTCCTTTTCGTGATACAGAGCACCAGTGCCTCATAAAGATACATGCACCGATGCACTTATACAACCTATGGGCACTGCTCAAATCCCAAGACCAATTAGAACGGTCCCGTGCATTGTATCACCAACACCAGGCCCGGTGTTGTTGTTTTCCTTAATGGCCCTGTGCATTCTCCTTCGACCGCCCCGGTGCGCTATCTACCGATACGCACCGGTGCGTTAAAACCTAATAAGAGAACTGATGAAAAAACATCTGTAATAACCTCCGGGCGCCCATTTTTTTTAGTTGTGTTGAATTTCCGTTAAAAGCTCCGCTAAAACCTCTGTTACCAGAAATGGATGTGGTAGCATATGTTTTTTTGAAAATTTTGGCCAATTTGATAGCACTTAAAACCTCCTTTATAACATCCGCTAGAGGGTCTTTTCCTTTTAGTGTATCCAAAAACCTAACCCTAGGAGATGAAGCGCTAAAACTGTGGGTCCCATTTGGGTAAATTGGTGTTTCAACTTCCCAAGGATGTAACTTTGGAATCCAATCTCTACTTGACGCGCTCAATAGCTCATTAGAAAGATCTATCAAAGGAATAAAACTTTTTATGTGAGAAAAATTAATCCATGGACCCATGTTGCTCTTGGTTTTCCCAAAAAAAGTTGTTTAGGGCCTCAAAACAGCTCCAGAAGTTGAGGAACTGAAAAACTGTTAGGAATAGTAAGTTGTGCTGAAACTTAAAAATTGAAAGAACTGGTGGTGGGGGTTCAAATGGAATAGATTGGTGGCCACCAATATCCACCTGGATCATTAAAGCCCCAAAACGGCTCCGGTAGTGCAGGACCCGAAAACCTGCTAAAAATAGTAATCTTCTAGAATTGAAAAACTGAAAGAATTGATTGTGTAGGTCCAAATGGAATAGGTGGGTGGCCACCGATATCCAGCTGGATCATTCATCCCTCCTTAGGAAGCAATGGTCCTCATTGTGTTATGTTCCTCCATGAAGGGAAATTTATGCTAAACTTGGTATTGGATTTGCCCAGGATGTTGTGGACTTGTTGGCGGATGTGTTGGATGTAGATGTGTCATTCGTGGGTAGCCATTGAAGGATCTGGGAAAATTTATCCATCATCACACTGCTTTGTTTCTCGAGGGCCTCCTCGCGCAAGATTTTGATAGGATTTACTGATCCCTCATCCTTCTTTCCTTCTGCCATGGGGGGTCGTCACGGTTTGAGAGGATGATCTTGCAACGGTTCAACCAGATCGAGCTCGAACTCCTTATACCCTGACCACGTAGGGGGATATACAGAAAGAAAACAAAAAAAGAAAGAAGCAGTGATTGATACCACTAATCCGGATTTGTGCAGGAACGCAATAGAATACACATATAACCATAAACACAGAGATGCAGTGGAAATAATGCTTCATTTTATTAATAACAAATAACTTAAATAGGCTTATAGACATAATGGAAAGTAGATAGGGTGCTGGTAGTGTATCTCTCAAAATATATGTGGTGGCTATAGGCCGCTGAACTGTGTTACATTGAGGCTCGAAGGCCTATTACAGACATAATGGAAATAGATGAACGAGGGCACTGGTAGCGTATCACTGAGAAGAGATGTGACGGCTCCAGGACCCTCCACTGTGTTACAATGAGGCTCGAAGGCCTATTTATTGTTGAGAAACAATGGAAAAACAAAACATCTAAAAACCTGACCCTAGGAGATGAAGCGCCAAAACTATGGGTCCCATTTTGGAAAATTGGTGTTTCAACTTCCTAGGGACGTAACTTTGGCATCCAGTTTCTGTTTAACGTGCTCAAAAGCTCATTAGAAAGATCTATCTGAGGAACACAATTTTTTTTTGTGAGTAACATCGATCAATGGCCTTAATTTTCTCTCACTTTTTCCAAAAAACGTTGTTTGATGCCTCAAAACGACTCTGGAAGTTCAAGACACAAAAAATTACTAAAAATAGTAAGTTGTGCTGAAACTTAAAAAATGAAAGAACTAGTGGTGGGGGGATCAAATGGAATAGGTGGGTGGCCACCAATATCCACCTGGATCATTAAGCCCCCAAAACGGCTCCAAGAGTGGAGGACCCGAAAACCTGCTAAAAATAGTAAGTTGTGCTGAATGTGAAAATCTGCAAGAATTGATGGTGGGGGTCCAAATGGAATAGGTTGGTGGCCACTGATATCCACTTGGTCATTCGTCCCTCCTTATTAAGCAATGGTCCCCATTGCGTCAAGTTTGGTATTGGATTTTTCTAGGATGTCATGGACCTATTAGCGAACATGTTGGATGTAGATGTGTCGTCGATGGGCAGCTGTTGAAGGATCTGGCCAAAGTTATCCATCATTTCTTTCCTCTGTTTCTCGAGGGCCTCCTTGAGAAATATTTTGATAGGATCTCTTGCTCCCTCTTCTTTCTTTCCTTTTGCCATGGGGGGTCGTCGAGGTTTGCAAGGCTGATCCTGCAACGGTTCAACCATATCGAGCTCGAACTCCTTATACCCTGATCATGTTGGGGACATGCAAAGAAAAACAGAGAAACACAGATATACAGTGAAAATAATGCTTCATTTTATTAATAAAAAATAACTGAAATAGGCTTACATACATAATGGAAACTAGGTAAGGTGCTGGTAGCGTATCTATGAGAAGAGATGTGGTGGCTACAGGCCGTTGAACCATGCTACATTGAGGCTCGAAGGCCTATTACATACATAATGGAAATAGATGAGCGAAGACATAGGTAGCATATATCCGAGAAGAGATGTGATGGCTCTAGGCCCCTCCATTGTGTTACAATGAAGCTCGAAGGCCTATTTATTCTTAAGAAACAATGGCAAACCTGAAAAATCCAAAAACCTAACACCTGGAGATGAAGTGCCAAAACTGTGGGTCTCGTTTGGGTAAATTGGTGTTTCAACTTCCCGGGGATGTAACTTTGGCATATGATTTCCATTTGACGCACTCAATATCCTGTTAGAAATATCTATCCAAGGAATACAACTTTTGATGTGATGAACATGGATCCATGGTCCCGTATTGCTCCCGTGTTCCACAAAAAACATCGTTTATGGCCTCAAAACATGTCTGGAAGTTCAGGACCTGAAAAATTGCTACAAATAGGAAGTTGTGTTGAAACTTAAAAATTGAAAGAAATAATGGTGGGGGTTCAAATGGAATAGGTGGGTGGCCACTAATATCCACCTGGATCATTAAGGCCCCAAAACGGATCCGGGAGTAAAGGACTCGAAAACTTGCTAAAAATAGTAAGCTTCTGGAAGTGAAAAACTAAAAGAAAACATGGTGTGGGTCCAAATGGAATATGTGGGTGGCCACCTATATCCACCTAGATCATTCCAACCTCCTTAGGAAGCAATGGTCCCCATTGCATAAAGTTCCTCCATGACAGGAAACTTTTGTTGAACTTGGTATTGGATTTTTCCAAGATGTCGCAGACTTGTTGGAAGACACGCTATATGTAGATGTGACGTCGATGGGTAGTCATTGAAGTATCTGGGAAAATTTATCCATTATCGCATTCCTCTATTTCTCGAGGTCCTCCTTGATAAATATTTTGATAGGGTCTCCTGCTCCCTCGTCTTTCTTTCCTTCTGCCATGGGGGGACATCGGGGTTTGCGAGGCTGATATTGCAACGGTCCAACCAAATCGAACTCAAAATCCTTATACCCTAACCAATTTGGGGACATGCAAATAAAAAAAGAGAAATAGCAGACTGCTCTGATTCCATTGATTCAGATTTGTGCAGGAAGGCAACAGAATAAACATATAACCATAAACACAGATATGCAGCGGAAATAATGCTTCATTTTATTAATAGAAAATAACTGAAATAGGCTTACATACGTAATGGAAACTAGATAAGGCAATAGGTAGTGTATATTTGAGAATACATGTGGTGGTTACAGGCCACTGAACCGTGTTACATTGAGGCTCGAAGTCCTATTACATACATAATGGAAATAAGTGAGCGAGGACACTAGTAGCGTATCTCTAAGAAGAGATGTGATGACTCCAGGCCCCTCCATTTTGTTACAATGAGGATAGAGGGTGTATTTATTCTTGAGAAACAATGACAAGCCTGAAAGATCCAAAAACCTAAACCTAGGAGATGAAGTGCCAAAACTGTTGGTCCTGTTTGCGTAAATTGGTGTTTCAACTTCCCAGGGACGTAACTTTGGCATCTGATCTCTGCTTGACATACTCAATATCTTGTTAGAAAGATATATCCAAGGAATACAACTTTTGATGTGAGAAACATGGGTCCATGGTCCCATGTTTCTCTTGGGTTTCCAAAAAAACGTCGTTTAGGTCCTCAAAACGGCTATGGAAGTTCAGGACCCGGAAAAACTACTAAAAATAGTAAGTTGTGCTAAAATGTAAAAACTAAAAGAACTGATTGTGGGGGTTCAAATGGAATAGGTGGGTGGCCACCAACATCCACCCAGATCATTAATGCCCCAAAACGACTCCAAGAGTGCAGGACCCGAAAACTTGCTAAAAATAGTAAGTTGTTGGAAGTGAAAAACTGAAAGAATTGATGGTGCAAGTCCAAATGGAATAGGTGGGTGGCCACCAATATCCACCTGGATCATTCCTCCCATATTAGGAAGCAATGGTCCCCATTGCATTAAGTTCCTCCATGAGGGGAAAATTCTTCTAAACTTGGTATTGGATTTGTCCAAGATGTCGTGGAGCTGTTGGCGAATGTGTTGGATGTAGATGTGATGTCGGTGGACAATCGTTGAAGGATCTGGGCAAAGTTATCCATCATCGCGTTCCTCTGTTTCTCAAGGGCCTCCTTGAACAATATTTTGATAGGATCTCCTCCTCCCTCTTCCTTCTTTCCTTCTGCCCTCCGGGTCGTCGGGGTTTGCGAGGCTGATCTTTCAACGATTCAACTAGATCAAGCTCAAACTCCTTATACCTTGCCCGCGTTGGGGCCATGCAAAGAAAAAAAGAGAAAGACCAAACCACTCTGATACCACTAATCCAGACTTGTGCAGGAACGCAACAAAATACACATATAACCATAAACACAGAGATACAACGAAAATAATGCTTCATTTTTTTAATAAAAAAATAAATGAAATAGGCTTACAGACATAATGGAAACTAGCTACAGTGCTGGTACCGTATCCTTAGAAGATATGTGGAGGCTACAGGCTGCTGAGCTGTGTTATATTGAGGCTTGAAGGCCTATTACAGACATAATGGAATTAGATGAGTGAGGGCACTAGTATCGTATCTCTGAGAAGAGATGTGATGGCTCCAGACCTCTACACTGTGTTACAATGTGGCTTGAAGACCTATTTATTGTTTATAAATAATGGAAAACCCGAAACATCCAAAAACCTAACTCTAGGAGATGAAGCACCAAAACTGTGGGTCCCATTTGGGTAAATTGGTGTTTCAACTTCCCGGGGACGTAACTTTGGCATCCGATCTTTGTTTGACTTGTTCAATAGCTCTTTATAAAGATATATCCAAGGAATACAAGTTTTGATGTTAGCAACATCGGTCCTTGGACCCATGTTGCTCTGGGTTTTCCCAAAAAACGTCGTTTAGGACCTCAAAAAAGCGCAAGAAATTCAGGACTCCAAATACTGCTAAAAATAGTAAGTTGTGTTTAAACTTAAAAAATGAAATAATTGATGGTGTGGGTTTAAATGGAATAGGTGGGTGGCCACCAATATCCAATTGGATCATTAAGGCCCCAAAACGATTCTAAGAGTTCAAGACTTGAAAACTTGCTAAAAATAGTAAGTTGCTGGAAGTGAAAAAGTGAAAGAATTGATGATGCGGGTCAAAATGGAATAGGTGGGGGGCCACCGATATCCACTTGGAACATTCCTTCATCCTTAGGAAGCAATGATTCCCAATGCGTTAAGTTCCTCCATGAGGGGAAATCTCTGCTAAACTTGGTATTGGATTTGTCTAGGATGTTGCTAACCTATTGGCGAACGTGATGGATGTAGATGTGTCATCGGTGGGTAGTCGTTGAAGGATCTGGGCAAAGTTATCAATCATCGCATTCCTATGTTTCTCGAGGGCCTCCTAGAGAAATATTTTGATAGGATCTCCTACTCCCTCGTCTTTCTGTCATTCTTCCATGGGGGGTCGTCGGGGTTTGTGAGGCTAATCTTGCAACGGTTCAACTAGATCGAGCTCGAACTCCTTATACCTTGACTGCGTTGGGGACATGCAAAGAAAAATAGAGAAAGAGAAGACTTCTCTGATACCACAAATCCAGATTTGTGAAACAATGCGACAAAATACACATATAACCATAAACACATAGATGCAACGAAAATAATGCTTCATTTTATTAATAAAAAATAACTAAAATAGGCTTATAGACATAATGGAAACTAGCTAGGGCACTGGTAGCATATCTCTGAGAAGAGATGTGGCGGCTACAAGACACTGAACTATGTTACATTGAGGCTCGAAAGAATATTACAAGCATAATGGAAATAGATGAGTGATGACACTGGTAGCCTATCTATGAGAAGAGATGTGACGGCTCTAGGCCCCTCCACTATGTTACAATTAGGCTCGAAGGCCTATTTATTGTTGAGAAAGAATGGCAAACCTGAAACATCCAAAAAACTAACCCTAGGAGATGAAGTGCCAAAACTATGGATCTCGTTTGGGTAAATTTGTGTTTCAACTTCTCGGGGACGTAACTTTGGCATCCAATATCCGTTTGACATGCTCAATAGCTCGTTAGAAAGATCTAGCTAAGGAATAAAACTTTTTATGTGAGCAACATCGGTCCATGGAACCATGTTGCTCCCGATTTTCCCAAAAAACATTGTTTAGGGCCTCAAAATGGCTCCAGAAGTTTAGGACCCGAAAAACTGCTAAAAATAGTAAGTTGTGTTGAAAATTAAAAACTGAATGAAATGATGGTTGGGGTTCAAATGGAATAGGTGGGTGGCCACCAATATCCACCTCAATCATTAAGGCCCCAAAATGGATCCGAGAGTGTAGGACCTGAAAAACTACTAAAAATAGTAAGCTTCTGCAAGTGAAAAACTGAAAGAATGGATGGTGCGGTACAAATGTAATAGGTGGGTGGCCGCTGATATCCACCCGGATCATTCCTCTCTCCTTAGGAAGCAATGATCCCCATTGCATTAAGTTCCTCCATGAGGGTAAAATTCTGCTAAACTTGGTATTGGATTTGTCCAGGATGTCGCGGACTTGTTGGCGAACATGCTAGATGTAGATGCGTTGTCGGTGGGTAGCCGTTGAAGTATCTGGGAAAATTTATCCATAATCGTGTTCCTTTGTTTCTCGAGGGCCTCCTCGAGCAAGATTTTGATAGGATCTCCTGCTCCCTTGTCCTTCTTTCCTTCTGCCATGAGGGGTCGTCGGGGTTTGTGAGGCCGATCTTGCAACGATTCAACCAGATCGAGCTCAAACTCCTTATACCCTAACCACGTTGGGGACATGCAAAGAAAAATAGAGAAAAAATAGACCACTCTGATACCACTGAGCTGGATTTGTGCAGGAACGCAACATAATACACATAAATTCACAAACACTGAGATGCAGCAGAAATAATGCTTCATTTTATTAATAACAAATAACTGAAATAAGATTACTAGCATAATGGAAACTAGCTAGGGCGCTGGTAGCGTATCTCTGAGAATCGATGTGGTGACTCATTAGGGGAATTTTGAGGTCTAAAATGGGTCTCCTAAGGAAATTATAAAATAATAGTGGAAATAATAAAATAATATTTGATTACATCATCAGATTTTAGAGGGAAAAAAAAACTACTTTTTCAACTCGTATTTTGAACTTATCTCCATAAGGTTTTACTCAAATCTCGAGCAGGAATAGTCATTGGATGAAAAATTTAATTCCTCATCCAAGGAGTACCCATGTTGCATACTTTTGATGTACTTTTCTACACAAAAAATAGGAAATACATAAAAAACGTGATTGCAATCGCATTTTTTTTTATGTATTTCTCATTTTTCGTGTAGCAGGGTTCATCAAAAGTATGCAACATGTGTACTCCTTGGACGAGGAATTAAACTATGCATCCAATGAGTATTCCCACTTGAAATTTGAGTAAACCCTTAGGGAGATAAGTTGAAAATACAAGTTGAAAAAGTAGTTTTATTATTTTATTATTTTTTAATATTTTTTACTTTTTTACTCCAAAAATGGTGAATCATCCCCCATGGTTGACATCATCATATTGAATCCTATTGGTTCTTATAAAGTTTATTTTACTTGTAAATTTTTATTAGGAGGCCCATTTTAGACCTTAGAATTCCCCTAATGACAAGTTGTTGAATTGTGTTACATTGAGGCTTGAAGGCCTATTACAAACAAATGGAAATAGATGAGCGAGGGCATTGTTAGTGTATCTATGAGAAGAGATGTGATGGCTCCAGGCCACTCCACTGTGTTACAATGAGGCTCAAAGGACTCTTTATTGTTGAGAAACAATGGCAAACCTGAAACATCCAAAAAACTAACCCTAGGAGATGAAGTGCCATAATGGTGGGTCCCGTTTGGGTAAATTGATGTTTCAACTTCTCGGGGACGTAACATTGGAATATGATCTCCATTTGACGCGCTTAATAACTCATTATAAATATCTAATCGAGGAATACAAATTTTGATGTGAAAAACATCAGTCCATGAACCCATATTTTTCCCAGTTTTCCCTAAAAATGTCGTTTAGGGCCTCAAAACGGCTCCGGAAGTTCAGGACCCAAAAAAACTGCTAAAAGTAGTAAGTTGTGTTGAAACTTAAAAACTGAAAGAATTGATGGTGGGGGTTCAAATGGAATAGGTGTGTGGCCACCAATATCCACCTGGATCATTAAGGCCCCAAAACGGCTCTAGGAGTGCACGACCCAAAAACCTGCTAAAAATAGTAAGTTGCTAGAAGTGAAAAACTGAAAGAATTGATGGTGCAGGTCCAAATGGAATAGGTGGGTGGCCACTGATATCAACCTAGAGCATTCCACCATCCTTAGGAAGCAATGGTACCCATTGCATTAAGTTCCTCCATGAGGGGAAAATTGTGCTGAACTTGGTATTGGATTTGTCCAAGATGTCGTAGACGTGTTGGCAGACGTGTTGGATGTAGATGTGCCGTTTGTGGGAAGTCGTTGAAAGATCTGGGAAAATTTATCCATAATCGTGTTCCTCTATTTCTCGAGGGCTCCTTGAGCAAGATTTTGATAGGATCTCCTTCTCCCTCATCTTTCTTTCCTTCTGCCATAGGGGGTTGTCGGGGTTTGTGAGGCTGATCTTGCAACGGTTCAACCAAATCAAGATCGAACTCCTTATACCCTGACCACGTTGGGGACATGCAAAGAAAAACAGAGAAAGAGTAGACCACTATGATATGACTGATCCGGATTTGTGCAGGAACGCAACAGAATGCACAGATAACCATAAACATAGAGATGCATAAGAAATAATGCTTCATTTTATCAATAACAAATAGCTGAAATAGGTGTACAGACATAATGGAAACTAGCTAGGGAACTGGTAGTGTATCTCTGAGGAGGGATGTGGCAGCTACAGTTCACTGAACTATGTTACATTGAGGCTCGAAGGCCTATTACAAACATAATGGAAATAGATGAGCGAGGGCACTGGTAGCGCATCTTTGAGAAGAGACGTGACGGGTCCAAGCCCCTCCACTATGTTACAATGATGCTTGAAGGCCTATTTATTGTTGAGATACAATGGAAAAACACAAAACATCCAAAACCTAACCCTAGGAGATGAAGTGCGAAAACTGTGGGTCCTGTTTGGGTAAATTGGTGTTTCAACTTCCCGAGGACATAACTTTGGCATCTGATATCCATTTAACGCGCTCAATGGCTCATTATAAATATCTATATGAGGAATAAAAATTTTGGTGTGAGCAACGTCGGTCCATGGACCCATGTTGCTCTTGGTTTTCCCAAAAAACATCGTTTGGGGCCTCAAAATGGCTCCGGAAGTTCAAGACCCGAAAATATGCTAAATATAGTAAGCTTTGCTGAAACTTTAAAACTAAAAGAACTGATGGTGGGGGTTCAAAAGGAATAGTTTGGTGGCCACCAATATCCACTTGGATCATTAAGGCCCCAAAATGGCTTCGAGAGTGCATGACCCGAAAACCTCCTAAAAATAGTAAGCAGTTGGAAGTGAAAAACTAAAAGAATTGATGGTGCAGGTTGAAATGGAATAGGTGCGTGGCCACCCATATCCACATGGATTAGGGCGAGCCATGACCCCCACCCCTCCCCAAACTGTAATATTAAAAATATATTAAATATAGGGGGGCGGGCCATGACCCCGCACCACCCCTTAACATATTATCAACATGGGGGAGTTCTGACTGGAGTCCCTACCCCAAATCATGGCGACATAGAACCGTATGGGTATCAAACCCGCGCTAGAAACGTGGGCTGGCCTGCCTCCATGTGGCGGTCCCATCACAAGAGATATAACCAATAAATAAAATGCGCAAACAACTGTGTAAAATGGGGTTGGATCAGGTCTTTGAACCCGGAACCTCCACCCCCTAATGAAATCCATAGGTGGTTGCAACCAATGCACCACCTGCCCACCCTTTGGGAAGTCCACCCAAGATCTTATATAAAAATTGGGAAGCACAGAATTCTAGTATTAATAATATTTTAAGTGCAGGCAAGTACAGAACCCTGAGCCAACATGTAGGGGTAGTGGAACCGTGATTGAGCATCATTTTCCAAAGGGGCCAATTTTTCCCAGTGTCCAAATTGGACAAATTTTATATGAATTTTATACCTCTTAGCAACGCAAACCTGATGGCAGTGTTATTTTTTGCAACAGAGGTCTCAATTTTTCAGCCATTTTCTAGAATGGGATGACGGTGTTGGATTTCAGTGTGTGGACAGTCAATTTAATGCCATTCGATGCAACATTTTCGATGGTGCATTCAGATCCAACAATTGAGAAGCCTATTCTTAAGCCAGGATCATGGTTGAGGTATATGAATTTTTGTTTCCATGTACTTCATTTATTATTGTTGTAGTATGTTTTATGTCGGGTCGATTCCTTCTTGATGTGTGATGCAGAATCTTTATGTTTTCTTGTTGTTTTCGATTCCTGGGTGATGTATTATGTGGAATATTTATGTTTATTTTATGTGGTATGTACTTATCATGAATGGTGATTTATTTTGTGAGATCTCTTTGTTGCCTTGATGACGGGATAATCTTTGTCACCATGTGTGAAGTTGTCACACTGATAGGAGGTTTGTATGAGTGAGATGTCCTTATAGTGGAATGTCTCATGGAGATATCTTTCCACTCATGTTGAGGGCCCATTTCCTAGTATGACAAGTCAAAAATGTCCATGTAAACCATAACCATTTAAAACACCAAATTAAGTGGCCAACACCATCGAGACACCGAGGCCCAGAGACGTAGTTGACATGTTTTCCTCTTAATTATATATGCACATGTGTTCATTAATTCTTTTGATAAAATTTAATTCTAACACATCAACCGAAGTAAAAGGTCTTGGTTAAAAGGGTATAAAAAATTTCCCAGATCAAGTGGTATCAGAGCAGTCTTCTTGCTAATGTGAACTACAAGCATGAACCATTGAATGTGTAGCAATGGAGGATGTCAAAGACATGCACAAGGCCATTCTCAGGATGTTCAAAAGGGTGGACATATTATATGAAGCTTATGAGAAACAAGTAGCAGATAACGCTACGTTGAAAACACTCCTACAGGAAGAGAAGGAGGAGAAGCAGTGATTGCAACTTCAATTGCAAGCCACGATAGAGGCATTGGAATAATTGAAGCGCAATGACGGAATTCTACAAATATATCATGATAAATTAAATACACTTCTACGAGAAGAGAAGGAGGAGAATTAGTGATTGCAGCTTCAACTACAAGCCATGATAGAGGCCTTGCAGGAAGTGAAGCACAAATAAGGCTTACATAATTCCTCTTCACATGTTTCCAAATTGACATCTGAGGTAAACAGTTGTGATCATTCTTTAGTTTCATCTTCACATGCTATTATTTCTATTGGAAATGTGGAGATCCCCATTACAGGAATTGGCATGAGACTCCTTACCAAGATGGGTCATAAAGGAGGAGAACTAGGCATTCATGGCCAAGAAATGACTCGCAATTGTAGGTTTTGCAGATACCTCGCTATGCAAGTTTTGGATACACTGAAGGAGAATTCTCAAAGGTGTCTAAAGCTTCAATGACATTGATCAAACCGTCAAGGAGAGAGAATGATGGGAACACTTCACCATCATCGTATGACAACACATATTGTAGAGAGAAGTTGAGGCAAGCTCTCATCATCATAATGACATAACAAGAAAAGATACATTTTTGAACTTAGGAGAAAGGAATTGTGGGAACACTTCACCATCATCCCATGGAAGTTCATGTCGCAATAGAAGAGCTGACACAAACTCTAATCACCATGATTGCACCAACGATCACCAGGAAAGGTATAATAAGTCTTGATATTCACAAGTTCATTTTGATTATAATCATGTTGCTAATCATGAACGCAAATCATGGCATAAGGAAACTTGTCATTTTTTTTGTTTACATAACCATGTCATTGCTGAGTGTTGGAAAATAATGTCAGCACAAAGGAGGATGAGGCGTGAAAAACCTTTTCCACAATATGGAAAGAAATTGGTTAATCAGGCATGGAGGAAAAATATATTTTTCACCCATTGCAATGAAAGTGGTCATCAAAGAGCCATGTCTTTGAGGCTCCATCAAGAGCAACACCTTAAGGATGAAGCGTTGGTGCATGAACTAGTTGAAATGAATTTTTGATAAGCAAGTGCGCCATAGGGAGATGACCCATTCACTTTCATAATTGAGAGATGGTTTTTCTAGATGTGGTAGTGTGTCATGGCCTTATTTGTAAATCATTTGTTTCATTTCTTTATGTAAAAGTGATGATTTTTTTTCCATCACTTGTTAAGAAACAATGATATTTTTGGTTGTGTATTGATAGCTAGAGTATTATTGATTACATTTTGATGTAAGCTTGACCAATGAGTATGTGTTATAAACTTGTGTCAAGTATCAAATTCTTGGGTCATAGTTGGTCATATTTGATAATGTAATTTGCAAGATATTGTACTATAGGTTTGTAGGGGATGCAGGTGTCAGTTCATCACTTATGGCTCTGAAGGACAAAGGTGAAGGAGAAGGAAGGGCGACCTTTCAGGGCACTTGTGATGCAAACATAGTACCCAACAGTTGCATGTTATTGTTGATGCTTTTGGAGGACCAAAAGCTCCTCAGTGGGGAGGAATGATCTAGGTGGCTCCAGAGACACACACAAGACAAAGAGGGCTTATGAAAGATAAAAAATCAAAGTGGCATAAACATGGAATAATCAATTTTAGGTTGAATATCTCATCGTCCTGATCGCAACAATGTGAACAGTTCGTCAAACCGAGTTTGTATGTGAAAGTTATAGGTGGAAAAATTTATTGGGTTGACTTGGTGATGTGGCAGGTTAAGGAGGCAGCAATTTTTCAATTTTCCAATGGCTAGATTTCGGTCAGCTCCAGCCAGATTTGAGAAAAATTTGTGGGATGTATAGTTTGCCCACTACTGCCCAAAATTCAGGTATTTTAAAATGGGGGGTTGGTTATTTTATAAACAAAAAAATATAAAAAAAATAGGGGCGGGCCATGACCCCCGCCCCTCTCCAAATTGTAATATTAAAAATATATTAAATATTCGGGGGTGGGCCATGACCCCATGCCCCCCAACCACCTTTCAATACTATCAACATGGGGGTGTTCCATTGACTGGATACCCCGCCCCGAATCACGATGACATAGCACCGGACTGACGGGTATCGAACCCATGCCGGTCACGTGGGTTGGACCGCCTCCATGCGGCCGTCCCATAACAACAGATATAATCAAACAAATAAAATGCAGAATTTTTTTTGTAAAATTGGGTCGGGTCGGGTTTTGAACCTAGAACCTCGCCCCCAACCCCCCCCCCCCCCGCCCCCCACCACCAAACTTCGCCGGTGGGTGCAGCCAATGCACCACCGACCCACCCTCTAGGAAGTCCGCCCAAGATATTATATAAAAAATCATTCGCACAGTGCACACCAAAAGAGGGTCGTATTTATTTTGAGTATTAATAATATTTTAATTGTAGGCAGGTGCAGAACCTTGATCCAACATGCAGGGGCAGTGGAACCATGATTGAGCATCATTTTTCAGAGGGGCTAAATTTTTCCAGTGTCCAAATTGGAAAAAATTTATATGAATTTTATACCTCTCACTAACGCAAACCTAATGGCGGTGTCAGTTTCTACAACAGAGGTCTGGATTTTTTGGCCATTTTCTAGAATGGGATAACGGTGTCAGATCAGTTGATTTCATGCCATTCAATGCCACATTTTCGATGGTGAATTTAGATCCATCGATTGACTAGCCTATTCATCAGCCAACATCAGGGTTGAGGTATATGAAGTGTTTTTTCCATGTACTTCATTGATTATTGTTGTATGATGTTTTATGTCGTGTTCATTCCTGATTGATGTATGATGTAGAATATTTATGTTTACTCGCTATTGTCAATTCCTGCTTGATGTATTATGCGGAATATTTATGCTTATTTGATATGGTATTTACTTATCATGGATGGTGATTTATGTTGTGAGATCTCTTTGTTGCCTTGATGGCAGGATACTCTTTTTCACCATGTGTGAAGTTATCTTGCTGATAGGAGGTCTGTATGAGTGAGAGTTCCATGTAGTGGAACGTCTCGTGGAGAGACTTTACCACTCATGTTGAGGGTCCATTTCCTCGTATGACAAGTCAACAACGTCCATGTAAACCATAACCATTTACATCACCAAATGAAGCAGCCAACACCATCGAGACACTGAGGCTCGGAGATGTAGTTTACATTGGATGAAATCCGTTTTTAAACGTCTTGCATTTTTGTTGTGTGGCTATTGACATGTTTTCCTCTTAATTATATTTGCATGTGTGTTAGTTAATTCTTTTGATAAAATGTAATTCTAACACATCAATCGAAGTAAAAGGTATTGTTTAAAAGGGTAGCAAAATTACTAGGATCAGCGACTAAGGGTCCATACCAGTAAAATATCAAGTTGCATTAGGGGTTGGTCACCTTGAAGGGTTGGTTGGCTCTTGAAGCTTTTGTAGCATGTGTGGAAGGTTATGTTGCTTTGGTTATGTCAATTACACTTCCTTAATTGTACATGGGGAGTTGAATCACGTCATAGTAGCCTCTAGTCACATGCTTACCTTAGTGGACTTGTTAGCTTGGGTAAATATTGGAGGAGGGTGTTACAAAGTGGTATCAAAGCATGGTTCACCCCTTGGACTAGATGGGCATAATGTGGTGGCCACGGTTTCAGTTGTCTCGCCATGTGAAATTTTATGGTGTTTTGTAGATGTGAAATTTGATGGTGTTTTTGTGTCGCCATTTAAATTAGTTATGCATGTTGGTGTTTATATGTTGCTATGCATGCATTTTAATGGTTAACGTTGTTATCCATGAGGTCATTGGATGTATTTATGTCATCATTATGCTCTTCCTATGTTATGATACTGATATGTTGGTTGAGATGAAGTAAGAGATGCAGATCATCAAAGTGAGGTTGCAGCACAAGACTTTTTTGTATGAGAAAATTTTCATATAGTTTTGTATGGTGGGTATGTAAGTATTTTGGCTAATGGTTTTTAAACACATTATGGTTATGTACATGTATATTAGTCTATGTTTTTTGTGGTTATAGGTATGATATATTTTAGTTAATCAGTGCAATCACTTGTACATGTGTCGATTAACTATCAAGGATAATAACTTGTTGTTATATGCATTGTGGTCATATTTATTATGGTTATGGTCATTGCAACTAATATCTTAATGTTATATGTGTCATGCTAATAAGGATTAGCCTATGAAAATGGTGATGGTTATGATGTTCAAGTATGACTTGATATACTTGTGATATTATGAGCACTAATATGGACTGACTATTCAGATGTGATTGTTATGCATGCATGTCAATTTTTTATGAGTTTATGATGTGAAAATTTAATCTAGTTACTGTTATGGATATCATGACATTATTTATGTTTGAGTTGGTGTTTTTGTGAATTTATATCATGCTCATCTAGATTGATTATTCATTAAAGAAAGCCTCCCCGGAGATACATTGAGGTATGAGTTTGATCATGTTGTCTATTGGTGTTTGAGGGTTTGGTGTCTATTATGTTGTCTATCTATTGTTTGAATGTTTAATTAGTTACATGATATGAGCATGTGTCTATAAGATTTCATTAATAAATGATCTTATTTTAAGATGGTTGTACTAATGCATTATGTTCTGAGACAGTTGATATGTACTTGAGTGTAAGTAGGTGATAGTTGTAGCATTATGCCTTATGAATGTTAGTTGATTATGACATGGTTGTTAGTCTTGGTAAAGTTTGATTTTAAATTAGTAAATGTAATAAGTTGATCTTTGGAACCTGTGACTTGCATGTGTGAACAGTTGCAAGGCAACATGCTTCATATTAGCATGAAAAGGTAAGAGTTGGTTTGTTTATATAACTAACAATTGTGTGATGTGGCATCATCTAATAAAACTAAATTGCATTAAGGTAAAAGTTAAAAGAAACGAATTGGATGATAATTCCTTTGACTATGTTGGGAAACCACGATTTCAAATGAATGAGTTATTTGCACGAATACATGAATTCTTCTTAACCTTGATCTCATCTGACATTATGTGGATATGTGTTATATTCATGAACATGTATTTTCTATTTGTATTTAGATCCGTAAAGCGAATTGGAGTCTAATGTGTTAAGTTACAAGTCAACGTGCTTGGAACAACAAGGTAAGATAACTGGTATATGGTTATATTTATTTATGCACTGACAGTTATGTATTTATGGAAGTATGGTGCAAGGAATTGCATGGAAATACATACTGCCATGAAATCTTGAAGAAGGATCAGGTTTAGATTTCCTTGGGAACCATGAGGATTGAGTCATGGTGTATATTTATAATTGTCTTGTGCTTTTAGTATTTTGTGATTTGTTTCACTTAATTATGGTTTTGTTTATGTATAATACATGATCATGCCACTTTGTTTGTGGTGTCATATTGCTATTTGTTTTTCATGGTTTTCTTCTTGTTTTTTCCTTGTTCTTGACTTTATGTTTTGAGGGCCTTGGGAATTGGTGGGAAAGGAGGAAGTTAATGGAGCTCAGGAAGAGTTGTGTGGTATCCAACAGGTATTTTAAGACTTGGATGAAGCTTGGTTCATGTGTAAGGGTAGCTGAAGGAAAGAGTGTGACAACTGGTTGAGTTGGTTAGGTCCATTGGTGCAAATTTATGGTGGCATGACAGTCATGAGAAAGGTAACATAAAAGGTGAATTAAATGGATATAAGGTATTAGATGCATTGGCTACGTTGGGAAATAGTATTCTCAATGTTGTACATGTTGTGAATGGATAAAGTGAGTTCTCTTAACCTTGACATTATGATATATGGTAATTATGTTATGGTTATGATTATGATGATGTATATATATGTATATATGTATGTACAATTTTTGTTTTTTGACAGGGAAATCATGGATCATGATTTTTTGTGTTGATGTTTATATGTATGTATGTGTTGTCTAATAGGGTCATCATGAATCATTCTTGTGGAGGAATGATTTCTTATGTAGGAGAATGGCACAAATAGGTTCCTGATTTATGAGGAATCAAGTGGGAAGAGTAATTCTAACAAATATACAAGGTCAATATCATGTGGATATGAATTGATGTTATATGATTGTACTATTCCTATGTTTATGTTATGGATAGGTAATATTGAAGGATACATCAACGGAATAAAAGAAGTGTGATCTGCAACATGCTGGGACAAGCATGGATAATGAATAAACACTAGAATCAAGGATGCTTGGTATATTCAGTGTGTGTTCTATGGATGTGTAACACTATTTTTATATATATGTTATACATGTTGCACCTGTGATTTTGTGTGCATGCGGTGTTGTGTATAGATGGTGTTGTGTACATGTTTTTTATGCAATGTTGTGTACAAATGGTTTTGTGTGCAAATTGGATATATGGTGATGTGCACCGTATGGTATTGTGCACATGTTAGATATGTGGTGATGTGAACATATGGTACTATGTGCATGTTGGATATGCGGTGATGTGTACATATGGTGTTGTCTGCATCTTAGATATGCAGTTTTGTGTACATATCGTGCTTTGTGCATGTTTCATATGTAGTGTTGTGTACATATGGCATGGTGTGCATGTTTTACATGTGGTGCTATGTACATGTGGTGTTGTGTGTATGATTATACATGTGGTATTTTGTGCATGTGGTGTCATGTACATGTTGTACATGGCGTTTTTTGTGTAGGTGGTGCTATCTACATGTCGTGCATGTGGTGTTGTGTACATGTGGTTTTGTGTATATGGCGTGCATGTGGTGTTTTGTACATGTTGTGTAGGTGATGCTTTGTACATGTGGTGTTGTGTACATATTGTGCACGTTTTTCTATTTAAATGTGGTGTTATGCACACGTTTTTCAGGTGGTGTTTTGTATAGGTGGTAATGTGTACATTTTGTACATGTGGTATTTTGTGCATGTCATACATTTTCTTCTATGGACATGTGGTATTTTGTGCATCTTGTACATGTTGTTTTGTGTATGAGTGGTATTGTATATGTGCATTCCATAACCATGGTATCATGAGATGTGTATTTTTTGTGTTGTATGTCGGGTGAAAGTGTATGTGTTGTGTTGTACACTAGGTGTAGGTGTATGGATTATTTTTTGTTTTAAATGGGTGTTTTTGTATGTATTGTGTTGTGTTGTACACCAGGTGCAGGTGTATGTGTTGTGTTGTACACTAGGTGTAGGTGCATGTGTTGTATGTCAGGTGTAGGTGCATGTATTGTATGGTATTGTATGTCGTGTGTGGGTGTATGTGTTGTGATGTATATGCTAAATATGTGTACGTGGTTGAAGCAAAGACACTTAGTGCTTTCTAGGTGTGGCAACTGATCCAGTGTGTGTACAAAAAGGATAAAGGTAGAAGAAAAGGATTGATTAAAGGATAAGTATCAGTATTTATTTCAGTTTTAATTATGCATGTGATCTATGATTATAGTTTATGATGGTTACATGTGAACTATGATTTTGATTATGATGGTTTCTTTTTTATCTAACCTAATGTGATGTGTTTATACATGACAATTTGATCAAACAACTATTTTTCCTTGTTGTGACAAGAAGTGAACAAAATTACAAGTGTACCTCATTGACGACCTACCAATAAGGTATGGTTTGAATTTATTTCAAATTATTTTGAATCTGATGGAAATTATTTTCTTGGTACAAGAAATCATGAAAATTCCCAGTTGGGTGGTTGAAATTGACTTCAACAAAGTTAGTAGCAATGAATGTAATTGGAACATGCAACATTATGTTGGTAAAAAAAACTTCAAGAGCAGGGCCACTGTGGGACATTGGTACCCAATAATGTCCATTTATTTCCATGAGAATGATATGATCGATATGATGGTTTTGAGGCAGGTATATTCCTTTGTTTTTGGACCTTACGATGTGAGGAAACCTTTCCAATGGATGGATGTACCAGGAAAGGGGATATCAGGGAACTTGAAAGGTGAGTGACTAAAGGGTTACTAGATTTCTCGAGGGACTTTGTAGTAGAGAAGGGAAGGTTGTGGAATAAATTGATTTTGCTCATTAGCCATTAGTGGAATGTTGAGGTCTAAAATGGGCCTCCTAAGGAAATTATAAAATAATAATGGAAAAATTAAAATAATATTAGATTACATCATCACATTTTAGAGGGAAAAAACTACCTTTTCAACTCGTGTTTTCAACTTGTATCTGTATGGGTTTACTCAAATTTTGAGCGAAAACACTCATTGGATGAAAATTTTGATTCCTCATCCAAGGAGTACCCATGTTTCATATTTTCGATGGATTTTGCTACAAAAAAAATGAGAAATACATGAAAAATGTGATTGCAATCACGCTTTTTCATGTATTCCTCATTTTTCGTGTAACAAGGTCCATTGAAAGTATGCAACATGGGTACTCCATGGATGAGGAATTAAATTTTGCATCCAACAATTACTCCCACTCGAAATTTGAGTAAAACCTTAAGGAGATAAGTTGAAAATACAAGTTGAAAAAAGTAGTTTTATTATTTTATTATTTTTAAATCTTTTGACCTTTTTACCCCAAAAATGCTGAATCATCCCCCATGGTTGACATCATCATCTTGAATCCTACTGAATTTTATAAATTTTATTTTGATTGTACATTTTTCTTAGGAGGCCCATTTTAGACCTCAAAAGTTCTCTAATGATTACCATATCGGATCATATGCACATTGGGAGTGTGTCCTAGAATAATGAGTCGATAATTGTTCACTAAGAGAACAGGTAGTGCAAGGATTGGAGCGTTGGACATTGGATACATAATTTGACTTTGCTAGTTGATTTTGGACTTCCTTGGAAAGCGGTAAATCTTGGTATTACTTTTAGGGTGGAGGTGCAAGCCTTTGGATTCCCTTCATTGCGGATGCATGAATCATATCCTTTTATTTGTTGGTTAAGAAAATGTTCATATGTATATATGTGTATATTATTGTAAATACTGTATCGAGATGAATTTATAAAGCTCCATAGAGAGTATGTTTATTTTTTGGTTGAAGAAAATGTGCATAAGTATATGTGGTTGTTACTGTAAATACCGTAATGAGTCATGTTATAAAGCTCTAGTAAACAATATGTTTTTCATGTTTTCAGCAGTGGTCACTTTAAATATTGCAATAAGTTATGTTATAAATCTCCATGGGAAGTATGTTTTTATTTTCAACAGTCTTGTTGGTTGTAGTTTTCATTGAACATCGAGGAGGGTGTTCCCCCATGGGGGAGGGTTCTGTAATAGTCCTGCAAAAAAAATCATGTAATAAAGTTAATAAAGGAAAAAATAATACCAAGGTCATGGGACACATATTCCAAGTTGAATTTTGGGAGAAACATCGTAGTGTGGGCGCTCATTTGGTTTATTATGCCTAAAGTAAATTGGAAAAGGCAACGGAAAATTCTTTAGAAAGGAAAAAGTCATTATTTGGCATTTTATTTAGGAAAAATATGGAAATTAAGAGAAAAGGAAGTTGAAAAGTCATAGGTTGCATGTGATGAGAAAAATAATGGAAAATTGAAGAAATTATAGGTCTCATTGATAAAAAGGATTTTGAGGATCAGTTGGTAACCTTTTATTAGTTTCGTTTTGGAACTCTCTCTCTCTACTCTCCTTCTCTCCCTCACTCTTTGAAACTTAGAGCATTCCTGGAGCGTTCTAGCATTGGATCAAGAAGAGAAAAGAAGGCAAAGGGAAACAAATACCATGCAAGGAAGAGCAGTATCAAGAAAACACATCATGATTACTTTTAGGTATCTGTTTTCATCTTTTATTTAGTGTATTTGGTTCTTTTGTTGTCATTGCCATGGTTTTTGCAAGGTCTAAGAGTGATTTTTAGCCTTGCCTTTCCATTTCCAATCAGCCATGGTGTGGTGGTTTATCTTGTATTTGGTTGAGTTGGATTATTAGATGGAATGAAATATGAGTGGGGTGGTCTTAGGATAATTTATCCACAAGGACTAGGAATATCAAGATGGGATACACAGTAAATCATGGTTGTGAACCATTTGATTGATCCTAGGAATCACGAGATGTGATACACGATAAAGCTCAAAGGTAATTACCCTTTATTGATCATAGGAATTTAGGGATGGGATATATATTAAATATTAGAAGGAAGACCCTTAATTGGGCCTAGGAATCGCTTGACCACTGATGGCAAGAAAAACGGTAAATCTTAGAGGGTGGAGACCTCGTAGGAATAGGAATCCCTTGATCGGTAATGGCGAGATACATGTAAAGCGGAGAGGTTGAGACGAACAAATTCCTCATGGTTTAGGTGGATATATCTAGAGGCATCCATGTTTTTTTAGGGCCTACTGATCTAGTGGGGATTGCGGTAAATCATGGCTATACTGATGAGGGTTCGAGACTAGTGATCCATTGGGGATTGGGGTAAAGCTTGAGGAATCCATAGTTTGTTTTGTTGTAAGTCCTACATTTATGCTTGGAATATGGAACGTAGGTGATTGGTTGAAAGAAATATTTTTTTTCAACCCAATATATGGTTGGGTGGTTCGTGGAAGTGTTTAGGCTTGGTTGGATTATTCATTGATTAATAAGAGCTCTTTCTCCTTGGTATTTCATGTGTAATTGTACTGGTTCATATGTGGTTTTTATCGTTGTCATATATTTGTTATTTTTGTTGGTTATATGTTGGTTATGAGTATGTTTTATGATATACTTGATGTATGGTTGTCATCATTTTTTTATTATCAAATGAATGAGCAATGAATATATGACCTAATAGATGATAATGAAGATATTTTGGTAAGGCATCAATGCTTCCTTATGAATCTCAGGCAAGTGTGAGACGTATATGCTTAGATATGTTGTTATGACCTGAAGATTACATATTTGTGACATGTTTGATGAAATGTATGTCATGGATAATAGGGGTTATATCAAGTAATTATACCAATTATTGCATTAGTAGCCTTATTCCATTGCCATTATTCATTTATGGAAGTTTCATGAAGTTCTGGGTAGAGGCATAAGACCTAAAACTCAAAAAGTGGCTCAGAATCTAGGGTTTCTATCTCATAAATGCCTAGAAAAGTCTACAACCGATGGCATGAATTTTTGTGGTAGAAAATGGAAGACCTCAATTGCATGCATGGATTGTCATGGGAGAGTCTGAGGGTCCATATGAGTAAAATTTTAAGTTCTCTTAGGGGCTGGTCACATGGAAGGGTTGGTTCACTCCTGAAGGCTCTTTAGCATGTGTGAAAGGTTATATTAGTTTCATTATGTTATTTTCTCTTACTTAATTGTACATGGGGAGTTGAATCGCATCATAGTAGCCTATCATCACATGTTTATGCTAGTGGACTGGCTAGCTAGCTTGGGTAAATGTGGTAGGATGGTGTTACACTTCAAGTGAAAAGCAAGGAAACCCTCAACAATATAAGACATATACCACTATAAATCAACCCTTTAGACTCGGCTAAGGATCATGTGCCACCAACTCATACCTAAGTGGACGATATCCATCCTTCAAATGAAAATGAAAGAGATTGATCCATAATATGGATTTTTGAAATGAGTGGGAACAATCATACCCACTAGTATTATCAAGTTAGATAGGGACAATGAACTGAAAAATAAGGAAAAACCTTTAGTGATGGAACTATATCAAAGAAATAATATCATTATTCCATCTACAATTTATCTTGATAACTTTACAGAATGAATAGACATCCACAAGAGAAAAGGAAAAAGGGAAAAATCGATGATCAATCCTCGAAACTAATACTGAAAATGTAGTGAATATAGTTTGGTGTACAATGTTTATTGTTGATAGATGATATGTTGTAATACTATTTTTTGAGGCGATAAAAATTAACTTAACAAAAAATACTATTTTTTTTATTTTTAAAGATTTTTTTGTCTAATTGAAGCAAGGTGGGACATGTTAAGGGTGTAAGTCATTTTCAGGGGAAATAAATTATACCAAAATATATTTAGATCCAACCCAACCTTACAAAATCCTAACTAATCTTATAAAATGTAATGACACCATTTCAAATTTGGTGACTAAATTATTTTTTCATTAAAACTATTTTCAAACTGATGCTACTTACACTCTAATGAATATAAGATAATAGTTATTAAAAAAATTAATTTATTAAATAATAACAATAATATCAGTATAAATTAATGCATGATTGTAGAACATGTACATTCATTGTGCTTAAGAATTACACTCCTAAAATTTATAAAATATACTTAACTCCCTCTCCCATCTAGATTTAAACCTGTAATGTCTTAGGTGAAGGAGAAGTGTCTATGAACACATCTCATTTTACTCGTTAGAGATTACAAGGAGTAGTATTTTCTACGAATGTATCACAATTATTCCTTGGTCAAAGAACACCCCAGGAATGCATTATATTGAATTGTGAAAAACCTTTAGGTATATGTGCTTTGAATCTCAAGATATGTGATATTCAACATTCTCTTTTAGAAACGACTTCCATGATATGCAATGCAGGTCGTGTAATTTTGTTGTGAACGTAATCACATGTGTTGCATTAATTATTTCATGAAACTGCCCATTCTGGACACCCCATGTCATAAAAATTATTATTTTTAGGATTGATAAGATATTTAAACACGTGAAAAATGTATGAAAGTATATGAAGTGAACAAAGTTCCTTCTCAATTTAAATACTCCCGAAGACTTGGAATATCATAATAACCATTGAGGATACAAATATTATATTAGAAATTATGAATGAATGGGATGATTGAATGTTGCAAATGAGGCTTGGTTATATACTTACGCAGGTGCCTCCTCATGAAAGGTCATGTCTCATCAAACATGCCCTTTCAACCTAATTACTAATTGACTAATTAATCATTATTTATATTATTTTATTCATTACATTGCCTTCCTCCTCAAAAATATTGTCCTAAAAGCTTTTTCATGAAAGGCCTTGATTTTTGTTCCTGCTACGAACCTCTTCTCGTCTCAAGGCATTCATCCTTGTTGATACAAGTTGATATGATCCTCTAAGTGACAAACAAAACTTTCGCAAGGAGAATGGATCAGACCATCCTAAATCAATATTTTGTGGAATCTTACGGCGACTTGAAACTTGTGATGAATTATTACTTGAGCGGATTTCACTGACATTAGTATTCTTCAAAACATTAGCTTGTTGTTTCTGTTTAGAATACATAGCTTGGTCGAGTTATCTGCTCTCGTGATTTGGATGTCAATAGGGAGCTTTTTCTGTTTGAATTTTTTTATTTTCTTTGGCAAGGATGTTATTGATTTGGTTACATAACCTTCACTTAGAATGTTCTTTGTCTGAACTGTAACATCTAAGTTCGTATCTTCTGCAACTTTCTTGTCTCCTTCTTGAGTTGTGACATTTACTTTATCAATGTTCGTTTTTTCTTCAACTTGAACTTCTACATTTGAAGACTTTGATGCTTTATTTTTGACAAGATGTTTCCTCTTGTTTTATAATGACTTATTGTCCTTATTCAACTTCTTAATTTGTGTTAGCAATTTTTCGTTGTGGTCCTTGAGGCGAGCAACTTCTTCATTCTTGTTAATAGTGATTTTGTCAATTTCCTTTTGCATATTTTAGATCGCCTTTTTACTTTCTTGAAGAATTACTTTTGAGATTTCTTGTATGTCTAAGAAAGGCCACCTAATGTGGCAAAAGTTCACTGGCCATGTGCTATTTTTTCTTTTGTAGGACCTAGAGACATGTTGTTGTAGTTCAGTATATATATATATATATATAGCTTTATTTCTTTATTTCTTTTAATTTTAATTTTTTCTTTTCTATAATTATTATTATTATTGTTATTTTTAAGTGGGGCTCTGTCACAAATTTTTCTGGTGGCTTTACTTTATATATATATATATATATATATATATGTATGTATGTATGTATGTATGTATGTATGTATGTATGTATGTATGTATTTTCAACAACGTTTTTTTTTCACCTTTATGTTTATTCTTTATATATATATATATATATATATATTATTTTTTCTTTTCTTTTCTTTTCCCCCTTTTTTTTCTAATGTATCTCTTGTTATCTTTCTTTCTTTTATATATATATTTCAAACAACAAAATTTATTAGGGCAAAGGCCTGATGGGGAAATGGAGAAACTCCAAGACAGGTAGTGAAACATTTTGACGGCAACAACGTTGATGAATTTGACGGTCAAGGACCTGGATTGGAGAGCGTGGCTCTGTGCAGCGTAAGCGGCCAAAAGATCAAACTGCTCTAATACCAAATGAAGCAAACAAAGTTCCTTCTCAAGTTAAATACTCCAGAAGACTTAGAATATCATAATTCCATTGAGGATACAAATATTATATTATAATGTATGAATGAATGAGATGATTGAATGTTACAAATGAGGCATGCTTATATACCTAGGCAAGTTTCTCTTCACCAAAGGTCATGTCTCATCAAACATGCCCTTTCAACCTAATTACTAATTAACTAATTAATCATTATTTATATTATTTTATTTATTACAGTATATCAAAGTATTGGATATTTTCATCCAATGGGCCATCCTCATTGAGTATATCATTCATAACCCAAAGGTCCTTATCAAGGCCCTCCAAAATATGACTCTCTTTCTCTTGGAAATCATGTAGTAGTACCTATGTGAGACCAAGTTTATCACATTTCTCAAATACTATAGCAATGCAAATAAATACAAAATTAATCATTATTTATACATACTTTATAGTATCAAAATTTAAATTTAATGAAAACATCTAGGCTTTGAGCAGAATTGTAATCTCGTCATTCAAGTCTTCACTACTTCTATATTTTACTTAGTAACAAGATAAAGTATATATGGCAACTAAAAATCCTAGATAAGTCAATAGAAATGAGTCGTTTGAAAGGCATGCACAATCTCCACAACCTTCTCATCACAAATTTGGCTAAAAAATTACAATACAGTGGATTGGATTTCAGAATAACTTTAATGGTTATTATATGCATCATAGAGAATGTTCACTAAACCTCCAAAAAAAAAGAATATCCCACTGATTTTTCTCCCACAATGTCAAAGGATCTAATCCCAGTGATGTCAATGGCCCTCAATTTCTTTACAAACATTGACAACAAATTTGTTAATCTCCTTTTCTTATTTGGTGTCATTTTCTGTTGAATCGCTATGAAGAATTTGGTGTGTTTGAAGAAGGGATATTTATAAATAGAACATGAATAATAAGAGGTACATGGTTAAACTAGATTACCAATCAAAAGGAGAATGAAACCCATGCTTAAAATTAATATTTCTTTCTTTCTTCTTTTGTTTTTTACATAATATATACATAATGATACAAGTATAATGACAATTATGAAGATCGAAACTAGTTACATTTTCCCACACTCTTTTTTAACTAGGGAGGTATCCATATTTTTACAAATGGTGCAATAATATTTTCAAACTGAATATTTATCATAAGAAGAGTTGGATTTTTAAGCCATTTTTAACCATCAACATCATAAACAACATTATCAAAATATTAAGGGCTTAACTTGACAAGGTCTTCTCATATCATAACATAATGTTGGGAGACTTTATGTGTGATGCCACACTACCTCTCATGGTACATATCCCATCTGGATGTTCACTAGGTATGTATTTTTAGGACTATTATTAGCTTGGATTCTCAATCCTCAAATAATGTCGGTCCTCTTCAACCACTCTTGTCTTGGATACTTTTCCAATACTCAAAGCATGTCAGTCTATAATAATACTTCTTATATTGGATTCTTTATCCTCAAGAATTACAAATATTATATTCTTATCCAATTAGCAATTATTCATTCTCCCTCCATTTACTTCATTTATAAGTATATATATTAGTCCTAGCCTAGTGCATGACACATGAAGAAGATAATATGATGCCTAACATCATTCCCTCTCAACCAAAGAGGAGATCCTTATTCCATCTTGATTAGGGAATTGATCCTTGATCATTTTAAATTATTTAAGGACACTTCCTACTCCCTCTAAATCATATAGGATATTCTTTCACCTCATTTAATTTGGGAATTCATAACCACAAGCTCTCTATATTGTCTTCATAAGTGGATCAGATACTAGTTCTTCATGAAGATAGTAATTGCATGCCTCTTTATTTATTTTGTATCTCATCATATTGAGCTATTTTCTCTTAGATTTTATGGAGCCATCTTCTTCCTTTAATATTGTGACAGGGTTCAGGCCACCAACCTTTCATATCACTCTCATTTAGTCATTATCAAAAAATGAATTATATTGAGCTTTATTATAGCTCCCGCTAAAAATGAAAGTGATATTTGTTGTTATAAGAACATGACCATCATGTTATATTTTTTTACAAATACCTCTTAATACTAAGTTAATTTTGTAAACATATTTATTACATAATCCCTCGAGGGTTGTAAAAACCATTCACTCAATCCATATTTCTTTGAATCAATTTCAACACCAACAGTCGAAATTTTTTCAATTGTCATTATGGATTTCTGCAACATGCTTCTAGGTATCAAAAAAATATGTTAACTCGATAAATAATACCAAAACATCAATATCATAATCACCTAATAATGATGGACTCTTTGTATTCTTCTTACTCTTAAGACCAACATCCTTTTGTATGGTATATATATTCATATTTACCAAAGATCCTTCTCCATACATTATAATGATGGAATCTTTGTATTCTTCTTACTTATAAGATCAACATCATTTTGTATGGTATATATTCATATTTTACAAATATCCTTCTCCATACATTATAATTAAAGTTACCATGTAGAAAACTAACTAGTAAGTTGCAGTTTCTTCTTCCTTGGGGTTTTCATTTTCAACTCCTTTACTTTATTTTTGGAGTCCATACCAAAAGTTGATCAATATAATTATGTTTATGTCATGATATCTTGTGAGAGAGTCTTGATATCTATCCATGTCAATTTTTTTCTTCCAAGCAACATGTAACCATATGGAAGGCTTACCATGCACACTTTTATAACCAACTCTTTCTACAAGATTCTTGTAGATATGAATCCTTCCCAAGAGGAAAAGTTACTTAAAATATACATACCTTTTCTTCCATGCAACCATCTAGGAATTCTTTGTTTAAACAATCTTGCTTCTTACACCTATCGAATATAGGATCATTTTCCCAAGAAGAGAAATACTTTCATTATGTATTTCATACTACAACTTGACCATTTGAATTCCTTCATCCTTCAAGAGTATTATTTCCATACTAGATGGAATATATACCATTGATAATGAATTTTCTAGGAACATTCCTAAATAATAGTTCTTATAGGAGGATCTTTAGTGAAACTTCTTGCAAAATTACTAACAATAAAAACATATTATAAAATTCATGGATGAGCTATAATATGAAATATGATCCCAAACTTCTCATTTTTGTAAGCTAAATGATTCTGTTGCACTGAAAATTGTCACTTTGACATTCTGCTATTTGTATGATCTCATTATCACTCATACCTTCCTCCTTTGCAAGTCTAAAACATCAGTTCCTCATGTCAAGCCTTAAAAAATAAGAGAAAGCTCTCAAAAGTCTCTAAAACTATGGTATCACACTTTCTCTTTGTTTTACCTGAGGTCCTACACTTAATGGTCATGTCTCCTACGAACCTGGTTGCACTTTCTCTCTGTTAAGGGTGTGGACCCGTGTAAAAGATTAAAAAGGCGCAACTAAACTCAAAAATCTCACTTTCAGTAATTTCTAGAAGCCTCTGGAAGGAATCTTGCGGTGGCAGAACTGCTCTTTTTAGGTTCATGTATCCCTTGCCTTAAGGAGCTAACCCCTTGATGTGAGGAGCTTATCCCTTTGAAGGAGGAATTTATCCCTTCATAATTGGAATTTTAACCTCCTCTTTTGCACTATAAAATGAGGCCTTGGGAAGCCTCAAAGGGAGTTCAAGCTTTAGTGTTATTTGAGGTAAAGTGTTGTTGGAACTTAGACTCCTTTAGCTGAGATTTTATGAGGAAATATTACATACATGTATGCATCTCGGTTGGAAGAGTGCAAGACCTATCAAAGTAGAGGAAATTCCTTCTTCGGACCCTAGAAGGACCTGTTCAACATCAAGGCTGAAAAGGTTGTAAGGTTATTCTACTATTTCAAAGTTAATACAAATAATTTTATTTTTCTCAATAAGCTGTCATCTGATTGTTTATTTTATGGATTCCTTGATCACCATAATGGATATGATTTATGAATATATGCTATGCAGGTGCTATTTTATGTTTTCTTTTTTGTGAATGCAGGTCTTCGAAGATAACTCTTTCGGGCGACTAAAGGATGACTACTACAAGCAAGCATTGGATCGAGGTAGGATCTTAACACCTTTGTAGCATTTATTTCTAAATTGTTATATATCTAGAGAAAGATAGATTTAATTGTCTGTGTGTTGCTAGACTATCTTCTGATACTAGGGAGATCGATCTTGTCCACAAGATCGATTTATCCGACCAATAGATTCCTACCAAAGCAGCTGGATCATTTAGACTCTAATTCCTATATTATCATATACTTCTTTCTATGATTTCATGCTTTTATAAAAACCAATAATCTTCTAGAGAATGCATTAATGCATGCTACTCTTCTTTCTACTTAATAAAAGAAAGAAAAATTTCGTAAAGAACTTGATATAGATGGAGCTTCTTTTAATAGTAAAGATATTTGGGATCTTCTCCTTCGAATTCTTCTCAAGTTTTCTGTTTTCTTCATCTATGTGAGCTTCACTTCTTTCATTTCTTTTGTTTTTATAATTTTTTGTAAAATTCCTCTGAAAGTTTCCATACTAATTGCATCCAACACATTGGTTCTTGAACATATATGGCCTTCCTTTAGACTTTCCAAAATTCCCTTTCTTCTTCTCAGACCTTGCAATAAAGGCTTGAGACTTTTCATTTCTTTCAATTTCATCATTTTCCTTTATCCAATATTCTTACAAGATACATTGAACCCATTACTCATCAAAAGGAGTAGTATCCTTCTTTGAGTCACACTAGTTGCAAAAATACTCCAGTAATATGGTATTGTATTCAATACATAATTAATCATTTCATAATGGAAAACAACTTCCCCAATCCCTTTCAAGTGGTATATTATTTATGAAACCTTCATAAGGTAAGTGGCCATTTATTCATCCTTTGAATTCCTTTTTCTATATAATTAGTTCCTCGAGGATATATTTTAACCTCATGTACTTATAGGCTACAACTTTACCAACTTATCATACATGGATTTGGATGTCTTTAAATAAGTAATAAAGGGAACAGTATGATCATTTATGGAATATACAATGATAATTTGTGCCATCAACTCTCCCTTATTGTATTTTTCCAAAACTTGCTTCTTCTCTTTGTCTGGTAAAACAACTTTAGTGAGAACATATTCCATGATTTAATTTTCTATGAGTGTTAAGTCAATCCTCTTATTCAATGCTAGCAATTTTTCCGATACAATAAGTTTGTTAATTTCCTTGAAAAATATAGTCATATGATTTGAATATTGAGACATAGAAGGAAATATCATAGTTACGTTTCAACCAAGAGTCCTCCTTCTTGATGATGTTTCCAACTATCTTGATACTATCAATATCTTCAAAGAGACTTCAAATATGCCCTAGAATGTTGACTTATAGGATCCCTTCAAAAATAGTGTCTTCAAATAGTTTCAATGAGAGGATGATGGTCCTAATCTTATTTTATGCTTCCTTATACTAATATAATGCACTAGATAATCTTCAACAAGAGCTTCTCCTTCCATCCTTCAATAAGAGCTTGATCCTTCTTGAGATGATGAGATCTTTCATGAAAATTTGATGTAGTAACCTTCCTTCTAGGTCAATAAGTCTTCTTCTTCTTTCCCTGTGTCCTTTTACACATGAATCCCCTTCAAAAGAAATCCCTTCTTATTTTAACAAGATGATCTTTGAGTTTCCTTTTCTTTGTTCACCTCAGCTTTGATACCACGTTCGAGAATATATTAGGCAAGCTATTAAAACAAATTCTAATTAACCTTAATAATTTCTTGTGAACTTTATTTATCTTCTTATGTTTCTTTATTAGATATTTTCATCAAACAACTATCAAGAGAAAAAAAATAAAGAAAATGGACACAAGAAGTAGGTTGCAAGCCAGGTAAATTAAACCCCTCGAGGGGGAAAACCTAGAAAGAATATCTTCACTTATTAAATAATTTTTTTCAAATGATAAAACTAAGACTCAAAACCCTAGACCAAATCCCCCTCCAAGCACCAAGTCTACCCTCCAATAATATCTTGCAATCAAGTCAAAGTTTGACCATTTCAACAAAAGTAAACACTCTTCAAATACACTTTTCTTCATAATTTTTTCCTTCCTCTTTAGATATGAAAATTTGGTCCCTTGGAAAAGTAGAAACCCTTCCTTTTGACACGTTTCAAACTTCCAAGAAATTCATCCTTCAAGCAAGTTAATGTATTGAAATTCAACAAGAGTTAAACTAGGTCAAATCAAGATTTCAACATTCCTGCAACTATGACCTGCAATCCTTGGCCTCCTGCAACTTAGAGCTACAATTTTTGGATTCATAAAATTTTTATAGAAACCTTAATCCTTGCACGTGTCAGAGAAAGATGGTCACAGAAGTCAAATTTTTGGTTTCTTCTTGAGATTCTCCCTTATTCTAGGTCTTTGCTCCTTATTGTCTTCCTTTTATTGCTTGAGATAGAACTATAGAAGTGTGTCTTAAATGAGGTTTAGTTCTTCTTATATATAACCTTCTCATGAGGTCGAATAACCTCATACTAGGCTTATTTCTTCTGGAAAGGTTAACTTGTTTTTGGAGGCTCATATGAACTTTCTAGACTCAAAATAAATTATTTTACAAGATACAACTTGCCCGAAAAGGTCTTATACAAATGATATTGACACTTTTGAATTATGACATGAAAAACCCTCGAATCATTAATAATATGCTTAACCTAAATCATCAATCAAAAGAAGCATGAAACCCATGCTTGAAAATAATAATTTTTTCTTTCTTATTTTGTTTGTTACATAATATATACATAATGACATAAGTACAATGACAATTATGAAGTCTAAACCTAATTAAATTTTCCAAAAGGTTGATCATGCAGGAATATATTGGATGGACAAGGTTAACCATAGTCAAACCATGGTTAAAAATCAACAACCATCATTGCAATGATAACCATAGTCAAATCATGGTCAGCTATAGAGAAACCATAGTGAAAATATGGTCAAGCATAGTCAAATTGTACTCAAACCATGGAAATCTATAGTCAATCATATTCAATAATAGTTTAACATAATTATCAAAACATGGTCAAATGATGGTCAATCCTAATTAAGTCATGTTCAACCATAGTTAATAACGATCAAGCATAGTAAAACCACCAATAACCATAGTTAAAAAAAGCAATACCAAGATTTCTTAACTTCACATAGTCATTGTTAATGTTTAAACATAGTGAACATGGACAAATATATTGAACCATGTTCAACCATAGTCAAACAATTGTTAACCATAGTCGTTCATATTCAAAACATAGTTAGTGATGTTTAAATAAGGTGAAATAATGTGAACATGGAAAAACATAGTTAATTGTAGCCATTAATTATCAATATATACAACCATAATTTATCATAGAAAACTATGGTCAACCATGGTAACATTAGTCAAACCACATTCACCCATGGTGAACTTGGTCAAGCTATGGTCACCCATGGTTAAACCATGTTCACCCATAGTTAATGTTTGAAAATGTTTAATAATATTAATATTATTTTGGTTTACATTAGATAAATTTTTAGGTCTAAAATGGTCCTCGTAAGGAATATTATAAAATAATAGTAGAAGTAATAAAATAATTTTAGATTACATCATCAAATTTTAAAGCGAAAAAATAAAAAAATACTCTTTCAACTTATCTCCCTACGATTTTACTCAAATTTCGAGCGAGAGAACTCACTAGATGTGGAATTATAATTCCACATCCAAGGAGTATCCATGTTGCATAATTTTGATGGACCCTGATACATGAAAATTTAGAAATACATGAAATATATATGCAACATGGGTACTCCTTGGATGAGGATGTTATGTCCCTACAATACTAGTTTATCCCATTATTTTTATTGTTAGTGTAGCCCAATTATTTTTATTTTTGTACCCATTTGGTCCCCATATTGTTATTATTGTTCCCCATAGAAGCTCACTATTGTTATTGTTGTACCCTTACATTATTAGTGTTATGTCAACTATGATTATATTGTGCCCCTTAGACTCTTATATATAGAAATGAGGTTTTGTCATTTGAATCATCCAAGAATTGTTCATGTATATAATGTAAAGGAGGTTTCCCCTTAGAAGGGGATAATTTTTAAGTAATTGATCTATAATTTTCTTATATTTTGTGAGTTGGTTGCATAACATTTGGTATCAAAGCTTTGGATTCTGGGGTTTCTCTTCTTCAAATGGGTCATCTTGGAATTTTTGCTATAGCATTTTTTCTGAGGCTTCGGAATGCTGAATATTTACCACATGGAGTCGAAATCGTGATGAAATTTTTGTAAGCATTTCATATCTTGGTTCGATGTATTTTTGGAGATATTATTTCATGAAGTTAGGGTTTTTGCAAGCTCTATAATTTTATCTCAAACATGTGACCTAAGGGAAAATTGCCATACTTTAGCTTCAGAAATCCATATTTGAATTATTTAAAAATTTAATGGAAGAGAATGGAATGGAGTTTTTTTTTTAGGAAATTCAAGGTTGAAGGTCAAAATAGTGACACGTGGTACTCTGTATAAGTTAGCTCTAGTAAGTTAGTTTATAATCAGGTCATCGTCATAGACTGGGAGTAACTCTTTTTTGAAGAATCCAATCTCGGTCTGACTTATGGGGTTGGAAGCAAGACTTGGAGGGCTACAACAGGAAGAAATTTAAGAAATTGAACACCCTAAATTACAGAGATACAAAAATTCAATATTTATATCCTATACAAAAAGAAAAATGTGTGCATTTTTTTTAACTTGTATAAGTTTTGTTTGAAAAAAAAAATCAAGTGATTCAAGGGGTGTGCTGAAGCATAAATATCATTTTTTTTTAATTCTAAAATGCCTTGAATCAAGAAAATGGAAATATCTAGTAAGAAACCAAAAATCTCTATTATCACGCATGAAGAAGATGAAGAAATGTAACATGATATATCAAAATTACAAGACCAAGTGTAACATTTTTTTATCTCACAAAGAGTAACAGAAAATGAAATGGAATCTAAGATTGATGGTTTGAAGAATGGTTTAAAATCAGACATGGAAGGTTTGGAAGCTAATATGGATGGTATAGAATAAAAAATTAATGGAAACATGGAAGATTTGAAGAATGGTTTAAAAGAAGACATGGAAAGGTTGAAGAAGGGTTTGAAAAACTTGCTACAAGAAACGATTACTAACGGAGAAAAGGTATTATATGAAACTCATGATGAGAATAAAAGAAATTTTAATCATGATTTCATAGACTCTAACATTGGATTGAAGATGCACCATATTCCTAAGATCGATATGAGTAAGTTGGATGGCAAGGATCCGGTAACATGGATACTACAGATGGAGAAATATTTTGATCTCCATAATATGTAAAACACAAACAAAGGTATGCATTGCAAATTTATATTTAGAACCAAATCAGTTTGTATGGTGTCAATGGCTTTGTTCTCATAAATGGATTGTGTCACTTGGTCAATTTTTATGAAGGAAATGATAACACGTTATGAGGATACAAAAAGGAACCCATTCTTTAGCCAATTGATAAATCTCAAACAAAAGGGTTCAATGGTGGAGCACATTGAGGACTTCCAAAAATTGAATATAAGGGTAACTAATATTATAGAGGAGCATAGAATTGATGTCTTCATAGGGATTTTAAAGGATAACATCGAACATGAGGGCCGCCTTTGGCAACCTAATTCATTGGAGAAGGCATTCGAGTTGGAAAGAAAATTTGAAAAAACATTATGGCAACAAGGAAGCCTACCACTCACAACTATAAAGATCAAAGTGTTTTTTCTCCTAGCCTTCCATAATCTACAAGGTTGACACTACAAAAATTGGAAGAAAAAAGATAAAAATGGATTTGTTACAGTTGTGACAGAAAATACACTAAAGGTCATAAGTGTCTTGAGAAGAAATTATTTTACACAGATTCTGAAGAATCAAGGAAGAAAAGGAAGAAAAAAATTTAAGATAATAGAATATACACCATGAACCAACCCTAGAGAAGGAAGAAATGAATCCGGTCATATCCTGTAATGCATTGGCATGAACCACCACTCCTTAAACTCTCAAGTTAGAAGGATATATCAAGAAAAAAAAGGTAATAGTGTTGATTTATTTGGGTAGTACCCATAATTTAATTCATTGCAATATATCCAAGGAATTGAATTTATTCCTATATCTAGTGTAGAAATTATACAAACAATATGTATTCTAATGGATTCAATCTGATCATGAAATATACTAAAGAAAGGTATTGAATCCTTCTACAAATCAATTGTGAAAAATAAACACGATCACTAATCACAACAAGTAAAGAAAGAAGCAAATCAGACCACAACACAGATATTTTCTCGGGGAAATATTACTGCTCAAAACCCCTCTATTTTATATTGTATATTCACCAAGGAATCATGAAACAATTACAATGCACTCTTTTTGCAAGAGTCTCCTGCACTCTCACAACTGTCTCACAATGATCCAGACAAAATCAACCAACACGTAGCCAAATTTCAGCCTCTGCTCAGCCTGCCTTGCTTACACAATTCATGTGAAATGAAATCCCTATTCTTTAGGAAATTCAGCCTTCCAAAAAATGCACAATGCTCATGGGAAATCCTATGGTTGTATTACTGCATGTGGCCAACCTACTAATGATACAACTGATAATTAAGATCATTTTAACCTTTGTATCAACTGGGTCTCCACTGGAACCGAAATGCATGCAACTATTAATAATAAATCATCAGTTGCATGACATATCACTGCATGTGAATTAAATTTTATTTAATTCACTTGATCTCTCACAAGTGAAACAAATAGTTACAACTAGATCAACTGATTTTAACTCAATAAATTGAATTAATTGATTTCTCATGCATTAAACTAATGCACTAATTGCAACTCGAACTCCATAACTAATAGAATCACTCTGCATGCCTCACCAACCACCCTCAACTTGAAATTCATGAGAAAACTAAGTTTATCACACTCATTTAACTATTACAAGTGATTATCACATAAGATTACATTTTTATTGTCCAATTTAATTAAGGGAAAATTAAATTAAACACACATTTCTTGTTGAATTTTCAACACTCAGTCTCAATAAGAAATGGATTATATGCCACCCCGACCTAGCCTCTATGGTATTCAAATTTTCTCCTGGCGAGCGCCTTCGTCAGAATATCTGCATCCTGATCTGTCGTGGGAACGTATTTAAGTAACATAATGTGCCTCTGAACACAATATATGAGATGGTGGTACCACATGTCTATATGCTTGGACCTATAATGGAATACCGGATTAAATGAGAATTTAATGCAACTCTCATTATCACAATGTATCACCATCGGATCCATCTGAGAACCAAACAAACCAACCAAAATCTTCCTCATCCAAATAGGCTCACATGCAACCTAACTTGTTGCCATGTACTCTACCTCATTTGAACTGAGTGCCATATATCTCTGCTTCTTTTTGTACCAAGAAACTATTGTCAATATTATGCTGAAGATCCCTCCCTATGTGCTCTTTTTGTCTGATGGACTGCCTGCCCAATCTGCATCGGTGAAGCCTTGGAGCTTCACTCCCTCTGTTTGTCTTTACCATAATCCATACTTTTTAGTGCCATTGAGATATCTCAAGACACGATTCCTTGCCTTCCAAAAGAGCTTGGTTGGCTTAACCATAGCTCGACTCATCTAGTTAACTGCGTAGAAAATGTCTAATCTAGAAGAGGAGTCTCCATGGTTTTACATCTCTCCATGTGAAACTTACTTAGAATAAATTTGGAATACTTATATTGAGAAACAAATATCTCACCATCCCGCTGCCATATTTCCAAACCAAGGAAATAGTGAAGGAGTCCCATCTCCTTCATCTCAAACTCTCTTACAAGGTCCTCTTTGCAAGAAATTATGAGTTGCACATCACTTGTCAAAATTGAATCATCAACATAAATTACGATAATAAAGAGCTTACCATCAACCATAATCTGGTACAGGTCCGCATTCACTTCACTCTTCATGAAGCCCAAACCAGTTAAATAGTTGTCAATCATGGTGTACCAAGCATGAGGTGCTTGCTTCAGCCCCTACAATACTCTCTTGAGTCTGCACACATGCGACTCATTGTCAAATATCTCAAAATATTCAGGGTTCTCTATGTACACTTCTTCCTTAATAAATTGATTGAGAAACACATTTTTCACATCCATCTGATGTATCTGCCACCCCATCTGCGTTGAGAGTGCAAGGATAGATCTAAACAAGGAGTATCTCACAACCGGTGCAAAAGTCTTGTCATAGTCAATCCCCTCAACTTGTGAGAATCCTCGAGCTATAAATCTAGCCTTGTACTTCTCCACACTCCCATCTTCCACTTGCTTCGCCTTATAGATCCATCTAGATCCAACAAATGATTTTCTAATTAGTCTTGGGACAACTTCCCATGCATTGTTGTTGAGGATGGAGTCATACTCCTCAACCACGACGTCAACCCAAAGGAGGATTTCTTCCTCAAAGGAGGATGGTTGTGTGACAATACATTTCTTCCTCAAAGGAGGATAATTGGTTATGTGACAATACACTTGCTCATAAGAGCCATGTATCTAGTAAACATGTCTGGAGACTGTCTCTATCTGTGCAGTGAAGTAGGTTCTCCTACATGTTATGCCTCATCAAGTCTCAATCTATCAGCTTCTGTGGTGCGCCTTCTACCATGTCTAGTGGATGGCTATGCATGAGTGTTTTTTGCCACTCCATGATCCTCTGCATGGGGTTGCTCCACATCTTGAGGTTCATTCTTTGGAACCAATATTTCCTCCTCTGCATGCAAATCAAGCTCCCTCTCAAGGGACAATCGCATGGATTTCTCCTCATCAAATTTTATATCTCGTCTAACAACAGTCATCTCATTGTTTAGAAAATACACCCGATAGTTGCGGGGAGTATCAATGTACCCCAAAAATATGCCAATCTCAATTGTTGGTTTGAGCTTCTTACTGGAATATTTGGTCACATGGAAATAGACAAATGAGCCAAAAATTTAAAAATATGAAACATTAGGTTTATTACCAGAAAAATCGTCCTCTGGTGTACTCATGCCAAGTATCCAATGAGGATTGCGGTTTTACACAAATACCATTGTGTTGCATGCCTCCGCCCATAGACGCAATGGTAGGCCCTGATCATGAAACATCGCTCGTGTCACACCCACAACTATTCTATTATTTCTTTCTGGGAACCCATTCTATTGTGGGTTATGAGGTGCAATCAATTCTCTCTGAATTCCTTCTTTGCTACAAAATTTATTAAATGAAATTGATATGTACTCACCACCATTGTTGCTCCTAAGAGCCCTCACATGCTTCCCTATATCTTTCTCCACCAGTTCTTTGAACTCACAAAATTTTGAGAACATCTAATATTTCTTTTGCATGAAGTAGATCAATCACTTTCTAGAAAAATAATCAACAAATATCACATAATACCTATGCTTTTCTGTCGAAGCTGTGGAGAATGGTCCACACATGTCTGATTGAACTCTCTCAAGGATTCTCGCTACTCAGTTCTCCTTATCATGAAAAGTGGCATTTTCATACTTCCCCATGGTAAATCCCTTCCATGTGTCTATCTACACAAGAGTACCCTTTAGAAGCCCCGTAGAAATCTATTGCATGACCTTCAAGGCACCGTGGTGTAGATGGCCCAATCTCTTGTGCCATAACTCACCCTCATCTCGACTCACCACTTTGTCTGCCTTACCCATTGATGTTGTGCAGCCATCTACATCAAGTTTGTAGAGATTCTTCACACGAATCTCAATAATCTTGGCTTGTCCTGTGGCTTTGTGTCAAAGGAAATCTTTCCCTTCACTGAAAACTACATCATAACCTCTATCCTCCAACATTGCAACTAAAACTAAATTCTTTTTCAAGCCTAGTACATGCATTACATCTTCTAATGAGAAGGGTTTACCTAACTATCTCTAGAAGGAAACTGTACCAATCCTGGTAGCACTGTACCTCTCATAATCACCCATTTTGATATGCATATAGAGGTCCTTCTCCTCTAAGTTACTGAAAATTTCTTTGTCTCCTGTCATGTGGAAAGATGTACCACTATCCAAGTACCACATTGATCCCATCGCACTTGACACCATGCATGCGATGAGCGAGAAGTCCAACTCAAATTGCAAGGCCAAAGCCTCACCGAATGTAGATCCTAAAGTCTTCTCGTTATTATTCTTTTGTGGACAATTAGTGGCATAATGTCCATGCTCGTGACAGTGAAAACACTTCACTCTGGAAATTTCATGCTTCTTTCCTTATTTTCTAGTCTCAGATTTGGAATAGGATTTCTTTTCTTTCCCCTTCTTCACCTTACGATCCAAGGCACAATTTTCTTCATCATCTATATTAGATGAAGATCCATCCCCCGTATTCTGCCTCAATTCTTCTTGCACCAAATCTAACCAAATTCATTCCCAATTTGGAAGATTCTCCCTCCCATTGACAAAGTCCTGATAACTATGACAACTCTTGGGAAGGCATAAAAGAGCTAGGCTCACCAATTCATCATCCACAATAGTAATTCCTATGCTCCCAAGCTCATCTCAACATTGGAAAAACTTGGTTAAATATTTAGGAATAGTGTCACCTTTCTCCATTTTGATTTTCCTGAGCTTATCCTTCAGTGACAATTTTATGTGGTCAGTGCTACTCTAAAACATATCTGTCAAAGCCTTCCACATTGCATATTGATTCACTTTTCCATGGATACTTGAGAAAATGTGGTCTCGTACTCCCTCTAATAAGATCCTCCTCGGCTTTGTAACCTTCTTTCGCCAAACATCAAGAAGAGCGGCATCTGCTACCGTGGGTTTGGGAATTTCATTATAAACGAATTATTTCAACTAGTTGTCCTCCAGAACTTCCTCCATCCTATCTTTCCACATAATATAATTAGATCTTCCCTCGAGTGCGTCCCACAATATCAAGCCATTGAAATCCATCTTGATCCTGATCTGCGTGTCGCACCAAATAATACTTTTGAAAATTCGAATGATATTCAGTCACAAACTCAATTTCTTCTCCACTATAGTGATTTCCTGTGCTCTGATACCATGCAAAAATTATACAAACAATATGTATTCTTCCCTTTGCAGCTGGACTCATCCCCTCCTGTGCCCTTCTTCCCTTTACCCTTACCCCGATTTCCAAGTAAGGAAAATTTATCATCTCCCTATTGCTTAACATGAGATATAGATATATCTTCACATTGAATCTCTTCCTAAACACAATCACCCCACAACCTCTCCCACTCTATAAGCTTCTCTCTTCCACTCACTGCATCATAAAAATTTTTCCATAATCTGTGAAGCCCTAACAACGCATATCTCACCAAATTTGTTTTTAGTGTTTTCCCCCCACATCAGCCAAATCATCCTTCACTTAGTTGAATCTAGTGAGATTGGAAACTATGGGTTCAAACTTGCCCATGTGGATCCTTCTCAACTTGTTCTTAAGAAAAAAAAATTTGCATTCGCTTTTGCCATGGTAAAGGTTCATAATCGTTATCCACCTTTCCTTAGCAGTTTTATTACTAGAAATATGTGGAACTATGTGGTCTTTGACTCCCATGGGAATCAACCTTCTCGGTTTGGCATCATTCTTGTTGTGTTAAGCCAACTGTTAGGGTTTAGTTTGTGTAGTTGGTGGGTTCTCCAAAAAATCTTTCACACCCTTCCCCTAAAACCCCTAAAAAATTATCTCCTTCCATGAGCAAAAATTTGTTGCTCCCTCCAAACTTTTCTTTGGTCTCAAACCCTAGTACAACAGCTTGCTTGTCAGACTTGTCTAGAAAACCTAGCGCATTACTTTACTCAGAAAAATTATTCTGTGAACCTTTACTACAACGATCTGCACTTGTACTTGCACTCACACCTCCTTAGTGAAATTTTTTCCTTTAATTGAGGTCAAAACAACACATTGATAGTCTTCACTCTGAGACATTGCTCTGATACCATGTTAGATTTCAAAACCCCAGCTAAATAATATGTGAATTCTAACCAAGCAAAGAATGAATCTCTGAAATTTAACTTTTAACCCATAAATATGTTGAGTTTTCTGACTTGCACACAACACAAAACAAAGTGAATAGATGAAGAAAAGTATACCATACAAATAATACACAATATATTTACCCTGGAAACCCCAATCTTGGGAAACCCTGAAATCTTGGTGTTTTATTGTTCAGCTCAACAAAATATGCATAAGAAAAATATTGCAATCAAGAGGGAAAACTTCCCTTTCTCTCTCTACAAACCCTCTACACATTTTTCTACACACTGCAAACATGTTATTCCTCTTATCTATGCATTCGTATGGACTTGTACTAGTTGTATTCCCTCCTTTGCGCGATTATCTCAGCCCCTGGAGAGGTATTCAAATGGATGGAAGTGATTCTAGCTAAATTGACCCCCTTTCTCTGTCTCTTTCACGGTGATCTAAAACCCTATTGTTGAGTTGAACCCTTCTCTCTCTTACGAAATTGAACACCAAGATGTCTTGTGCATTATGACTAAGTTTTTCACCCTTTTTCCCTCTTAGAATTCAACTTGGGCCAACCATTACCATGAATGGCTAATATTAGATACCCTTGTATGGTTGAGATCGATCTAATTTTTTACTATAGGAAAATTTAAATTTTCTTAAGTAATAAAAAAATAGAAAGAGGTAAATTGTGCCTTGGCCCCACTTGTGGGCCCCTCTGCTAAATTTATTGCACCTGCTAAATATGGCAGAAAATTTCCTCCTCTAACTTCATTTAACAATTTTAAGGGTGGATTTCCAGGTGCATTTGAAAGCCATTCAAACCTGATGATACCTAAAATTCAAGTCTAATTTGATAATAATTTTGATGTCTTACAAATGGTCTACTAATTAATAAATCATGGGTAACGAAAAATACTTCTTAACAATGGATTTATTGGCATCCATATAGTTTTTTTACCATGTTATATTTTGGGGAACCATAGAGAGATGGGTTACCCTAGTTACAAGTAGAGTAAAGTAAAAAATACGGTTTCCATTTAACCTCATCAACTCAAGGAGGGATAAATTATAGGAAAGGGATTTAGTAAGAATTACTCTAGGAATTAAGTCAATAGAGCCCCTAATACTGCATGTGGGAGGTAGCCTGGTAGGGTGGGTCAAAGTATCAACAAACTTGTCGATCAATGATAGCATATAAGGGAGCATATTACATAGCATTCTCATGTTGAAAAAAGGTAGACAATGCATAAGGATAGCGATTTATGTATGCTAACCTAGTAGATGATTTAATTCCTAGAGACAACATGAGGAAAAGAAATGGTAGTAGAATTAAGTTTATAAATATTACGTTATGTAAGGCTTGTGGTTGATGCTACAAGGGAATGAGAAATAACATGTTTAAACAATTAATACGGACGTCATAATGGATAGTTCCAGAATAGGAACTAATGTCAAAGGTAACAACTTATTCTGGATTAACTAATGAGTGAAGGCCATTGTGGTGGTGTTTTTTCTAAATGGATGTACCAAAATTCACCTCTTTAGTATCTAGTTTCTATCTGAATAATAACACATGGAAGAATGATGTTACTGTTAGTGAACAACATAAACAGTTTAAAAAAACTCAATGGGTAAGATAAGCATACAACACTATGAACTAAAACAGAAAATACACAAGATAAAAATGCTCCAATGGAGCAACAATTCAATAATACAAAAGGAGAAATATCTCTTTATTAGGTGTTGGTGGTATGAAGAATATAATGATAAACTCTCTTGAAGTGATTCCTTTTAGCTATGGAGATCAAATACTCAGAACAAGGGGGGCTCCTTTTGTAAATTTTCCTGCAAGTATCTCCTCCCTCTCTGAAAAGAATGTCAAGTGTTGTCATATGGTGAAGCTCTCTCTTAGACTGAGATGTTGGATGGCCAACATGTGAGTCATTCCAATCCTTCTGCTGCTACACTTGCAAGCTAGTTTTCTATGGAGAAATTTGGCCAGCATAAAAATGTGTCCCTTTTTCTCTTTCCATGGACAATTTATATAGAAATTTTTGATATTCTCTTCCCTCTCCTGGCCCAAGATTGATAGTGACTCGAGAGTGGGGAGGGGATTCCTTTGTGGGTTGCATACCTCTCCAAGGTGGCTTGATTTTGGTTGTCCTTGATCATACTGGGTAGAGAATAATCCTTGTCAAGTGTGTCAAGTGGTCCCAAAATGTGAACAGAGTCTGAGAGATTACTTCATGCAGTCCAAAGGAACTTGGAGAGTGTGACTCGTTAGGTTCCCATGGCAGCCATAAAGGATCTCCCTGAGGCCATACAGAGATGAGTGGTAGGAGTACCATAGGAGTGGGTTGGGATCTTCTGATAGGTGGCAAGTACCATCATCTTTTTCCATGACGCTCATCTAGGGTAGCACCCATAGGTTTAGACTTAGATGACTGATCTTTTTATGGACATGATCAGGCTTAAGCCCTAATTTTGTAGGACATTTTTCTACATTTTGTAACATTTTGGACATATTATTCCTATCTATATACATATGGTTTCATGATGTGTTGATCATATATAAAAATGATTTTTTGATATTTTGATTTTAATGTGATGAATTGTTAATGTGCCAATCTAATGCTTGATTAGCTATAGAGTTAATAAGTGAATTTTCTGATCATGAAATATGAATGAAATTAATAAAATTAAATGATTTTTTTATAGTCACACTCTAAAAAATTGGCGATGTAATAAAGGATATCTCACACGATAAATTTTATTTAATTGAGACACTACTAGTTGTGAATCCAAATAAACCACTAATGATTTAATACCAAAATATATTTCCTCATGTAGTAAATTAATGTAAGCACCATATTCAGCCATATTATTGGAATAAGGACCAATACATATGCCTCTTAAGACTAACAATTGACCAGATGGATAACATATTATGCAAGCGGCAGAAGCTAAGTTCCAAGTATGTCTTCTAGCACCATCAGTGAATCTTAGATACACTATATCATCCATCGAAACCTGCCAAAGAAGATCAAGGATACCAAGATCACCACGAGACCCATAGGCATGAAAAAAAAATATGTACAATATTTACAAAATAAATAATACGTTAGGAAACATCCTAGGCATAATATTTCTTAAGATAGAGCCCAATTTTGGGATTCAACAACACATTTCCATAAAAATCAACCAATTTGTATGCACCTTTATTCAAAACCTTTTTGAAAATAAAAATAACGTACCACATGGGCTTGAAATCTCCCGCCCCCAAGGAGTCATTATCTTGGTCATAATCCAGGACAAGGTCACCTTCATAGAAAACCCTAGGACACATAGTCTTGTCATATTTGGATTTTACTCTCTTTTTATGAGATTCATTCATTGTGGTTGCATCCCTGCGCTTCTCTTCGAGATGTTCTAAATGAATAAGGCATTGTTAGAGACTATAGGTGTCTATAATAATTTGGTCTGATAGTTTAAGATATGGAATGTCACATTACACAGGGAAGATTTATTCTAAGCCATAAACTAGTTGAAAAGGAGTAAACCTGTATCAGTCATGATAGACATATAGTATGCCTAAAGCGCAGGATATAGCATGATGTGAAAGTTGGATTTAGCTTTATTGATTATCCTTTGAATGATATTTTTGATGGATTTAGTTATGGCTTCAACCTTTCCATTAGCTTGAGGGTGGTGCAGAGACGAATTCTCCTTCCGAAATCCAAATTTTAAATCCAACTCAGACATCATCTTATTCTAAAAATGACTACCATGATTATTAAGAATATCCCTTGGAATACCGAAACATGAAATTATTTGGATGAATAGGAAAAGAGATTTTGTCTCACCGTCGTTATTTAAATTAGGGATAACTTTGACCCACTTTGTAAAGTAGTCTACTACTACAATGATGTACTTGTGACCTTTATCCAAAGGTGTAATACAATTAGTAAATTAAATACCCCACTTAGTGAAAGTTATGATAGTGATGAGAGGGAAAAGAAGAGTTGGGTGAGCGTGCATTTTCTGAGTATACACCTAACAAGGATGACACTTCTTGACCACTTCAATGCAATCTTTGAAAATTGAGGGCCAACAACAGCCTGCCGGCAAGATTTTTTGGGTTGTAGAAAGCCAAGATAGATGACCTCCAGAAGCTCAATTATGGCAGTCATTTAAAACAGACTCAACTTCTTCTAAGGTTAGATAACACCTAATTATTGATTCAATCCCACGACAATATAAAGTATCACCGATAATAATATAATTTTTAGCTAGGTGACGTAATTTTCTACTTTCATCCTTCGAAAAATTTTGAGGCTATTTCAAAGTCTGGAGATATACTATGATGTCTCCATACCGAGGATCCTATGGAGATATTAAGAAGAGATGTTCATTAGGAAATGACTCTTAATAAAAAATATCTTCTTCACATGGAAACTATGAAATAAATTCCACTAAGACTAAATATTTTTTGGACTTGGGTGACATAAATTTGAGATCAAATTCCTTTAATATGAAAATGAATTTATTATACTTACCCCCAATCAGATGCCTATTGTGGAAAAAATGAAATGGGTTAATTTCAGCCAAAAAAAAAAATTCTAAGAAAAATATAATGACGAAGTCACTAGACAACATGAACTACTTCTAAATCCAATTTCTCTATATGAGAATACATAAGTTCAAAATTGACTAAGCCTTGACTTAGATAATAAATCACATTCTCTCTAAGAGCATCATCTTCCTAAACCAGAACCATACCAATGGTTGATTCTGTCACAACAAGACACAAGAGGAAATCCCTACTATAAATGGGTGGACTCAAAAGAGTAGTAGAGGTCAATGCCTTTTTCAAAGCATTGAAGGAGCACTGAGAGAAATTTTCCCAAACAAATGGATCTCCTTTCTTTAGTAATCACATAAATCCTTTCAGAATACGAGCATAATATACAATAAATCGCTTTAATAAATTGACATCTCCTTGGAGACTCTGAAGTTAAGGAATAGTTTACAGGGGAGGTAACTAAAGTATTGCCTCAACCTTGAAGGGATCAACGTGAATAACTTCATTTGACACAATGAATCCCAATAACCGACTAGATGTGATAGCAAAAATTCACTTGTTAGGGTTCAACCAAATCTTATAATAACAACATCTTTCAAAAGCCAAGCAAAGTTGATTTGTATGATTCGTTATCTTTCAAAAATGAGGAGCTACGTAATCCAAATATGTCTCTACTATGTGTTTTATGTGTTTGAAATCATAAGAAATGACCCACTGAATAGTAGCTCTAGAATTTTTTAGGCCAAAAGGCATCTTCTTATATGCAAATGTACCCCAGGGGAAAATAAATGCAATCTTGTGTTTATCTTTAGGACAGATAGTTATTTGATTATATCTTGAGAAACTATCCATGAAGGAGAATGTATCATTTCCCGCACACTAATAAATGATTTGATCAATAAATGGAGTGGGGAAATTATCTTTTGGACATGCTTTATTGAAATCCCTAAATTCAATGCATACCTGGATCGTTACTTGCTTTTTATCAATAGGGACTAGATTCGAGACCCATTCAATTAGAGGAACTGGGTATATGAAACATGTATTAAGTAGCTTTTGAACCTTAGCTTTAATATTTTCAACTTTCCTAGGATTTACCAGTCGAAGATTTTTCTGTATAGGCTTAGATTTTTCATATGTCTTGATGTCATGTTGAACTATCAATGGATCGATTCCAGGAATTTCTTCCTAAGACTAGGCAAACACATCTCGAAACACCTTGAAAAGTTTAGTATAAATATCGCTTTCTTAAGGGGAACATTTAGCTCTCATGAAGATATTCTTAATGATGTTGGGATTCCTAGAAATGTTCACTAGAATAATTTTCAAGATAAAAGACATATTACCTTTGGAGAGAATCTATGTTGGGGCCAAAGGATTTAGAATTTTATGAACACTTATAGTTGAAGAACAACCGAAAAAATTTTATTCAACTTCATGAAAATCAAGGAGAAAATATAATTGATGATGAAAATCATCCCACGATCTCTATGCACTAGTCATTTCTTCTAAAATTTCCTCTTCAGATGGTAAGACAATGTCAAGGCAATCCATAGATGAGGTAGAGTCAACAGTCCAAACTAGAGCCACGTCACCATCCAACTCCTCTAATGGGGGAGGAATGGGGTCAGAATCTGCACGATTCATGATAGATGATATTTGATTTATGCTGCAGATATAGGATATGCCATTACACCTACTTTCCCCTCTTGTAATGTGTCAGTAAGGCGAGGGAGGGGGGGGGGGGGGGGAATGGCCAAGGATCAGAAAAATAATGAGTTTTGAACGAACCTTTTCGAGGAATGATCCCGGAGGACAAAATAGAATTAATATAAGTGATAGGAGGAGGAATATCAAAAGTACCCATCAAGGAGGAAACATTCCAACTCCTAAATTCTTGACAGGTTGCTTGGTATTCCTCACCAAGGGGATGGTAAAGTCAAAGCATTCCTTGAGATCGCTAGGAAAATAATCCATTTGATCAATTTTAACAATTCTCCCTTCATGAGGGAAGCATAGGATGTGAAACAAAGATGAGACAATGGAATCCATTGCGTAAAATGAATTCTAACCCAATAAAATATTATAATCAAGTTTGACATCAACTATCTCAACCTCAATATTAACATCCTTTACCCCAACACAGAAGGGAAAGGCTAGAAGAATTCCATGAGTCCTATGACAATGACAATCGAATGTTTTAAGGAAAGTATGGGAATGAACATCTTCTGAGGACTCGATGGCCTTCCAAAATGACAACATGATGCACGTGGAAGCTCCTTCATCAACTATAGTCCAAAATATAGTCTTCTTCTAATATGTAGATTTAATTTGAAAATGCATGTGATGAGGGAGTGTCTTCTTAACACTAGACATATCAAACATAATAATGAGAGAGTTCTTCGGATCTACTGCTCCAATCATAGTGATAAATGCAATCCTTTGTGTAGGAAATGAATGGATTACCTCTAACGCTGATATCACATAGGGGCTTTGAGCCAAATCTTCGATAATAGAATGTATGTGAGCAGCCCTAGCATTGTGATTAATAGTGGAACATTTGGTAGAGCCTTTCAGCATCTGATGTATAGACTCAATTGTGGGCCTCTCGATATGGAGTGGATCTGGGATATGAGAAGCAACCATAGCCTTGGAATGTTTTTGCTCACTATAATCATGTTACGTTGTAGCAACATCAACATGATATCTCACCATGTATACATTTGATGTGGTGTGAGAATGGGTAATGATGATAGTGGGTGAATGTCTCCCTCCTTGAGTCTACCAAAGACCCTTTGTGTTGTACCATGACCTCCCCATGTTCCCACTCCTGGATCTATGAGTGGTGCAACATGTTGTGAGACATTTCTCACCAACTCCTGATCAGGTGGCCTCCCAGGTGGTTTCCCACAAAACAATAATGTCTCATGGACCAAATTCATGTGCATAACAGATGGGACTATCATGTCCTTGCTTCCATTGCGCAAATCCAACTCTATTTTCTGTGTGGAAGTTTTCTAATATTTGGGTAATACTCTCAATGATGCAAGAGTCCCTCCAATGGGAGAAATTGCTCCATTCTCACCTCCTAGTGGTTGTGGATTATCTCCTACTATTCCATCCTTGTGACCTCCTTATGGTTCTTCTTCCTCTTCCTCCTCATCATCTAAAAGACCTCTATATAGTGTGCCTTTCCTGCTGCACATCTATGTCTGGGTGCTTATGATTCTTGGCATGTGAAGCAAAGATTTCTTCTCCTCAAATCTCTTTAGACATCATCACTAAGAGGTACTTTGTTTTGGCTCTCCTTTGAAAAAGGAGCCTTCTCATCTTTTCCCTTGGATGGAAAAGTGGACTTTTGCTGAAATGTTGCCTTTGCTTTTGTTAAGGCATCTTGTAGATCTCTAGCCCTTTCAATGGCATATTGAAGGGTAGTGGGTTTGGTAGATTTAACCAACCCGTGTAGAGGTTCTACTAACCCATCAATAAACATATAGACCCTCCTTGCTGCAAATAAATCAGGAACCATAACATAAAGTTTTAGAAATTCAGAAATATAAGTTTCTGGATTACCTGATTTTTTGAGCTTAGCTAGCCCCATGAAAAATGCATCTGGATCTCTTCGATCAAACCTCTCCACCAACCTCCTTGTGAAAGTCACATTGGCATGACCCAATGTAGAAAGAGCATGAAATCAACAATCATGTTCTTCACCATCAAGGTGTAGCGTTGTTATTTTGATGACCTCCATCTTCGGTACTTGGTTCAACTGGAAGTAGATGTCTAGATTCTCTACCCATGATTTGGAAGTGCATTTTGATGACCTATCAAAGTTGGGTAAGAAAAATATGCCCATAGTTCGGTGTAGATCATGATTCTGTATGAATCCAACACCTTTATTGTGATGTCGGGGTCTCCTATTGTCCTTGATCTGATAAAATTATTGAAAACTCAAATGATCCTTGAATTTCTGTGATTGAGACTCATACTCCATGAAATAGTCTTCAAGATTTTCTTGTTCTTGAAACCCTCCATTTCCCACTACTAAAAATGCAAGCATTATAAAGCATTGGGAAACCTGTTGCTTCACTGGTTGATCATTCTAGTGATGAGAAATGTCATAGCCTTCACCATGTAGAAACCCATTAGGGGATTCCTTATGTCTATCCATCCTCATCTCCTTTATTTCTCTTGCAATGTCTTGCATGGTCTGAAGAAGAATCTTAGGGAACTCCTCCTCCTCATCTCCTCTGGATAAAGGGGTTTTACCCTTGTCTTCTTTATCATCTGTATATTCCTACTTCTGGTTTCTTCTGAGATACCTCTTCTCTCTATCTATGAGAGGATCTCCTTATTCTGATGACATATTGGCTTAAGATGCACAAGCTGAGCCAAGATTATGCTCTAATACCACTGTAATATTCCCAAATGGGCAAAGCATGAATATAGTGCATAAACAAGGAAATAGTAGCGTATAACATCACATCAAGGTATGAGACCAATATGGAGCCTTTTCATTGATCATAATAGCATCAAATAATACAATATAATGAGGCACAAATAATACAATACAAGCCCAGAAGCCTCCAATGAGTAAATCCCTCAAGAATGAGGTGTTGCTACTATATCAAAATGCTGGAAGACTGCTATAGCGCAGTCATAGGAGCACTGCTACATCAAATGAATATAAAAAAGATGAAATGGCTGATATATGCCTCAAAATATAATGTACATGAATATCAAGGCTCTATACACCTACAACAAGAAACCCAAGAGGGTTTTTAGAAATACACCAATATATAAGAAATGAATCAAATCCCTAGGGCTGAAGATTCACTGCAACAATACAGATGGAAAGATGTGGCTGATCTAATGTGGAAAATAATATAGCCTCCTCCAATAGACTCCCTACTTGAAAGGCTGATCCATTCACTAGAAAACCTCCTCCCCAGATGGTGTACTAAAACCACCCCTGCAACTCCTCCCTAAAATAACACAGTCCAAGACTGAAACTACATTGTAAGGGCAAATAATAGTGTGGCCTGGTGCCAAATGCTGCAATAAGGCTCAAGTGCCTTCCTCACTAGCCTCCCTATGGAAGGAAACCTTCCTCCATTGATAAACACCTCAGAAACCACCCAAATGTATTATCCACTCTTGCAACGTGCAACACAACACAAACCTGTACAAAAACTGCACTATAGATGAAAGATGGAGCTTGGCCTAATGTCGGAATGTGGAAATGTAGTGCAATCACTTCTCCTGAGTAGGCACTCGAAGTCCCCCGAGGATGAAGGTGGGATTCCCGCTCGGGAACACCCTGTGCTAAACAACATTGTAGTCTTAGCTAAATAGCTGAAGAAAGCAAACAAGTCTTAACAGACCATATCAAAATAATAATATAAAACATATCCTCTATGGCTACCATCCCCTTCCTTATATAAGTGGTGAGCTCCCTCACCCTTGGCACCACTCATTAAATCCACTACTTCCATGCATTGATTCTCCCTCCAAAATTGCAATGTCCCTTAATGAATGCCACTCCTCCATGACAGCATTGTTGATTTGGTCAAAGTTGACCCAGTCTACATGCTCCAGCCCCTTTTCACACATAAGGGTGCTTTATCAAGCCACTAAAGTGATCTCCCTTCACATTAGCAGTGATTTTGTTCCTAATAAGGATATTTATGGTCTCCATACCCTCTTATTAAAAAAATTAAGAAGATAAAGAAAATTTTAATATTCCAACTAGGTCATGGATAATTGGGAATATTACAGGTTCTTAAAGAATGAAAATCAGGAGTATTATAAATAACCACTGAGCCAAGAAATATGGTACAACCAATTTGGGCTACGCAGTTGGAACAAGCCCAAGAATGTTACAATAAGTCTAGTTTAAAATACTTGGTCAACAAGTCTGTTTTGGGGGAGGAGATCCGCGGGTTCCTACTTGAAAGAGAGCGTAGGACTATAAACGATTCTACCAAAGGGTGGATTAGGCGTCATAGAAATACTGCGCAGAATTAGGAAAGATGGCGCAGATGGAGGAAATTGTGTTGAGGGAGGAAGAACTACGCTAAATGGGTGAGTTTCGCGAAGTTAGTCTAAAAGGTGACCTTTGGAATAGTAACAGTTGATTGGACAACAACTTAGCTATTAAAAGGAGCAGAAGGGATGTATTTAATAGGCATATATGGGCATGTCCGCTGCCAAATATCCATTTATGAGGCGTATATAAAGGAGATGAGGGAAGTTGAATTTGAACTTCGGTATAAATCAGACATCACTCTCCCCATTCGAACACTTTGCGTGCTAAAATTTATAAGTGAGAGTTGGTGTCTGCAAGAGCGCTAAGAAATTTTTTGCATGTTGGAGAAGAGCTACGAGGAGATTGAGAAAGAATTCCTCCACATAGGATTAGGATTCATCATGACATCCACGCCAACTACAACTATCACAGGGTTGAGGTTGCCCAGGAAGCAGATGACTACAGTTGTAGTGCCATCGAAAAAGCTGAAGAAGTCGACGTTAACATCGTCGCTTGAGAATAAAATACATAATGAAAAATGGAGTAAGGGAGCCGAAGACCAGCAGAAGAATGTTGTTGAGATCGAAGATTTTGACGAAGAATAATTTTCTCATGAGGAAATCAATGCGAAGGAGGTCAAACCTATCTCTAGGTTGCCTCTGTATATCTCGCCATGGAAGTCGAACGCTAAGAATCTGACAAAGGATCTAGACATAGTTAAGTACAAGATATCTATGCCATTGATTACATATGAGGTGCTAGTCGAAGGAGATTTATTAGGAAAGGTTCCCCACCTACGTATGGAGGACTGGGACTTTAATGATTGTAGTAAATACCCACTGTTTGAAACAAGCCAGTATCTACGCCAAGAAGCCTATGAAGGTGGAGTAACAAGATTGGAGCCAATGGAGCAGGTGGCTGGTATCCAGGATGTAAGGATACTCAACATGATATATGTGCCACACTTTGGGCGAAGTATAATTAACATTATTTTTGTGTGCCAACTGCTTGCATTAGTGAACGATGACTGCTTGTGGTTAGGGAAGAAGATACTTATTAATCTGATGCTAATACAAAATATTACAACCCTTCCTTGGCTTGAATTGGACCCCGTAAAAGAATTTTTGGGCAAAGATGAAGACAAGCAAGTCGCGGACCAGATGAAGAAATATTTATGCTTGATCAAGGGGACCTGGGGTTATTCAATTAACTCCATCTCTCATATATCAGTGTGTTTTTTCGAACACATTTTAGCTAGGAAAATTATGAGAAAAACTCGTGCAGAGGAGGTTTTTGCGTCAGTAATATCATTGACTACGGAGTGCGACAAAGGCATAGTTTATAATTGGGTGGGGTATCTGTGTAGTGAGTTCCTCCCAGATTACAGAGAAGCTTAAGAATATGGAAAGTAGTTCCACTACACATGGCTCCTGTTATTAATAACATTGATGACTTGGAGGGATCTCAAGGAATCGCAGTTATCCACTATGGACCCTGATTTGTGCAAGGCTGCAAGATATGCCTCATTATGGGATTCGAAGGATCCAAGTAATGTCATGGTGAAAAAAAAAAATTGGGTTGAATTTGAAATGAGTCCATGCATTGTGATTAGCCAAAATCCCTAGCTATCACCAAGTAATGTGAACCAATACCAGAAGATCGTGGAGTTCAAAGTAGATTTCCACCACATTCATATTTAGGCGAAGAAGTACCTTGTTATGATCTGGTACGAGTTGTCATAACTAGTCAAAGAAGAGGATGTTGAGGCCATCATTAGTACATGGCCAAGCGATTAGCTAACTCTGGTTACTGAAGGCGCAGTGTGAAGTCCCCTATAAAGACGAGAAATAAGGACACTGGAAAGCTACAAAATAAATTAAATCCATGCCTAGTACAAATATAGCAACGGAAGTTCAGACAAAGATGGATATTATCGAGAAAGAAGGGGGTCTAGTTAGGTCAACCCACCACCCAACAATAATTCATGGTCAACGGTGTGGTCATTTAAATGACCACACTGTTGAGTATGTACATGTGTCGAGAGAGCGGTGCATTGACCAAACTATGTAACCTGGGCTGGATAGTTTAGTCAGCGCACCGCCCTCCTGACATCAGTACATGGTTAATGGTGTGATCGCTTAAACGACCGCATCGTTGAATATGTACTAGTGTCAGGAGGGCGGTGCCCTGACCAACTTATACGCCCTGAGGCAGATAGTTTAGTCAATGCATCGCCTTCCTAACACCAGTACATGGTCAACAGTGCAGTCCTACAAACGATCGCACTGCCATATCAGTTTAAAAAAAACATGGTGCGGTTTCCATCAGCACTGTTTGCGGTGCAACCTGTAAATTTATAAGTAGCACCACGAACAGTGTGAGCCGAACGACTCGAGCACACCGCAAAGGATTTTTTTCTTTTTTTTTAATGGTAAAATTTAAGCTTTTTGACCAATATAATCCGCTAAAAAGTTTAATTATTGATAAACAAGTAAAATACTTGTACATTTGGGCGTCGAGGAGGCATATTTGCTGAAGAATTTGAAAAACCAAATTTGCCCACCATTTTCCAAATTTTGAACTCCACAAGGTGGGCAGAGAAAATTTTAAGGATGGAAGTTTATCTTAAAGTTTAAAACATTGCCAAATCTTACTTTTCCCCAATATATAAATTGTAAAATTTTTGACGATATTTTTGTAAAACTATTTAGGTTTCTAATTATTTTATATTAGTATATATGAAATTTTGGTGATTTTTCAGGTAAAATAATTTTATACTATAAAATTTTGGCGAATCAATTGTCAAAAAAATTGAAATTGGAGAATATTTTTTTGGAAAAATCATGGAAAATTAATCCACCTATGAATATTAGCCCCTAAAATTTTCCCTGAAGGTGGGAAATGTATGACAACAATGCGTGCAATGGGAGCACTGATGGCAGGGCGCCTCACATAAGGGAAATTCACACCAGTGCTTGAGAGCTCTGGAGCAAGGAAGAAGTAAAAATGCGGATTTTTTGGCCGGTCCCCGAGTCTTTGAGGCGCACCAGGTGGTTTCTGCCTAGCACACTGGCTGGTTTCTGCCTAACGCACCAGGCCTGTTTCTATTTGAGTGTGGGTTCTTAAGGCAAACCAGGCCTGTTTTTGAGTAGCGCACCGGTGCGCTACAGTAATGAGACACACCCGATGGGTTTGTACGGAGATCACGGTGTCTCAATGTGCTAATTTTTAGTACACACCAATGCTTTGTGAGTTAAACACACCAGTGCAGTTTATGATGAGAAACACACCGGACAAAAAACATCTGCAAAAACCTACACGCACCAACCTCCTCTAGAGACCTCCACTAAAAACGGATATCTAGTTTCTTTTTATAAGGGGTTTCTCAGAAACATCTGCTAGAGGATCTTTTCCTTATAGTGTTCCAACGAATATCCTGTAATTTTCCTCCACCATCCTTCAAATGAATCTGATCCATGTGGCCAATGATATTCATGAGTTCCAACACAACAATGTGTTTATAACACCAACCAAAGGATAGAAGTAGCGTTTAAAATAAACGACAGAGTAAAAAACATATATTAAACCACAATCCATGGAGACTCTGAAAAGTACTTTGACTATGTTACTTCCTATTGAAATTTAGCGAAATTACCTCCATCACAAAGCACCTCTGTTGTTAGCCCTAAATCTCATTAGTGTTTTTCGACATCCATCACTTCGCCTCACGAAGAACCCATCAACAACGTAAATACAGACCCCTAATCCATTACCTTTACATTTTTTACTAGCATCTCGTATCAAAAATTATAAAGCCCCCCTCCTTGTAGTAGTGTCGATTGCAACGACAGACAAATTTCCTTTAATCGTATCAACAGAGATTGAAGTTACAAAAGAGGAATTGATGTTCGGGAAATATGGCAAGGAAAAGATGTTGCGTTTTTCAGATTTTACAACCCCACCAAATCGAAGAGCCCAACAAATCGTTGTCTTTAAATAAGATAACGTGAATGGTAAGTGAAATAGTGACCTGATTATAGGTGTGAGACACAGACTTAGGGCAGACTATCAGAGTCAATTTTGTAGGTATTAGATTATAGTCTTAAATTGATATTGTTGTCTTAATTATTATTTGTCTTAAGTGGTCATTGTCTTAAATATAAAATTGTCTTAAAATATTTTTGTCTCAAATATTTATCTTAAATATAAAAAAAAATTCTTAAAATATTTTTATCTCAAATTATTTCTCTTAAATTTTATATTTAAAAAAATTCAATTAATATTAAATTTTAATGTAAAATAACTAAAATAAAAATTTATTTTTTAAAACAAAATATTTTATTTGGTCTTAAAATATCTTAAAAGTTCTCTTAGTGTAATAGTGATGAGTGATCATTCATCAACATTAATATAACAATATTAAATTTATGTAAAATTAATACATTGTTACCCACCATGGGTGTTAACCCTTTCCTCTCGTCATGACTATCATACACCTTGTGAGAGTTTGTTGGCTCTCGAGACAGTATTTTCCATATTTTATATGTCCATAAACTTTACTAATATAATGACACTAGTACAATGTAATATTCATTGTGCGTTTAGGCTATCCATTAGATTCGATCTGGTTCAATTAAACAATTTAAATATATTGCTTTACTTATTTAAACCTTTACAATATATACCGTTTAAGCAAAGAACATACTGCATTTAATACAATATAGTATTTTTTGTATTTCTTATAATGTAATTTGTGTATAATTTAAAATTAACTAGTTTGGATGTAATTTGTGTATAATTTGAAATTAACTAATTGAAATGACATTTAGGTTTATTAAATGTAAATTAGTTGGTTTTTATAAATTTATAAAAATATGTTTCAACAATGTATTATAGATATCATTTTTGACATTTAGGTTTATTAAATGTAAATTAATTGGTTTTTATAAATTTATAAAAATATGTTTCAACAATGTATTATAAATATCATTTTTGAGATTAGAATCCCAAAAATAATATCTAATCTAAAATATAATTCAGCATACAACTAACTATATTAATTATATTAATACTTAATTAATTTATGTAAAACTTCATGACAAATACGAAGGAAGGAAGTCAAACTACAAACACTTAATTAATTTATGTAAAACTGTAAGATGTGACCGATACGAAGGAAATCAATAACAAATGCCAATTGGATGAGGCTATACTACAAAGATATCCCCATTGAAAAACCCAAAATTAGACCACATTTAATATTTTAGTGTAGCATTGAATATGACATCATCTAAGTTAATCTCTAACGCACTTTTCTCTGATATGACATTAATGCACCTTACTCTGCTGCATATCAAGATATTTGATTTTCAGCGTTCTGCTTTAGAGATGGCCGCACTGATAAGTAATGCAAGTCGTGCAATTCTGATGTGAACGCAGTCACATGTGCTGCAACCTTTCTTACAAGAAACTGGCCATTTTGGACACCCCATCCCGTCCAAATTATTATCCTGCGAATCAGTAACACATTTAAACACACGAAAAATGTCTGGAAGTATATCAAAGTCTTGGATAGTAGCAGCTAATGGGGCATTCTCATTGAATATATCATTCAGAACCCAAAGCCCCATTTCAAGGCCCTCCAAATTATGACGCTCTTGCTCTTGCCCATCAAGTAGCTGCAACTCAGTGAGACCAACTTTATCACGTTTCTCAAGTACTCGAGCGATGCACAAAATTACAGCATTAATCACTACTTCTACATACTTTATAGCATCGAAATTTAAATTTAATGAAAACATCCAGCCTCTTCGCAGAATGGCAACTCCGTAATTCAAGTCTTCACTGCTAATATCTTTTGCTTGGCAACGAGATAAAGTATTTATGGCCGCTGGAACTCCTAGAGCAGGCAAGTAGCGACGAGTGATTTTAAGCACGTGCAAAACGTTCACAGCTTTCTCATCACAAATTTGACTAAACAATCGCAATACACTGGACTGGATTTTTGGATAACTACCACTATTATTATAGGCATCAGAGAGAATGTTTACTAACCCTCCAAACACTGAATCTCCCATTGATTTTTCTCCCACAATGTCATAGGATCTGAGCCCAATGACGTCAATAACCCTAACCATTTCCTTACAAACATTGAAAGCGACATTCTTGATCACCTTTTCTTCTTGGTTGTCGTCTGTTGAGTCGCTGTCAAGAATTTCGTGAGTTTGAATGAAGAGTTTGTGTAAATATCTGAAACCATTTAAACCTCTGAACGTTCGTATGTTATTATCGTGATACTGACAATATAAGCGCAGCAAATTGATTTTCTTCCACATCTGTACCCAATAATGTTTCTCTAAACCTAAACTCTCTGAAACAGAATCACGTAATATTTTCAAGCATTCCTTCATCTCTCCCGCTTCCAGAATTAACGTATAGTTCTCAATCACGTCGAACTCTGCACCAATATCTGCTGAAAAATCGTGATGATTATTAATGTAATGGCGCATTTCTTCCCTCATGTGTGACTGCGGGATAGTACTTTTGATGTTGAAGCAATGTCTAGTGAAGGGATTTCGTGCGTCGTGCGTAGTTTCCCATATGGTGTCTAGGGTTTTCCTATCGTAGATTGCTTGAGTCGGATCTTGATCAATGGGTAACCTGACGGGATCATAAATAAAATTGCCGCTGATTATGTCCATGTACTTTTCAATAGTTGCGGTTTCCTCGTCCTCCAGTTGTTGCTCCATGGAATTTACAGGAGACATTCTCTTTCTTTTGCAAGCACGATTTACTTGCTGAGGTTCTTTTTGTAGCACTGCAAAATCACACACAACAAATCAATTTACAACAAATAATTAGTTTGTGTTTCATTCAGAACTGCAGGAAGATACATGTAATGACAGGACCTCCATAGGAATAAGAGCAATCCATAGGATGCAGTATCCTCTGTGCGATGACCCTTGTAGGAAATTTAATGGAAACTCAAAAGCTCAATTGCATAAGATATTGAAGTTGCACAAGTTATTAAAACACCAACGAAAAATATGTTCGCTGTTCTGGTTAGGTTATATAAATAGTTGTGTGGCGTTCATTGTCTCTAGGGATTTGCTTACCGCTGAAAATGGCCCAGCCGACTTAATATTTATTGTGGTTTTAGAGTACCCATTAGATTCGAGCTGTGAGCCAGTATATATTCAACCGACTTATTATTTATTTTGCATTTAGACCACCCATTGGATAGGAGCTGGTGCAAATTAAAGAGCATATATTTTGAAATATTTAAACCTTAAAATATCGACAGTTGAATCAAAGAAAATATTGCTTGCTTAATTTGCGTATAGCTTATAAATAATGAGTTAGCATGTCCTTCAGTTTTACTAAATGTAAATTAATTGTTTGTATAACATTTAGGTTTTTTAATAATTACCCTATAATAAAATAGAGCTATTCGGGGAATATTTATGATAAAAATATATCTAAACAACTTACAAATCAAATATATAATTAATTTGTGTGGGTTTAAGCTTTTTCTTTTTTTTAAGAAAAATAGAAAATAATAATTAATAAATAAAATTGTGTAAGAAATGGAAAATAATATATATATATATATATAAAATGTCATCTAAATTTAAAATTATAAATTTGTGTATGCAAAAATTATAACATTAATATTTTAAGTTAAATTTAGTATTTATAACAAGTTTGTTAAATTATAAGTTTATATTTATTAGGAATTTGACTTATGTGATTCATAAAATGTATATAAATTTTTTTGGTGATAATCACTCTAAGCTGTTGGAATTAATTTCCAACTGCCCGCATAACCGGACAGCAAACAGACTTGAGGCGGCAAGGCAAAGTCCATGGGGGTCAGGCAGGCGGAACCGGCGGAAGAGCATACCCCCTCGGAATAGTTGCTGACATCACCGCAGCGGGGTCCACATTTGACATTAACGAAATTGGGTTGCGGGGTTAATGTTTTAATGTTTTAATGTTTTAATGTTTTAACGTTATTTGTTTTTAATATATGTGACATATATATTAAAATGGCCCGAATTGTAATGTTTATTATATAAAAAGTAGAAAGCCGTGAAGTGTATGTAATTTTTATTACACAGCAGTGTAAATAAAAAAAGGGAAAAGACAGCAGAACAGTTTCATTGCACAGTAGTGCGGGAAGGAAGAAATATCACAGTGCCACCAAGTCAAAGCTGTGATCAATGCATTTTAGAGCGGTGCTGACAGAAGTTAATGAAGACATTAAAGATTTCTGAAGCGGTGAATTTTCTGGTTGTTTTGTCAACGAATGGCATTTAATTCAATCTGGGATAGAATTACAAAAACAGAGATAGAGAATGTTTTTATATACACAGCAGCGTATTTTAAAAACAGAGACAGAGAATGTTTTTATGTACACAGCAGCGTATTTTAAAAACAGAGACAGAGAGTTGTAATTTTTTTTAATTACACAGAACAACAGAGTATGCACAGCAGTGTATTGTTGTTGATTTAGAGAGACAGGGTATTTCTCTGTGTGAGACAGAAAGTGATAGTATTGAACTGTGTTTGCAGCAGTCAAACTATTTTGTAATCCCTCTCTTGAGGAAGAATTGTAACAGCAGTTTTTTTTATATGAAATATAATTTTTTTCTGAGTTGAAACTCTGTCTGTGAATGAGATTTTAAAATTTTTTCTCTGTGTTAAGAAGGGGAGTTTTATTCTCCAATTCTGTTCTGGAATTTGCAAAATTTCAACATGGTATCGGAGCTAGTCCAGGCTATTTGAAGGTCAAATAAGCTGAAGGAAAGGAGTTCTTCGTTGCAGCAGCTTCTCCAGCAGTGTGAAGGTTCAGACAAGAAGAATCCAAAGGTATTTCTCTATACAGTTTTGTGTTACTGTTGCAGAACAGTTAGTTAATTTAAACACACAGTCAAGTGTTTTCGAAATCATAGTTAAGAGTGCAGAATGGCTGGAGCCAGCACTGGTATGGGTATGGGAAATATCCATCTCCCACAATTTAATGGGAAAAATTATGACTACTGGTCAATAACTATGAGAGCATTATTTGTCTCCCAAGACTTATGGGAATTTGTTGAGGATGGCTTTGAAGAGCCAACAAATGAAGCAGAGTTTTATGTTTTAACTCAAGCAGAAAGAGAGATTCTGAAGAGCAATAAGAAGAAAGATGCCAAGGCTCTTTTCTTCTTATATCAAGCAATGCATGAGAGTGTGTTTCCGAGGATAGCAGCAGCTAACAGATCCAGAGAAGCATGGGAAACTCTCAAGACAACCTATCAAGGTATGGAAAGAGTGAAGACAGCAAAACTTCAGTTGCTGAGGAGAGACTTTGAGACTCTCTGTATGAAAGAGTCAGATACTATTGACTCATTCTTCACTCATGTGATTGGAATGGTCACACAAATCAGATCTCATGGAGAGACTCTTGAGGACAAGAGGATTGTTGAAAAACTCTTGAGAAGTTTACCCTCAAGATTTGATGTGATTGTCACCACCATAGAGGAGACTAAGGATCTCACAAAGTTTTCAGTGGATGAACTTCATGCATCACTGATGACCCATGAACAGAGATTGGGTAGGAGTGAAAATTCATCTCTTGAACATGATTTTAAGACCCAGATGTCTTTCGGAAGAGGAAGAGGGCAAGGCAGAGGAAACAAGAGAGGAAGAGGCAGAAGCCAAAACAGAGGTGGAAGGAATAACCCTTCACATTCACATGGAAGGTGCAACAGTCAAAATCACAGCCACGGCCAAGGCAGCCAGCAAAGTGGTCAGCAAAATGCTCAAGGACAAAGGTATGACAAATCCAATGTCCAATGTTACCATTGTAAAAAATATGTTCATTATGCTAATGAATGTAGAAAGAAGAAGCAGAATGATATGAGAAGTGAAACTAGTGCAAATTTCACTAAGGAAAATAGCAGCCAAAATAATTTGTTTTTAGCTTGTAATATGGCTGAAGAAAAGAATGAGGATTTATGGTTTCTAGACTCCGGTTGTAGTAACCATATGACAGGAAACATAGCCATGTTTTCTATGTTAGATGAGAGTGTGCAGTCACAAGTCACACTAGGAACTGATAGCAAAGTTTCTGTTATGGGAAAAGGAGATGTTAATGTTTTAACAAGATTAGGTGCAAAGAAATCCATAGCAGATGTTTATTATGTTCCAGGAATGAAGTGTAATCTCTTAAGTATTGGACAGCTTGTTCATAAGGGGTATAATGTTTTCTTTGATAATGATGTTTGTACCATCATGGATAAACCACCCAGCAAAGCATGTATTGCTGAAGTGAAGATGACAAGGAACAGGATGTTCCCTCTCAGAATGAGAGCAGATTTGAAGAATGGTGAAGAGAAAGCAGCAGTTGCACAAGAGACTTACCAAAGCGAACCAAAAGATGATAATTGGTTATGGCACTTGAGATTTGGACATCTCAACTTTGGAGGTCTTAATTTATTGAACAGAAAAGGGATGGTAAGTGGTTTACCATTGATAGAGAAACCGAACAGCCTTTGTGAAGGTTGTATCTTGGGGAAACAACACAGAGAAAGTTTTCCTTCCGGGAAAAGCATAAGGGCAAAAGCACCCTTAGAGATTGTCCACTCAGATGTATGTGGACCGATGCAAACTCCATCACTTGTGAACAGCCACTATATCTTAACATTCATAGATGATTTTACAAGAAAAACTTGGGTTTACTTTTTGAAAAAAAAAAGTGAAGTGTTTGAAAAATTTTGCAATTTCAAAGCACTTTTTGAGAACCAGAGTGGGCTGCATATCAAAGTCTTAAGGACTGATAGAGGAGGTGAGTATATCTCTAAATATTTTCTACGGTTTTGTAGAGAAAATGGTATTCATAAGCAGTTTACAACTAGATATACTCCGCAGCAAAATGGAGTAGCCGAAAGGAAGAACCAAACCATAATGGACATGGCGAGGAGTATGTTAAAGGCAAAGCATTTGCCTAATGATTATTGGGCTGAAGCTGTACATTGTACAGCGTATATTTTGAACAGGTGCCCTACAAAAGCAGTTATGAACAAAGTGCCGGAAGAGGCATGGAGTGGCACAAAGCAAAGTGTCACACACATGAAGGTTTTTGGATGTGTAGCTTATGCACACATTCCGGATCAGCTAAGGAAGAAGTTGGACAGCAAGGGGGAGAAATGTATTTTCATCGGATACATTGAGGAATCCAAGGCCTACAGGTTATACAACCCATCCAGCAAGAAGTTTATTGTGATCAGGGACGTTCAGTTTATTGAAGAGGAAGCTTGGGATGGAAGCATAGAGAATACAGTGAATGTTAAACATTGTTTATCTCATGATGAGAATGATGATGTGTTGGCTGAAATACATCCCCAAACAGCAACACCAACAAAAGAGCAGCAAAGCACACCCTTGAGGAGAAATGACAGTGCTTCTCCAAGCACACCACAAGGAGGAAATTCAAGTGCTTCTTCAAGCACTTGTACACCTACAGAAAGAGGTAAGAAATTCAGAAGTTTGAAAGAAATTTATGAACAAGATATAGCTAATGAAGGTATCAATTCTTTGTTTGCTTTATATTGTCATGTTGATGATCCTGTTCATTTCGAAGAAGCTATCAAGGATAAGAAATGGATAGAAGCTATGGATGAGGAAATAAATGCCATAGAGAGGAAAAAAACTTGGGATTTGGTTGAACTCCCAAAAGGTAAAGATGTCATTGGTGTTAAATGGGTCTACAAGACCAAGAGTAATGCTGAAGGCAAGATAGAGAGACACAAGGCAAGGCTTGTTGTCAAAGGCTATAAACAGAAGCATGGCATTGATTATGAGGAAACTTTCGCACCGGTTGCAAGAATGGAAACCGTGAGAGCAGTGTTGTCCATAGCAGCACAAAACAAGTGGAAAGTTTACCAAATGGACGTGAAGTCAGCATTCCTAAATGGAGTGTTAATGGAAGAGGTTTACATTGAACAACCTCTAGGCTATGAGAAGAAAGGCCAAGAGCACAAAGTGTGCAAGTTGAAGAAAGCTCTTTATGGGCTGAAGCAAGCGCCAAGAGCGTGGTACAGTAGGATAGATTCATATCTACTGGAAAATGGATTTGAGAAATGTGAGGGAGAACCCACCCTCTACATCAAAGAACAAGACGGTAAAATCTTGATTGTAGTCTTGTATGTTGATGATGTTATTTTTACAGGTAATGATGATTGCCTTATTGAACATTTCAAAACAGTCATGAAGGAAGAATTTGAAATGACTGATATGGGTTTGCTGAGATACTTCTTGGGAAGAGAAGTAGAACAAAATGAAAGTGGGATTTTTATCTCACAGGAAAAGTATGTTAATGAGGTACTTGAAAGATTTAACATGCAGGAAAGCAAAGGAGCAATCACTCCAACAGTAATGGGATTAAAACTCAGCAGAGAGGACAGCAGCAAGGATTTTGATCCTAGTTTATACAAGAGCATAGTTGGCAGCCTCATGTACTTGACTGCAACTAGGCCGGACATAATGCATGATGTTAGTTTGATTTCCAAATTCATGGAAAAGCCAAAGGATGCACATTGGCAAGCAACAAAAAGAATTTTGAGGTATGTTAAAGGTACTAAAAGGTTTGGTATTTTATATACTGCTTCAGAAAGTTTAGATTTAGTTGGATACACTGACAGTGATTGGGCTGGAAGTGTTGATGATCGGAAGAGCACTTCCGGTTATGTTTTTCACATGGGTTCAGGAGCCATTTCATGGGCTTCTAAGAAACAGCCCATTGTAGCATTATCTACAGTAGAAGCGGAATATGTGGCAGCTACAGCAGCATCGTGTCAAGCAGTTTGGATGCGGAAAATGTTGAGAAGTTTATGTCAAGAACAGGTAAAAGGGACAGTGATCTTTTGTGACAATAGTTCAGCTATTGCATTGTCTAAAAATTCTGTTTTTCATAAAAGGACAAAGCACATTGACACCAAGTTTCATTTCATACGGGAATTGGTTAGCAATGGCAAGATTATTTTGCAGCATTGCAGAACATAGGATCAATTTGCAGACATCCTCACAAAGCCACTTCAGCAGAAAAGCTTTGAACATTTCAGAAAATGCATGGGTATGCAGGAAAACCCAGCAGTTGAAATTAAGGGGCAGTGTTGGAATTAATTTCCAACTGCCCGCATAACCGGACAGCGAACAGACTTGAGGCGGCAAGGCAAAGTCCGTGGGGGTCAGGCAGGCAGAACCGGCAGAAGAGCATACCCCCTCGGAATAGTTGCTGACATCACCGTAGCGGGGTCCACATTTGACATTAACGAAATTGGGTTGCGGGGTTAATGTTTTAATGTTTTAATGTTTAAATGTTTTAACGTTATTTGTTTTTAATATATGTGACATATATATTAAAATGGCCCGAATTGTAATGTTTATTATATAAAAAGTAGAAAGCCGTGAAGTGTATGTAATTTTTATTAAACAACAATGTAAATAAAAAAAGGGAAAAGACAGCAGAACAGTTTCATTGCACAGTAGTGCGGGAAGAAAGAAATATCACAGTGCCACCAAGTCAAAGCTGTGATCAATGCATTTTAGAGCGGTGCTGACAGAAGTTAATGAAGACATTAAAGATTTCTGAAGAGGTGAATTTTCTGGTTGTTTTGTCAACGAATGGCATTTAATTCAATCTGGGATATTTTGTTTTAATATACAAAAACAGAGACAGAGAATGTTTTTATATACACAACAGCGTATTTTAAAAACAGAGACAGAGAATTTTTTTATGTACACAGCAGCGTATTTTAAAAACAGAGACAGAGAGTTGTAATTTTTTTTAATTACACAGAACAACAGAGTATGCACAGCAGTGTATTCTTGTTGATTTAGAGAGACAGGGTATTTCTCTGTGTGAGACAGAAAGTGATAGTATTGAACTGTGTTTGCAGCAGTCAAACTATTTTGTAATGCCTCTCTTGAGGAAGAATTGTAACAACAGTTTTTTTTTATATGAAATATAAATTTTTTCTGAGTTGAAACTCTGACTGTGAATGAGATTTTAAATTTTTTTCTCTGTGTTAAGAAGGGGAGTTTTATTCTCCAATTCTGTTTTGGAATTTGCAAAATTTTAACATAAGCATATTATGTGGTTATATTTAGTTAAAATAAGAAATTTAATTAATCTAAAAAAGAACTAATTAATAGTTGTATTATTATTATTATTATTAAGTAATTTTAATAAGTTAAATCACAATATAATAGCTACATTATTTATCGAGTATATTTATAGATATTATAATTCAAAATAAAAATAGAATGAAGAATATAGGGGGGAGCTAAGACAAGAGGGAGAATTGGGCACGAAGAAAAAAACAACAACTAAGAGTGAAGGGCACAAATTCAACATTTGCTAAGACTTCACCCTTCACCCATTATCCCTGTTACGGTTAACCAACCTCTTTTTTATTTCTAAGGCTTCCCTTAATTTAAAGTGGTGGAAATGGTCAATCCTCACAATAACATTAGCATCTTCAATGCAAATGGATGTTTTGTCTTTTCAACGTCCTCTGCTAAGGCAAAGAAGTGTGGCCTACTATGAACAACTTAATGTTTTGGGAATAATTGGGTTTTATAAGGGTAATTAAATAGTATCATATTTTATTAGGATGGTTATTTGAATGGTAAAATTGATTATTTTTTTTAATTTAAATAATTATAAAAATTTGGAGTAATATTTTATGAGTAATGTTTTCATTATTAAGTCAAGTCTCACTTGCACAACCGGTTGAGAATGGGTCTCATTAGCAAGGTGACCCGGGATTAAACCTTATGGGGGTTGGTTTTTCTGTGTGCTAGGGAGGAGACATGCTAAAAAACCTAGTCAACTTAGGGCTTGTGTGGCTCGGGTTTGGTGCGATTCTCATGTGACTTTGACTGATTAGATGCCCCTGGGTCGTGGTTTCTCAAGCCACATGTCAAGGTTGGAGGATCACAGACAACTTGACCAAAAAAAAAGATATGTTTTCATTATTAAGGTAGAAAATTGATTTTCATCAAATATTTTATTAAATTTAGGGGTACTAACCCCATGAGTACCACTATGCCTACGAGTTCTAATATTTATGGTAGTGATTTTTCATAGGGAGGTATTTCCTCTTATATTGGGTACAATCCTTTTAGTAGTCAAGCTTTTGGGAGTCCTTTGTTTTGTGGGTGCACTTACTCTGGGGGGAAATCCTTACACTTGATTTGTTGGCCCAAGACCTCAATATACTAGGATGAACTATAACCTTGGTTCACACTCTTCTTCCTTTAATTATGGTATGGGAGGGCATATGGTTTTTCATGGGGTTATTTCAATTATGATCCATTTAGTCAACAATATTTTCCTTTTGTGGCACCTCTTGATTTACGGGATTTGGACAAGCTAAAAAATGACCCCATTTGTCACAATCATATGTGGCCACCTATACTCGCCAAGATTCTATCCAAAATTTCTAAGTTTGAAGGGAAGTCGAGAGATAACCCTTTTACACACATCAATGCCTATCATCTATGGTGTTCTTCTTATTCTTTGACGGTTGATTCTATGAGGTTGATACTCTTCGAAAGAACCCTAATTGGGGATGTTGCAAAATGGTGTATCAAACTCAATACAACATCCTATAGTGACTTTTCTTCCTTGGTTTGTACTTTCTTGAACAATTTTCAGTTATCTCACTACAAGGAAAAGACCCTCTAGCGGAGGTTATAACGAAGGTTTTTAGTATTATAAAATTGCCCAAAATTGTCAAAACAACATTTTCTACAACATTCGTTTTTGGTAACGGAGGTATTGCCGGAGCTTCTAACGGAATTTCAATACAACTAAAAAACTGGGCGGCCGGAGGTTATTACGGATGTTTTTCTCATCAATGCGTTATTCAGGTGTCATTGCATCGGTGTGTTTTAGAGTAAACGCACCAGTACTGCAAACCTATGAAGCATCGAAAAAGAAAAAAATAAAGGATGTCCGGGACGCTTAGAAATGTCTCGGTGCGTGTCATCCAGACTGTCACCCCAGGGCGGTCGAAGGTGCATGCACTGGACCGTAAAGATCTAAAACCGCACCTAGGTGCACTATAGGTGATACAACGCACTCAATCGTTCTAATTGGTATTGGGATTTGTGCGGTGCCCATAGGTCATATCAAGGCATCAGTTCGTAGTATTATAGAAATGCACCAGTGCGCAGTATCACACAAACGCACCAATTTTTCTAATTCGTATTGATATTTGTGTGGTGCCCATAGGCTTTAGAAACACATCGGTGAATAGTCTCACATAAACACATTGGTGCATAGTATCACACAAATGCACTGAGAGTTATAATTGGTGTTGGTATTTGTGCGGTGCCCATAGGTCGTAGAAATTGTTGTGTAACCAGCTCCATAAATAGAAGAAAAGAGATATCAACGCCTTAGAAATAAGCCACTTCGAGGGGGAAACCTCCAATACATTACATAAATGAACAATTCTTGGATAATACAATTTACAAAACCTCCTTTCTATATATAGGAGTCCATGGGGCCATAATGTAATCCTAGTGGGCCACAATGTAATCCTAGCCGACCTAACAATAATAATTTAAGGGTACAATAATAACAAAATGGGGGTTACAAGGGTACAATAATAACAATAAGGGGTTTACACTAACAATAATAAGGGGCTATACTAGTGATATAGGGACCTAACATGCCTCTCTCCTTCAAAAAAGTGTTGTCCTCAACACTTGAGTAGCTCCGGGTGCTTCTGTATAAAATTCTCATCCTCCCATGTAGAATCTTCAGTGGGTAAGTTCTTCCACTCGATGAGATACTCTGAAATTGATCGATTCCGTAGCTGTCGAGTTCTTGTTTCCATGACCGCTTCAGGTTCCAATATGATTTTTCCTTCCTCATCAAGTTCTGGCAATATTGTTTGAACCGGAAGATTTTCACCTATAACCTTCTTTAAGCATGAAACATGGAAAACTGGATGTACTCGCGAAGAAGCAGGAAGCTCCAATTTGTATGCCATAGTACCAATCTTTTGCAACACCTTGTAAGGACCATAGTACTTTGGCGATAATTTATTATCCTTCTTAGCTTGCTTGAGGGACATTTGTTTGTATGGTTGTAGCCGTAAAAATACCCAATCTCCTACGTCAAAACTTCTCTTGCTGCGATGTTGATCTGCCTATTGTTTCATTCAATTTTGTGCCAAATTCAGGTTATCCTTTAAGAGTTGGCGAACTTCTTGCTCATGCTCAATGTGATCTTCCACTGCTTGAGCCTTCGAATTTTCCCTTAAAGATGATGTGATGGATGGTGGATGATATCCATAAAGTGCCATAAATTGGGTCATTTTTTCTGCAGTATGGAAGGAAGTGTTATACCACCATTCAGCGAGAGGTAACCACTTGACCCATTGTGTTTGTTTATCAGATACAAAACAACGAAGATATCCTTCCAAACATTTATTTACTATCTCAGTTTGACCATCAGATTGAGGATGATAAGATGAGCTATGAGCTAATTGAGTACCAAAACAAGAAAATAACTCCGTCCAAAAATTTCCAGTAAAAATGGGATCTCTGTCGCTCACAATAACCCTTGGGCTTCCATGTAGCTTTTGAATTCTATCCATAAATGTAGTAGCAACTGTACTTGCTTTAAATGGATGAGATTATGCACAAAAGTGTGCATACTTGGTAAGTCTATCAACTACCACCATGATGACACTCTTTCCTTCGGACTTAGGTAAACCTGTGATAAAATCCATTGAAATCTCCTCCCAACGTTGACTTGGAATGGATAAAGGTCGTAGAAGTCCTGGGGTCTTAATTGTTTCCACTTTATTCTGCTGGCAAACCAAACATTCCGCCACAAACTTTCGAATATCAGATTTAAGGCCATCCCAAAAAAATTCTTTCTTCACCCCGTGGTAAGTTTTTAAAAATCCTGAGTGTCCTCCTAAAGGAGAAGTGTGAAATTCCAGAAGAATATTTTGTTTTAGTTGGGAATTCTTACAAAGATATAAGCGATCTTTGTACCATAAGGAATCATTTTTCCAATTAAATGTATCAGATGTACTAGGATCTTGCTGCAACTTTTGAATGAGTGTCCATACATCTTTGTCCTTCTTCCATTCATCTCTTGCTTCAGTTATCCAATCTGGCTGGATAATAGAAATGGCACAAAGCAATGCTTCCACCTCTTCATTATTTCTTGAGAGTGCATCTGCAACAACATTAAGATTTCCTTTTTTGTAGATTATTTCAAAGTCATAACCCAACATCTTTGTGACCCATTTTTGCTGCTCTTCTGAAGATAGTCTTTGTTCCAAAAAGTGTTTAAGACTATCATGATCAGTTTTTACCTTGAAGTGTCTTCCCATTAGGTAAGTTCTCCTTTTCTTTAGTGCATGCAGTATTGCTAACATTTCCTTCTCATAAATAGGTTTCTGTAAATACTTTCCTTTGATTGGACGACTTTCAAAAGCAATGGGTCTTCCTTCCTGCATTAAAACACCACCAATTCCATTTCCTGAGGCATCACATTCCACAATAAAGGTTTTTGTGAAGTCTGGTGTAGCTAAGACCGGTGCTAGGCACATTGCCTCTTTCAGATGTTCAAAGGCCTTAGTTGCTTCAGGAGTCCATGAAAATGCATCTTTCTTCAATAATGTTGTTAGAGGTGCTGCTATTCACCCATAATTTTTAACAAAATTGAGATAATACCTTGTTAACCCGAGAAATCCTCGCAACTTCTTTATGGTTGTGGGGACTTTCCATTCCTTAATGGCTTTAATTTTGTTAGGGTCTACTTTAACACCCTCGTGAGATACAATATGACCCAGATATTCCACCTCTTGTACTCCAAAGAAACATTTGGATGTTTTTGCATATAATTGTTTCTCCTGCAATAGTTTGAGCACCTTGTCAATGTGTTCAACACGATCCTTCCAAGACCTGCTATAGATTAGTCTCTCATCAAAAAATAATAGCTCAAATTTTCTAAGAAAGGATTTGAAAATGGAATTCATCAACCCTTGAAATGTAGAAGGTGCATTGGTAAGGCCAAAACGCATGACCAAAAATTCATAATGACCCTCATGAGCTCGAAACGTTGTTTTTGGAATATCTTAAGTCTTCATTCTAATTTGATGATATCCTGAACGAAGATCCAACTTGGTAAAATAAATTGCTCCATGTAATTCATCCAATAATTCATCAATCACAGGAATGGGAAATTTATCTTTAATGGTGAGCGTATTGAGCTCCCTATAATCCGGACACATTCGCCATGATCCATCCTTCTTGTGTACCAATACTACAGGAGCAGAGAAAGAACTTTGACTAGGTTGAATTATACCCGCCTCTAACATTTCTGCAACCATACGTTCAATTTCGCTCTTTTGGAAGTAAGGATATCTATAAGGCCTGATGTTTGGAGGAACACTTCCTGGAATCAAATGAATAGCATGATCATGATCCCGAATAGGTGGGAGTCCTTTGGGAGTTTCAAACACCTTGGAATGATTGTCCAAGACTTGTTGGAGATCTGCAGAAATAGATGATTTTGATGTTGGAACTTCTAGTGAGCATAATTGTGCAATTACGCCTCGTTGTTCTTTCTTTAGAAGCTTCGTCATGACATTAGAGCTTATTATCCTTCCTGGCTTCCCCGCAATACCCCGTAATTCGACTTCCTTTCCTTCTGAAAAAAATTTCAAGAAAAGTTCTTGAAAATTAAAAGCTAACGTCCCCAAAGATTGTAACCATTGTACTCCTAGTACAACATCAGCACCTCCCATAGGAATGGCAAGCATTGGACTAGTCAATACATATTCCCCCATGGTTAGCTTGATATTATGGCATTTTCCAGAGCAATTTATAGTTCCTCCATTTGCAACCATCACTTGACATTCTGGTGTTGGGTATAGGAAACAATTTAATTCCTTAGCTACCTTACAATGAATAAAATTATGGGTGCTACCTGAATCAATCAACACTATTACCTTTTTCTTCTTGATATGTCCTTCTATATTGAGAGTTTGAGGAGTGGTAATTCCTGCTAGTGCATTACACGATATGGTTGGATTCATTTCTTCCACTTCTAGGGCTGGTTCCTGGTGTATATCCTCTTCTTGTTAATTTTTTTCTTCCTCTTCACAATCTATGTAAACTAATTTCTTCTCAACACACTTATGACCCTTAGTGTATTTTCTATCACAACTATAGCAAAGCCCTTTTGCTTCTTCTTTTCCAATTTTTGTGGTGTCAACCTTGTAGGTTGTGGAAATCTAGGCGTAGCAACACTTCCTTCTTTATAGAATTGAGTGGTAGGCTTCCTTGTCGCCATTATTTTACATTCAACTTTTCTTGCCAACCTGAATGCCTTCTCCAATGAATCTGGTTTCAAAACGCGAACTTCATGTTGGATATTATCCTTTAAAGTGCCTATGAAGAGATCGATCTTGTGTTCCTCTGGAATATCAGTTACCCTTATATTCAATTTTTGGAATTCCTCAATGTGCTGCCCCACTAAACCCTTTTGTTTGAGATTTATCAATTGGCTAAAGAAGGTGTTGCTCTTTGTATCCTCATAATGTGCTATCATTTCCTCTGTAAAAATTGACCAAGTGACAATTTTTTTACGGGAGCAAAGCCATTGATACCGTACAAATGTATTTTGTTCTAAATGTAAAGTTGCAATGCGTACCTTTTGTGTGTTTTGCACGTTATGGAGATCAAAATATTGCTCCATCTGTAGTATCCATGTTAGAGGATCCTTTCCATCAAACTTCCTCATATCCATTTTTGGAATATGGTGGTTCTTCCCGCCAACATTAGAGTTTATGAAATCACGATTAACATTTATTTTGTTCTCATCATTAGGTTCTTCTATTATATTTTCACCATCAGGAAACATTTCTTGTATCAACTTTGTCAAACCTTCTATGTATGCTTTTAGATCATTCTTCATGTTTTCCATGCTGTCTTTCATGTCATCCATCTTAGCTTCCACGCCTTTCTTCAAAACTTCCATTTCATTTTTTGTTGCTCTTTGCGAGAGTGAAATTTGTTGCACTTGCTCTTGTAATTTTGATAGATCATGTTGCAATTCTTCATCTTCATGAGTCATAGTAGAGCCTTCTGAAGGCTTAATGGGTGTTGAATTATTTTTAAGGGGCATCTTTTAGAACCCAATACTGATATCTATTCTACAATATGCCCTTTGAATCAATTCAAATTGATTCTTCAAACAAGATTATGCAATTTGGAAAAAAGAAAAAAATACACACCTTTTTCTTGCTTTTGAGGAGCTTGATATTGAAATTGGATTATCTTTGTGATTGCAGCACTTCAATATTTGAATTTCTATACTAATGTATCCCTTTGAATTATATTTCGAATGCCACAGGTCTGACCTGATTTGGATTCTCCAAGAGAAATTTGTGTCCAATCTCCCACAATGACCTAATTATGGACTGGTTCAGTAGAGAGAACTTGTACGACTTGCCACGTGTCACTGTTTCATCCTTCAGCTCTGAAATTGATCTAAAAGAAACTACAATCCGTATAATTGTGACCACTTTTTACGGCACTCCAATCCGATGCTCAGAGAAAGAGTTATGAATATTTTCCCACGATCACCTCTTTGAGATGAAATTCAAGAGCCTGAAAAAGCATTACCTTCCACAAATCATATCTCTGAAAATATTGCGAACCAAGCTCTGAAATTTTTTGACGATTTTCCTTATGATTTCGGCTTCGCACCCTAAAAATTTCAGCTTCTGAAAATTCGTAGAAAAAAATTTATAGCGCGAATGCCACGATGACTTTTTTAGGAGCCTGAAAAAAGACCTAACTTCCACAGACCATATCTCCAAAACTATTGTGAAACAAGATCTGAAATTTTTTGACGATGTTCCTCAGGATTTCAGCTTCACACCCTAAAAATTTTAGCTTCTGAAAATTCATATAAAAAAATTTATAGCAAAAATTCCACGATGACCTATTTGGAGCAGCGAAACCCTAGAATCCAAAGCTCTGATACCAAATGTTGTGTAACCAACTCCAAAAATAGAATAAAAGAGATATCAACGCCTTAGAAATAAGCCACTTTGAGGGGGAAACCTCCAATACATTACATAAATGAACAATTCTTGGATGATATAATTTACAAAACCTCCTTTCTATATATAGGAGTCCATGGGGCCATAATGTAATCCTAGACGACCTAACAATAATAATTTAAGGGCACAATAATAACAAAATGGAGGTTACAAGGGTACAATAATAACAATAAGGGGGTTACACTAATAACAATAAGGAACTATACTAGTAATATAGGGACCTAACAGAAATGCACCAATGTGCATTAGAATAAAAGTGCACCAGTGCACATTAAATGACACGCATTGGTGTTCATTTTGTATTTTTTAGAAACATCGTCATGTGACACTGCAATTATTGTGATTTTTTAAAATTCATTATTCATCAAAAATCGACATATTTATTATAACAGTATTCATATCAATTAAATTTTTATTAGTGCATTTGAATGTGATGTTTGGATTAATTTTCTATATCATATCATAATTATTGTGATTTTTTTAAATTCATTATTCATCAAAAGACGACACATATCTTATAACAGTATTCATATCATTTAAATTTTTATTAGTGCATTTGAATGTGATGTTTGGATTAATTTGTTATATCATATCATCAAATTTCACATATCTTCATTATAATATTTAATCATCCATATATTTAATCAATGGTGTTACATTTCAGAATGACAATGGAGAACACAATAGAATAAATTAAAACATATTTTATTATATATATGAATAGGACAGTCTTTTTCATACAAAATGGGACAATTATTGGTATCTCTTTTCCTTTCAATTAGGACACTATGTCCATTACATTAAACAAAATGTCTGATTTCACAGACAAATATTTCAAAAAATACAACATCTTGCTTTGATATCCAAAAATAATGATTATCATTCTTCGCTTGAATTGTTATCACTACTCGAGCTATTTCCATGACTTGGGTTATTTTGAGGAATTTTTTGTTCACGGTGTTGATTGTTTTCATCTTCTTCGCCTTCCATCTACAAACATAAAAATAAACTGTAATGAGTGTATATACATTGGTGAGAATAATGAAAATTGAAATATTAAATAATACACATCAATGTAAATCCAAAATAAATAATGTACCATAGCAACAATTGACTCATGAACTATACACATACTTTCAAAACCAAATTTCATGCCATCTTTCAAGATTTCATCTATTGGCGCAGTTCCATACTTTGTTTCCTGCAAGTTTTATACCCCTTAACAAATCATATATTTAATATAAAAGATTTTTTTTGTTCTATTAATTATATACGGAGCTAAGTAAAACAAGATCGATATATGCCTACAAATTCCACAGTTAATTTCTGATATGCCAACATATACTCACAACCCATATTTAACCTGATGTCAATCAATTCATCTGATGGTTCTTCTTTGTATATTAGCACCTGTTCGAATACATTCAATGATGATTGTTGTAAAACAACTTAAAATATACAAAAATAAAATCTAGTTAAGTTGTTATAAGGAAGTAACAATTACTCACAAAATTAGATATCAACCCTTTTCTTCCTTGTCGTCCTATTTTATGTGCGGAATGGGTTCCATTTTCTTTTCTTTTCTACAAGAAAATAGTTGAAAATTAATATTTAATGCTAAATTGTTTATTTATTGTACCTAATCGAAAAATTCAATGATTACATATTACATTTGAAGCATGTTTTTGTTGAGATGGCTCCTCGTGCGATGCAATAATGTCCATTTCTTTGACCATCTCCTTGTACACCTTTTTGGACATTCCTACTGGCATATTTCTGATATCAACTCGTTCATCTTTTGAGATTTTCATAATCTTTGTGAAAATGTAACATGAAAATAAACTATTTAATTTTTATATTGATATATGAAAAGTAGATATAAAAAAAGTGATATTTATAATAATTATAGAAAAAAAAATTAAAGGAATATTACTTTTTCTTTCCTTCCTTTTTGTTGTTGTACATTTTTGCTATTAAAAGTCTAACATGTCTCATTGACCAAATCTCTGGAAACTCTTCCTGTAGTTTAGATAAAATTTGGTTCTTGGAATCATTGGATTGATTTTTGTATTGTAAGTGGAAAAAACGTCTATACATTCGTTCAACTAGATCCCTCAAGATTTTGTAAAAGTTTTTCCCCCTTTCATTAACCTCAAGCACCACCCAAATGAGCTAAGGAGCAATTCATTTTCAATTACATGTTCTATTTTTTTTCTTTTCTTAGAACAACATTCTTTTTCTAGTTTGTTGGTCTCTGTAGAACATTAAACATATGTGAATAATAGATTGTTTGAAACATGTTATCTAATAATTTTAAGTATATTATTAATGAAAATTTAAAAAAAAAACTCATATTGGATCAATAGTATATTTTCATTCACCTGATTCATCCTTTTGCAATTTTTCTATCAAGCTTTTATGCTCTTTTGGTCCTAGATCAAAAATAATCTTATAGAGCTTCATCACTTTGTGGCTTTCCATGATATACAGTAAACAATACATATTAGTTAAACTTACATATAGTTCAAAAATAATATTTTTTGTAAAGAATTTACAAAGAACTTTCCTTTTTTTCTTTTCTTGATGTGCTATCAGTATTTTTATTACTTGATCTCTTGTCATCCATTTCTTTATCAATATGAAACATTTACCATATCATTCATTAATATATTTTATAAATAAATCATCAAATTTTCAAGTAAATTTTTTTTATCAAGAAACTTGTGCACCTTTAATGTTGTACGCATCGACGTCGATGTGTCGTATTCTTATAAACGCACCACCCAAACAGTATAAAACACCATATGATGCTCTACGTCAACAAGGAGCACCGGTGCATTATATATTAATGAGCACACCGATTAACACAAATAAACAAATAAAATTCCTCTAATGTTAGTTTTTGTAGCATATGGTCTCATGGAGGGGGCGGTGTGGCCTATTCTTATAAATGCACCGTGAAAAATGCAGACCATTTTACGATGCTCTCTATCAACAAGGAGACTCAGTGCATTATATGTTAAACGGTGCACTGATTAACACATAAAATAAAATAAAAATTATGCCAAATAGTATGGGTGCGGTGCACTATAATGAAATAGCACACCAGTGCCCTATTTTACATATGGTGCATGAATTATATATATATATATATATATATATATATATCAAACAGTTGTGTGTAGTGGGTTGTGATAAGATAGCGCACCGGCGCACTAGTTTACGGAAGGCGCATCGATTAAAAAAGTTAGTTTTTTTAAAATTCATGCAAGGGCCGACATGGATTGAGATCTGACTATACAAGTCGTCCTGTGGGTTTGATGTCATAGGCCTATATATATAACAATACAAACCCTATAAATCTAAAATGAAAATCCCTAATTCTGAAATCACAGAAACAGGAAGAAGCAAGGGCAGAAACAAAAAGAATGAAGGGTTTAGGGTAAATGGATTTTTTTTCTTTTTCTTTTCTGAAACTGAACGGTAAATTTTAATATTTTACTTACTACATAAAAAATCCTTCAGAAAATGTAAAAAATAAAATAAAATTTAATCATGAGATCATTTGAAATTCTATGCTACAAGGTTTGAATCACCAGAGGTTTGGAATTCTGATTGTCTAAATAGTTCTGTTCAAAAGTATTTCGTTGCTCCAAAGTGCTCTCGTGCTATCTTGCTCCAAGTATGTCTCATGCAAATCTCTGGCTGAAATTTTTTGCAAAAATAGTGAAATAATGAAAAGTGTTTAGTATTTAAAGAATTGTTTTATGAAATTACATTTTCGAAAATATTTTGCCACAGATTTTTTAATTTACCGTTTTTTTTCACTTTAAAAAAATAAAGTTGCGTTTTTTTTATTTGCGTATATTCTTCATCGACGCGTCGATTAATAACACTGCACCGGTGTGTCAGCTAATAACACGGAACTGGTGCGCAGTAACTAAAACGCACCAATGCAGTTATCTTTACATTAGCACCGATAACAATAAGTCCATTTTTAAGGCACCGAAATTACTTTTAGTTGTGTACACCAAAATTTATTGTTGATTTTTCTCAAATGCAGGGAGAAAATATCATAATTGCATCGAATGGGGAATTCTTCAAAATCCAGCTCGTTCCATAATATTTCTCAAATTCCATCGCTGAGTTCTCCCTATCCATCTCGAGACATAATATTTACTTTAGATTTTATTTATATTTTCATTATCTAATTGAATTTATGTGTTTTATCCATGTCAATCACCTTAATAAAATTTATAATGTGTACAAATTTGCAGGTTCATGCAGATTCAGAATCGAGTTCATATGCACAAAATATTCAAACAGCTCCAAAACGTTGGAAGCTCTTATCAGGAGCAGCATAACGCAAGGAACATTTGGTAGATGAAAATGGACATTTGCTTCACCCTACCAATTGTAACAATATTGCATCTTCTAGCCACAATCCCACGACAATGATGGTAATAATAATTGTTTGGTATATTAAAGTAATTATATCAACGTCAAACCAATTAATCATGCATTGTCAACGTTCTTACTAATTGATATCATAAATTTTGTACTAATCATGTTCAAATATATTTTTTGAAATTATTAGGATTCTAGTGATGATGAGTGACCTACCTACCATCTTCTGCTTCACCCCACGACAATGTAAAATCGAGAGAAGGTTGAATTAAGAGAAAAAATCAGAGAGGAACAATACCAAGAATGGTTGAATCAACCACCAATTCAATTCCCACTATGTCCAAATTCACCAATTAGGAATGACTACAGCAATAGTAGTTATTCACAAGCTAGAAATGGAGGCAATCAAATAGAGTTTGGTATGGATGATTACTTAATGGATATGACTGCCATGGAGACAATGTTGTTAGATTCATTCCAAAATGATGATCAGCTAGGGGATGATGCTCATCTCGCTGACACCTTTTTCGAAAGCCTTAAATTTGCTTCCACCACCCCTCTCTTTGGACCTGGCTGTTAGTCAAAGCATACCCAGTTGGGGACAATGATGTTATTGTACAACTTGAAAGAAAATTTTGGCTTTTTGAATGCATGTTTCTCAGAAATTTTGAGGTAAGTTACCATAAAGTCCTCCCTTATATAATTTTGAGAAATATAATCACACATTGAACATTACAAATGGTCAATTTTATGAACATTAATAATTATATCGGAATTAATGTACATTTAATATTTTCCATGGTCACCAAATATAGTTTATTCAAAGATAAGGTTCTTCCGAGTGATAATGTCTTGCCCGAAAGTTGCGAAGAGGCAAAGAAATTGTTGACAATGTTGGGTTTTGAGAACATATCATATCGTGCATGTCCAAATGATTGTATTCTATATATAGGAGAATATGCAGATAAATATGTATGTCTGAAATGTGGGCATGACATGTATGATAAATAGAAAAAAGAAGGGTAAATCATGTGGTCCTCCTTTTAAGATATTGAGGCACATGCCTATAATCCCAAGGATTCAAAGCCTCTTTCGTTGTAAATAATTAGCTATGTTATAGGGATAGCATGCCTCACACAGAAGTGAGTTGGGATTTATGTGAATCCCAACAGATTGAATATCATGAAGCATATAGAGGATACATGGCTTGAAAAATTCAAGGATGAAATACGAATTCTATGACTCAACATAGCCATGGATGACGTCAACCCATATTCCCTCCAGAACACCAACTATTCTATTTGGCCTGTAGTAGTGATCAATAACAATATCCCCCCATGGTTTTCCATGAAGAATGAACATATTATGTTGTCTCTCATAGTCCCTAGTAGAATACAAGTGAAGAATATGGATGTATACTTACAACCACTAGTATATGAATTGAAGTAATTATGGGATGGGATAAATGTATATGATGTATCAATACCCATCGCAACAGAGAGGATTTTTACGTTGTATGGCATATGTGCTTACATGACACATGATTATCCAAGCTTAGGAGTTTGCTTTGGTAAATTACATGTTTATTTGTTTGTTTATATACGTAACAATATTCTTTCGAACATTAGTTATTTAATTCATTGTAATTGTTCTGATCTTCATGATATTCTTTAATGTGCCATGCATATAAATTGTATGCAATAATCTCGCAGGTATTGTAACAAAAGGGTATTTTGGATTTAAACGTTGTGGACCTTCTTTGAAAGCTAGATGGTCCAACAACCTATGAAAGCCAGTGTATGACTGCTCCAGGGTATTCCTCCCATAATAACACCCTTACAAAAGAGAAACATATGATTTCAATGGTAAACGAGAGAGAATCCAAAGGCCTCCAATAATGAAACCAACTAAATGGCTTAGAGCATATAAGAGATAGAAGGAGAAGAAGTTCATATAAATGTTCGATTCAAATGGAGAGCCTATGTTCGATGATCTAGAATTCTTTGATACCTATGTTGAGAAATTTCCCATTGGGATGAAAAACAAATCTATCTTTTATAACCTCCCATATTGGGAGCATCTTAATATTACCCACTTATTATATCCCATGCATATATTTAAAAATGTTTCATCTTCTTTATGGAGGCACATATCATAGAAACAAAGTGACACATTAGTTGTTAGGAAAGATCTTATTACTTCAAAAACTAAAAAGAAACATTGGCCAAGACGATTAGAAAGTACAAGATCAGAGGCAGTAGTTGGTCCCTCTAATTCATGGTATTTCAAAGAAGGTGATTTCCCATGGATTTTTAAAAAATATGATCTTTCTTTAGTAAAGGAATTTATAATGGGTATGAGGGTGCCATCTTCATACGGGTCTTCACTATGATGCTGCTTCACCATGGATGACCATTTGTCGGGGTTGAAATCGCCTGACCATTTGAATCTTCTAAGAGTACATATAATTTCAAAAGCATGGATTTATTATTTGTTATATTAATAAATTTGATCCCATGTAGGGATCATAAAAATAACTAATTTTTTATATTATTGCACGTGTTTATAACTTTGTAGTGTCATTATCCTTTTTTTGTGCGTGGGTGTGTGAAACATGAATTCCCCCAAGACCTAGGATGTGACATATCTAAATTATCTGCATTTGTACATTGGATAACTTCAAAGGAGATTCATGTGGCTAGCATTCCACAGTGGCGTCAAGAGATAGTTGAGATTGTTTGTATGTTTGAGAAGGAACTTCCGATGAGTTTCATGGACTTGAAGGCTCATCTTCTAATCCACCTAGTAGATGAGTGTGAATTATTTGGTGTGGTTTCTTGTCATTGGATATTCTTCTTAGAGAGGTACATGAAGAAATTGAAAGGTTTTGTTCGACAAAGGGAAGAACCCGAGGGTCTATGGCAGAGGGGTACATATCATATGAGTATTTCTATTATGACAGTGAGTACATCAAGAAAATATACAACAAAACAGGTGCGGTGATTTGGGACAATAAAAGGGATGAAGACAAAAGAGAAGGGGAGCTGCTCCAAACGAATGGAAAAATGCGCTTAATAAAGACTAAGCAACTTATAATTTTTCAAATTTACACAAAGTAAATATTCATGTTGAACTTCGATATAATGTATATTTTGATCTCTCTGTACTATATAATGTCAGTTTGATTTCATCAGTGAACGCAGAATTGAAGCAATCAATAAATTCATTCTTTACAATTCCGAAGCGACACAACCGTGGGTCGCATTGTACGAAAAAAAGAGGATGAAATGGGATAGTGACAGGAAATAATGCAAATGGTTTAATGGTAGAAGTGTGCCTTATCCCGATCATTTAAAAGAAAATATGCCAAAAATATGCCCCAATATTTGGGTTGCTGACCAAGTTAGAGAGAAATACAGTGCAACCGGTCGTTACCTGCGCACTAAAGAGGATGCGCTAAACGTAGGGATTGGGTGCACCAACTCAATAACAATCTATTTAATTTATTTGTACATTTGAAACTTAATAATGCACCTTTCAAATGTAATTACATCTATATTTCATATTTTAACTATTGGGTTATTATAAGACACATGACACTATGACTTTTTAATTTTTTTATAGGTGCATTTGTTCCCATCTAAGTGTGCATATGGACACCATTTTCGCACAGAAAATTCCGATGATGGACACATGACACAAGACTATGAAGTGGAATTCGATTTCGATCAATCTAGTCGATCTAGCCACCATGATCAAAACCTAGTATGAGGGACGTTAGGTTACGTAGGAAAGATACAAGAGATCATTGAAGTGGATTTCTATTATTTTCAATGTGTTATTTTTAGGTGCAAGCAGTGGGACACCTTTGATTGGAATAATGTAAAGGAAGATCACGATAGTAGGCTGATATGTATCAACTCTAGAAAGATGTGGGATGAAACTAAGGAGCCCTACGTTTTCCCCAAACACTACAACCAGGTGTTGTTTTACCCAGATGTGTTTGATAAGGATCAGTGGTTTGTATTGAGACATGACCCTAGATCAAAACATATTTTTGAGAACAATATTGTTATCATGCCAAGCAAGCTGGAAGATAATGAGGGTGATCATGAGAACCGAGAGTGATATGGTACATGTGTTATTACATCATTTATACTTTTTAAGATGGGTTTTTATAAAGAAGAGGACTTAATTACCTTATAAATTATAAGACTCTTTTTTTTTAAACATTATAATATGTATTTTGGATTAATTGGTAATTTGCATTGTGTTAATGTTAAAATCAATATTTTACTTGATAATTTGCAATTATGTTGATCTCAAAAACAATGGCGTATTGTATAAAGATTTTTTTTTGGTATGTAAGATCATAATAAAATAATGATAATTCTAAAGTACATGAATTTATTTGCATTATTTTCTAGAATTTACTATGTTACAAAAATTCATATTATTCTAGATTTACTATTTTACAATTATTTACAATTTTACAAATTTACAAATTTAAAAATTTTAAAAAAATCATTTCACATTCATAAAATTAAAATTTTCACATTAATACAATTAAAATTTTACAAAAAATTTACATACAATTACAATTAAAATTACGAGTAGAATTATAATTACAATTACAATTACAATTACAATTTTACAATTTCACATATAATTACAATTAAAATTACTATTACAATTTTAGAATTTTGCATAAAATTACAATTGCAATTACAATTTTACAATTGCAATCATTTCACATTAATACAATTAAAATTTTACAAATATTTTACAGACAATTAGAACTAGAATCAAAATTACATTTTTACAATTTCACATACAATTACAATTACAATTTTAAAATTAAACATACGATTACAATTACAATTTACATATATACCATTACAATTACAATTTTACATATATATACAATTACAATTAAAATTACAATTACAATCATTTCACATTAATACAATTAAAATTTTACAAATATTTTGCATACAATTACAATTTTACAATTTCACATATAATTACAATTAAAATTACAGTTACAATATTTACAATTATAATTTTAGAATTTTATATACAATTACAATTTTATAATTACAATCATTTCACATTAATACAATTAAATTTTACAAAAATTTTACATACAACTACAATTAAAAATACAATTACAATTACAATTTTACAATTTCACGTACAATTACAATTACAAGTAAAATTAAAATTACAATTACAACTACAATTTTAGAGTTTTACATACAATTAGAATTAAAATTACAATTATTATAATAATTTCACAATAAATTAAATATTACAATTACAATTAAAATTGCAATTACAAATCCAATTACAATTTTACAATTTTACATACAATTAAAATTAAAATTTCAATTACAATAACGACATAATATTTAATAAATATCATGATTTAATATTAAAAATAAACATCACGATCGTGATAACCATCATACAAACATCATATTCGACTAAAAGGCACATTCAAATTCGCTAACATCATATAATCATCATGATCATGATCATCTAACAAAACACAGGCATTGTATAACAACATCACAACACAAACATCAAATATACATCTCATGTCAAATAACTGCTATCACATACACATCTATCTGCAAGTTGCACATTAAATGAACATATCTAACATGACCTAATAATATACACATCATGATGATCACCAACATGTAAATTAAGTACAACTGCGACATGAACGTAAAATGCATGGACCATATATATATATATATATATATATATATATATATATATATATATATATAATGTCAAAAATATACAACTGTAATATAAATGTCAAGTATCAGCTAGTGGTACATATCAATAGTAGTATTAGTTGAGGCATGCTCAGTCAATGGTGCAGCCTTGACAAGGTCAGATAAATGTCGATCATCATGTGCATACTGATCTAGTGGTGCCTCATGTTGATCAAGATCAAGTGTCGGCTACTCATGATAACTCGACATGGATGGTCCAGCCTGCTCATGATCATGAGTATTGTTGGATGCTTCAGGTTGTTGATCATGATGACTCGACATGGATGGTCCAACCTACTCATGATCATGAATGTTGGATGATGCGGGCTGAGAAGGTTGGCTCGACGTGGATGGTCTAGCCTGCTCATGATCATGAATGTTGGATGCTGCAGGCTGAGAAGGCTGACTCGACGTGGATGGTTGAGCCTGCTCATGATCATGACTAATGGTCAATGTTTCAGGCTGATCATCTGCGGCGTGAGGTGAACGATGATCACTCCCCTGATCGTGATCATCATAAGATGTGTCGCTACTCGACTGTCGACGTACTGCGTCTCGACCATGCCTACGTCGAAGGGCCCTCCTCAACCGCACCACTAAGCTGGTGTCTCCTACGACATGCCACATCAGGGTCAACATGTCACGTGGCATGCCTCTCCACATATCTTTCAGCCTAACATCAACATGTATCTCTCTCATAGTGGTCGACCTGACTCCCTCCTCCATAAGCAATTCATAGAGTTGGTCGCACAACTCCATCCTAAATCTAGTGTCAGGCCTACGCCTCACACTAGTCGGTACCTGCGCAACATGAGGACCAGGTCTATCTGCACCATCCTAATCCTCAGCATCTTCCATCTCCTGATCGTCATCAGGATCTACACCTAGATCATTTGGTGGCAGTGGCATCTCATCGCCATCAAATGACCCAATGTCTGCAAAATATATATAAGTACATAACAATAGTTAGATAATTTCATTAAACAGTTTAATAAAAACAAGTTAAAGAACATGTTAGAATAAATTTAAAGAAAACACTAATATTACCTCTATCATCTAGCAGCTCATCATCTGTGAAGAGGACACCCTCACCAATCCAAACCAGCATATGGACAGGGGACCAGAATGAAGGCATTCTCATCAACATTGGCTAGCAACTCTAGTGCATCATGCGATATCCTCATGGAAAACTCTGACTTGCTCCTCTTGGGCATCATCTGTCCCCACATCTTCATTCGTACATGCAGCATCAGCCTACGAGGCTACCGAAAAAAAGTAGGCCTGAAGCAAAAGGGAAGTTCGCCCTCCCTTATGCCTGAGCACGACATCTATCTAAAGCTGTACAAAAATGCTGCAAAAAAATGGCAGACCACCTCACAAGTCTTGGCGCCTGTAAGAAAGAATCATCATAAAATAGAAGTGGGAAACTAATGTGTTTCCTGTCATTGGTATGGTGTGCAATGGTCGAAATCAGTAGTGAGAGGCACCTCACCTCCTCTCCAACAAATGAAGCAATACGTAACTAACCACTGGAGACCTGAAAATCTGTAGGAGATAGTATATCCGGGCTAATGTATCTATGGGAGTACACCAACTGACTCCCTACTGCATAGCCACTAGGGACCTCTAGGAATGAGGGAAAATCCACCCCTCTCCTCGATATTCTAGTAATGAAATAGATGTCCTCCTTAGTGGTCACGTACCACTAGTTAGGACCAACCCGAAATGCCTGTCGATGGGCATTCCACCTGTGGATAAGTTGTCGCAATAACCCACCATGGCCCTTCAGGGATGTAGCCTCCTCATAGAACTTGAGGAGTCCTATCTCCCTTAGGAGCGCCTGGGTGGCTGTTGCAATAAGGCGAGGGTACATATCTCTCTCTCTCTCTCGTGCCTCCCACACGCAAACCATGTTATACTGGTCTGTCTGTTGTTTTTGTTGTTCCCTCTCTTCTCTCCTTTGACGTCGTTGTATGATTCACATATTAAATATATTTTTTTTATTAAATGAGACATGTATTTAGGAGAATATATATATATATATACAATTTTTTTTGAAAATAAAAGCAGTCGGTGCGCCACAAAAAATAGGCATGCATCGATAATGGTGCATCTGTTTTTATCGTGCACTAGATGCGGTGCAACTGGAAATTTGCAGCACACCGCAAATCATGACCTGTCCTATATTAAGTGGTGCGGTGACTAAAGACACCGCAAAACATCATCTAGTGGTTAGCAGTGTAGTTGTTTAACCGATTGCACCGTTGAATATGAAAAAACTCAAGAGGATGGTGCGCTGACGAAACTACTCACCCTGGGGCAGATAGTTTCGTCAACGTACCACCCTCCTGGCATCGTTACACGGAAAATGATGCGGTGGTATAATCGGCCACACCATTGACTATGTACCAGTATCGGGAGGGCGGTGCACTCACCAAACTATACGCATCGGGGCACATAGTTTAGGAAGCGCACCGCCCTCCTGACATCACTACATAGTCAACGGTGCGGTCGTTTACATGATCGCACCGTTAACTATGTCCAGTTTGGGAGGGCAATGAGCTGACAAAAATACCCACTCCGGGGTGCATATTTTCGTCAACGCATTGCATTCCCGCACTTCGACATGATCAATGGTGCGGCGGGGTAACCGTCTACACCGCAATTTTTTTAATTTTAAAAAAGTACGCTGCATTGTTTTCGTACCACCCCAGAACCGGTGCGAATACTATTAGCACCATTCGCGATGCAGCCTGTAAATTTACAGGTAGCACCGTGAACCGGTGTGAGCCGAACGACTCAATTGCATCGCGCGGGAATTTTTTTTTTAATAAGGTGAATTTTAAGTTATTTTGGAAAAATAATCTGCTAAAAGGTTTAATTATGGAAAAACAAGTAAAATACATGTACATTTGGGCATCGAGGGGGCATATTGGCTGTAGAATTTGTAAAACTAAATTTCCCAACATTTTGCAAATTTCAACATGGAGATGGTGGGCAATGGATAGCAGCAGTGCATACAATGGGAGCACCGATGGCAGGGCGCCTCACACAAATTAAATTTTCACCGGTGCTTGAGATCTCTCGAGCACTGAGAAGGGAAAATGTGGATTTTTGGTTGTAATTTTTTTTATTTAACCCTGTTCCAGTGCGCGGGTTTTTTAGGAGCACCAGGTGGTTTCCTCCAACTGCACCAAGCTGTTTCAGTTTTGGCGTGGGGTTTTAGGATGCACCAGTGCTGAATTTTTGTAGAGCACCAGTGCACTACAGTAATGAGATGCATCAGGCAGGTTTGAACCGAGTGCACGGTGTCCTGGTGTGCCAATATTTAGTATGCTCTAGTGCATTTTCTAGTGGAATGCATCGGTGCAGTTTAGGATGAGAAACTCACCTGACAAAAAACATCTGCAAAAACCTCTACTCGCCAACCACCTCTAGTAACCTCTGCTACGAACGGATGTCTGGGCTATTTTTATAAGGGGTTCCTCAAAGACATCCACTAGCAGGTCTTTTCCTTGTAGTGCCTACTAAGAAGGATCTTCGGACTGGCCATTTGTCAAACTTCAAACAAGATAATTCTACTCACATTTCTGATCATACTCATGAGAGGCGTAAATGAAAGAGGCTAGTATGAACTAGACTTCTTGATGATGTAGATATTGGCTCATCCAACCCCTTTTTCCACTTATAGCAAAGGATGTCACTATGATTAGGTAGCTTCTAAGGATCAAGCAATCTTATGTGCCCAACATCTTAACATGATTTATTCTCAGTCGAGCACTTTGTATGAGATTATTCCTAATGCTCCTCAAACTTTAAATGATCGTCAACTACCCAAGCTGGGACCACACTCTAATGGGGCTATTGGCCTTATTTCTTCTAATCCTATGAGTCAGTTAGTTTCCTAGCTAGGGAAAATGATTGTCACATCTCAGTCCCCAAAAATTGCATCCAACTCTCAACAAGCACCTTCTTCTGAGTAGTTCGTTGAAATTATCATGGTGAAGTCTACAACACTTAAGAATCCTCAACAACCTAGTGATTCGAATAAAAATAATAAGAAAAAAATTAAACCTGCTCAATAGGCTAACCAAAATCAACCTAATCAGGGTGGGGTCATAAGTGAGCATTGTCAAAATATTAATTTTATTTTTAAGATTTTTCATGGAGAACACTAAACTCATGATTACCTATATATTTCATGTCAAACTCTACTGCAAGGTCCTTCTTTTAGTCATTGATGAGCTTATTATCCCATGTAAGAATGAGATCATTTATCTACACCACAATAATGAGAGGTTTCTCCCCAACGATGATGTAGTATAGGTTAGGGTTATTTTCACTCTTGGTGAATATGAGTCCCAGAAGATAGTTATCAATGCATGAATACCATGCTCGTGGGGATTTCTTGAGCCCATAAATAACTCTTTTGAGAATGCACGCATGTGTCTCCATGTTCAAACCCCTCTGCTTTATCTATGTAAATATCTTCCTCAACAACACCATTGAGGAAGTTTGTCTTCACATCCATCCAATGGATCTTCCACCCCATCTAAGCTGCAAGTGCTATAATGGACCTGATGGATGAATAATTGGCCATAAGTGAAAAAATCTCATCATAGTCAATGCCCTCCACCTAAGAGAACCCTTTGGATATGAATTTGGCTTTATATTTCTCCATGCTACCATAAGTTGTCTGATTAATATTGTAGACCCACCTGGATCCATTCGCAGATCTTCGTCCAACCTTGGCATGATCTCCCAGATATTGTTCTGCATGATGGAATAATACCCTTCCACCATAGCATCACACCAGGACTATTGAGAGGGTTCCTCCTATTATCTAGAAGGCTTTGTTTCAATGGCCTCGGTTATCAAAGCCATAAAACTTAAGTATGTATGAGGTTTCTTGCTCTACCTAAATGTGGAGCTAGGTGCCCCAACCCTTTCCTCAGCATCCTAAATCCCTTATCAGCCCACCTTGACTTCCTTTTTCTTGTAATAGGTGTCACTGCTGGAGTGGACCTTTGTCTTCTTTCTCCACTTTCTCCTTTTCAATCTCCAATTTATCAAATTGTTGTATGACCTACTCAACAATAGGCTATGACATGGCTTGAGGGGTTGGCTGAGCCTCCTAGTTAGTATCTAGCATCTCCTCCACCTGTGTTTTAACTTTCCCATGCTCTAAGGACTTACTTAGAGCCCTTTCTTCCTAAAACTTGACATTGTGCCTGATAATTGTCTTCCTCTATGATGAAACGTACACCCTATATGCCTTGGATGTCTCGTTATAGTCCACAAAAATCCCCTTTTGTGTTGTAGTCTCCAACTTCTTCCAACTCTTTGAAGGAGTGTGATACTAAACCAAAATTCCGAAAATCCATAAGTGTGATACATTCAACTTCTTGTTGGTAAATTCATCCTCTAGTGTAACTCATCCAAGAACCTTATGTGGACTCGTATTCTACAGAAAAATTGCATTTTTACATGCCTCTTCCCATAGAAACATTGAAAACCTTTGCTCACGCAACATGGCCCTAGCCACTCCAACAATACTCTTATTATTGCACTCAACCACCCCATTTTGTTGAGGGTTATAGGGTGTGGTGAGCTCTCTTATGATTCCCTACTTGGAAAAAAATCCTTGAAGCCATTGGAGATGTACTCCCCTCCCTTATCAAATCTCAAAAATTTTACCTTCTTTCATGTTTGGTTCTCCACCAATTATTTGAACTATTGGAACTTCGAGAGCACTTCATCTTTATTTTTCATAAAGAAGATCCACGTCTTCCTCAAATGGTCATCAATGAAGGTGATGTAGTATTTGTATTCCATTAGGGATGGTGAAGAAACTTGACCACATGCATCTGAACGAACCTATTCCAAGATTCCCTTGGCTCGATTTTCACTGGTGGGAAAGGACGTCTTGGCACACTTATTGAGTGTGAAAACCTTTCACACGTCATGTTGGTATTTTTTGCACTATAGCAACCCCATGATCATCTCCTTGAGTATATTCAGTGCTCCATGGTGTAAATGGATCATACACATGTGTCGTATCTCCTTAAGGTCTCAACCTTGATCATGGACCTCCTTCTTACTACTCAAGGTCGTGGATATCTTGAACTGTAGCCTATAAAGGTTCTTCACCCTCACACCAATCTACTTCATAGCTTCAGAATTCAATGGTTTGAGGTAGGCCTTCCTGCTACTGAAAATTACCTAATAACCATTATCCTCTAGGGTTGAAACAAAAACAAGGTCTTTTTAATCCCTGGAAATAACTGACATCCTTGAGATGGAGAGGGTTAACATAATCCTTCTCAAATATGACAATGCCCAAGACCTTGGTAAAGTACCTGTCATCATCTCCTAGCTTAATATGAAACTACATGTCCTCCTCTATCAATTGGATGAAATATAACTTGTTCCTAGTCATATAGTTGGATGCTCCATTATCAATGTGTTATACGTTGATGGCTACAAATATTTCCATGCAAGGTATGATCCAGAACTCCTTCTCGAACTTGGAACTGAAGTCATCCACTTTTTTTGAAGCTACCACTTGATCCTTCTTCAACCATTTCTTCATTTGAGGACACTTGGTGGTTAGTACCCAAACTAATGGCACTATAAGCACTTTATCTTGGATATATACTTCTTCTCTTTCTTCCCTTTGGAGCTAGACTGATGCAGGGGCATTAGACACTAGCCAGCAATGTAGGAGTTTGCCCACATGTTGTGGCTAGGAGGGTTTGAAAAAATTTGAATTGTAACAGCTAGGTGTCAATACCTCAGCTGACTGTATTATTTAGATCGGTTAGAGTTAGTGGAAGTCAAATAGTTAGCCATCTGTCATATTTCAATTATGTGAATGAATTTTAATTCGACCTTTGATTTCTAGAACGGTCCTCTCAGAGGAACCGAAGAGTCATATGTTCACATATATAAATGTAATCCCTCGGATGTTTTGGAAGAGAAGAGAGGGAGAGGAAGAGAGATTTCTGCAATAAACTCCGTGCGTTCACAATTTTTTCCAGTTAAATGATTTCGAAGCTTGTTTGCCATTGGATTGACTCGAACCTTTGTCCGTAACGAGATTGTTTAGTTGTGAAGCAATTGAATTCTGTGTATATATATATAATTACTGATTCGAACCATTGTATTGACTTCGCATCCCTCTGTCTGTTGTTTCTCTTTAATTAATTCGGACAAACCCTGTTGAATCAAAACTACCCGCAGGAGAGGTTTGTGCAGAGGAATTGTGGTCGCGAACACTGTTTAATTGATAGACTTCCCACTTTATAAAGATATAGAGTTGTTGCTTTCTAAACTCGAACTGTGGTTTAGACATGAGTTAATGAATGAGAAGGATAGTGCCACCAGCCTGAACCATAGTTAATCACTGTACAAAAACCGCGAGTGGGTTTGCAAGGCAGATTGCCCATATCGCACCGCTTTTGGGTGAATAGGTGGTATTTCCTGAACGCGAGCGATTCCATAGACCTGTTGACGCGTGGCAAGGTGTACCCTCGGAAAACCACCGTTTAGACCGCGTCATCGCACGTTATAGTTCGTACCGGGACGCCGAGCGATATCGACAAGAACTGTTGATCTGAGAAAAGGTCATCGGACGGTGGGCGTTGGAGAAAGGTGTGCGGAGGATAGACGAGTACGATGCGTGCATCTGATTGGTTATTGATATATACATATAGGTGGGGCCGGAGCAAAAGCTCTATTACAAAGTTTTTGGTTACAAAGCGTGGAGTACTAATATAAAGTCCGAAGGTTTAAACATTGGATATAAGGTTGGCAGTATAATATAAAACCGAAATATATATAATAAAAGGGACGTTGTTTATGTTATTTATCAAATTCCTAGAATTTGATAAATAACCCAAAGAAGTCAATTACTCCACGTGGAATAAAAGGGCAGGGTACACAGAGGAGAGGAAGGCGTGACAGAGCCACGCTACATTTGACTAGCTCTCATTGGGCAGACTTTCAGTTTTGTTGCATCATAAGTGGTATCAGAGCTGTTGTTTTGAGTTGTTTTTGCAGAGAGCTGACATGGCAATCCGAGTTGGTAGAGTTGTTGGCAGAAGGAGACCTGTTGCCAACGTTGAGGTGTTGGGGATGTTGCAGAGGGTCGAAGCCAGAATGGATGCCATGGAGCGAAGACAACCCAGAGATCCTGAAGACATCAGTGAACCCGAAACAGAAGAAGCTGAAGAAAATGTTGAGATTCCTCCTGACATGAGGCTCCTTAGAACTGTTCTGGGGTCTGCGGTTAAGCCCAGAATCGAAGTGTCGAGTTATGCAGGGGGACTGAATCCAGAGGAACTGGTGGATTGGATAAATGAAATGAATAAATGCTTCGATTATGAAGAGATAAGCGAGGATAATAAGGTGAAGTTTGCAGTAACAAAGCTGAAGGGACATGCTGCACTTTGGTGGGATGGAGTGCAGGCAGAAAGGAGGAGAGTTGGCAAGCAACCTATCAAAATCTGGACCAGAATGATGGCTAAATTAAAAGGTAAATTCTTGCCTAGTGATTACCAGCTGACATTGTATAAGCAAATGCAGAACCTGAGACAGAGGTTGCTGACAGTAAAAGAATACACAGAGGAATTCTTCAGAGTAAGCATTAGAGCTGGGCAATTTCAAGACACACCAGAGAAGACTGCCAGATATGTAAATGGTCTCAGACTGGAGATCCAAGATGAGATAGGTCTTCTGTCTCCTAATACAGTGGAAGTGGCCTATCAGATGGCCTTGAAAGTAGAGGAGAAACTCTTGAGGAAACAGTCTGCCAAGAAGAGAGGTACTTTCCGTGGGAAGGGAAGTCAGGGTGGTAGAGGAAATCCTACTACACCCAGGGATGGAGCTAACAGTAGCTCACCTCAGAATGCATCTACAGAGGATGATGCAAGGGGCAGAAGGGGTTCTTACAGAGGAAAAGGAAGAGGAGACAGAGACAGAGGCAGAGGTAGAGGATTGAGGGAAACATAGATAAACTGCAAGTGGACATGTTAATTATGAATGTCCAGAGAATGTATATAGACTAAGAACAGTTGTTGTTGCTCCTGACCAGGAGAAGAGGCAAGGAATTGAAGAAGAAATTCTCAGAGAGGGAGAGCCTGGGTGGGTAAAATAAGTCCTGTTAGCCAGTGTCAAAGAGTCAGACCGGCCCCACAGTGAAAGACTTCAGTTGAGGAGCATATGCAAAGTCCAAGGAAACAATGCAGCCAGTCATCGATAGTGGTAGCACAAGACAATCCGGTTTCCACCGAGGTGATAGAGAAGTCAAGTTGAATACAAGGGATCATCCCACTCCCTACAGGGTGTCCTGGCTACATAAGGGGCACCAGCTGGTTGTAAAAGAACAGTGTGAGATAGAGCTACAAATGGGAAAATACAAAGATAAGGTCCTGTGTGATGTAATGCCCATGGATGTGTGTCATATACTGTTGGGTAGACCTTGGCAGTTTGACAGAGTAGCAGTACATGATGGCAAGAAGAACAATTACAAGTTCTTCAAAGATGGGGTACATCATACATTGATACCCATGGAAGAAGGAGAGCCATCCAGTAGAGTAACTGATCCAAAGACCTTTTTGCTGAGAGGGAAGGAATATCTACAACAGATAGAAGAAGAAGAGGTAAGTTTTGCTTTAGTTTGCAAACCTAAAGTAGTTCTTACTTCTAAAAATATTTCTGATTTGCTAGTAGAAATCCAAGAGATGTTAGACGATTATTGTGACATTATTGTGGATGATTTACCTGATGAGCTGCCACTTGTGAGAAAGATCAATCATCAGATAGATTTTATCCCTAGTTAAAATTTTCCAAATAAGGCAGCCTACAGAATGATTCCCAAGGAAAATGAGGAAATCAGGAGACAAGTACAGGAGTTGGTGGACAAGGGGCTGATCAGAGAAAGTTTGAGTCCATGTGCAGTACCAGCAGTATTGATCCCAAATAAAGATGGAGGCTGGAGGATGTGTACTGATTCCAGAGCAATCAATAAGATCACAATCAGGTAAAGATTCCCTTTGCCCAGAGTTGAGGATTTAATGCACTGTTTGAGTGGTGCTAGATATTTTTCAAAGATATATTTGAAAAGTGGATACCATCAGATTAGAATAAGAGAGGGTGATGAGTGGAAAACTGCCTTTAAAACAAATGAAGGACTATATGAATGGATGGTAATGCCTTTCAGGTTGTCAAATGCACCTAGCACTTTTATGAGACTTATGAATGAAGTACTGAAATAAGTCATTGGTAAATTTGTGATAGTGTATCTGGATGATATATTAATTTTTAGCAGAACTAAAGAAGAACATTTAAGGCATCTTAATCATGTCTTGAAGAAGCTGCACCAAGAGAAACTGCTGATAAATCTGAAGAAATTCTCATTCATGAACGAAGAGTTGGTGTATTTGGGGTTTTTTGTTTCTGCAGAAGGATTGAAGATGGACAAGGGAAAGGTTAAGGCAACTGTGGAATGGCCTTCACCCAGGAATGTCTTTGAGGTAAGAATTTTCCATGGACTTGCTAGTTTTTACAGAAAATTTATAAGAAACTTCAGTAAGATTAATGCACCCATAATTGAGACAATAAAGAAGAGAAAACAACCATTTAAGTGGACTGCTGAAGCAAAGAGAAACTTTAAAGTTTTGAAGAAAAAGATAACGGAGAAGCCTCTTTTTATTCTACCTGATTTTACTAAACCATTTCAAGTAAAGTGTGATGCCAGTGGAGAGGCCATTGGAGTTGTGTTGAGTCAGGATGATAGGCCCGTGGCATATTTCAATGAAAATTTGAATGACAACGAAGAAAGTATTCCTTATGAGAAGGAATTCCCAAGCAATTTTTCGGTGCACCGGAAGAAATGGAGACATTTCTTGATGTCCATGGAATTTGTATTATATTCTGACAATCATGCTTTGCAGTATATTGTACAGCAACCCAAGTTGAAACATAAGCATGCTAAATGGGTTGAGTATCTCCAAGGGTTTAATTTTGTTTTGAAACATATAAGTGTCCAAGCCAATAAAGTAGTTGATGCTTTGAGTAGGAGACACGTGCTTCTTCAAGAAACAAATTTTGAGGTTGTAGGATTTTATTTTCTCAAAGAATTGTATAAAACATATCCAGATTTTAAAGAAGAATTTGAGGCATGTAGTAACCCTGTTTTAACAGATAGAAGCCAGTGGCTGGATTATTTCCTACAGGAGGACTTGTTATTCAGAAGAAGCTAACTGTGTGTACCAATATGTTCCATGAGGGAAAATTTGATCAAAGAGAAGCATAGTGGTGGACTTGCTGGACACTTTGGTACTGATAAGACTTACGAACAGCTGAGTCACTTCTATTTCTGGCCCAAGATAAGAGCAGAAGTGGACAAGTTTGTGAAGAATTGCAAAATCTGTCAGCATGCTAAAGGAAGGAGCCAGAATGCAGGATTGTACACTCCCTTGCCTACTCCAGACAGGCCTTGGGACATGGTGAGTATGGATTTTTTTCTAGGATTGCCCGAGACTCAGAGAGGGAATGATGCAGTCTTTGTTGTGGTGGATAGATTCTCCAAAATGGCACATTTTATTCCATGTTATAAAACTAGTGATGCCACCCATGTTGCTAACTTGTTTTTCAAAGAAGTTGTTAGATTGCATGGGTTGCCCAAGAGTATTGTTTCAGACATAGATACCAGATTTGTGGGCCATTTTTGGAGGACACTATGGAAGAAACTTGGTACCAAACTGAGTTTCAGCTCAGCTTATCATCCTCAGACTGATGGACAAACTGAGGTAGTGAATAGGAGTCTGGGAAATTTGTTGAGAAGTCTTGCAGGAGAGCATCCCAAGTAGTGGGACCATATTTTACCCCAGGCAGAATATGCATCCAATGACTCACCAAACAGGAGCACAGGGCAGAGTCCATTCCATATTGTTTATGGAATGTGCCCCAGAGGAATATCAGAGTTAAGAAATCTAGGAAGAGCAGAGCTAAGGAGTGAAGATGGTGAGGAATTTGCTTCAGAGATCCAGGCCATACATGAACAAGTGAAATAGCAACTACAAGGCAGCAGCATTAAATACAAAAGCAGAGCAGACTTGAGCAGAAAAGAACTTCATTTTGAAGTAGGATATCTGGTTTTGGCACACTTGAGAAAGGAGAGATTCCCAAGGAAGCAGTATAACAAATTGAAGTTCAAAAATATTGGGCCATGCAAGATACTTAGGAAGTTTTCTGCAAATGCTTATGAGATTGAATTACCTCCTGATGTTGGAATATCTCCCATTTTTAATGTTGCATATTTGTACAAGTATGAATATGATGGTGAAAAATAAAGATCAGCAGACAAGGAACAGATTGAGTGGAGGGAACAGCTACCTCCAGCGCAACCACTGCAACCAGAGAAGATATTGGGTAAAAGAGTGTTCAAAAGGACCAAAGGACAAGAGTACTTTCAGTACTTAATCAAATGGAAGGACAAGCCAGAGGAAGATGCCACTTGGATGACTGAAGGGATGTTTCAGAAGATAGGCAGATCAGTAGAAGAACTCATGGACAGGAGCCCATGAAGAAGATTGCCCTCAGGAGTCTGATGCAGGGGCATTAGACACTAGCCAGCAATGTAGGAGTTTTTCCCACATGTTGTGGCTAGGAGAGTTTGAAAAAATTTGAATTGTAACAACTAGGTGTCAATACCTCAGCTGACTGTATTATTTAGATCGGTTAGAGTTAGTGGAAGTCGAATAGTTAGCCATCTGTCATATTTCAATTATGTAAATGAATTTTAATTCGACCTTTGATTTCTAGAACGGTCCTCTCAGAGGAACCGAAGAGTCATATGTTCGCGTATATAAATGTAATCCCTCGGATGTATTGGAAGAGAAGAGAGGGAGAGGAAGAGATATTTCTGCAATAAACTCCGTGTGTTCACAATTGTTTCCAGTTAAATGATTTCGAAGCTTGTTTGCCATTGGATTGACTCGAACCTTTGTCCGTAACGAGATTGTTTAGTTGTGAATCAATTGAATCCTGTGTATATATATATATATAATTACTGAGTCGAACCATTGTATTGACTTCGCATCCCTCTATCTGTTGTTTCTCTTTAATTAATTCGGACAAACCCTGTTGAATCAAAACTACCCGCAGGAGAGGTCTGTGCAGAGGAATTCTGGTCACGAACACTGTTTAATTGATAGACTTCCCGCTTTATAAAGATATAGAGTTGTTGCTTTCGAAACTGGAACCGTGGTTTAGATGTGAGTTAATGAACGAGAAGGATAGTGCCACCAGCCTAAACCGTAGTTAAACACTGTACAAAAACCGCGAGTGGGTTTGCAAGGCAGATTGCCCATATCGCACAGCTTTTGGGTGAATAGGTGGTATTTCCTGAACGCAAGCGATTCCATAAACCTGTTGACGCGTGGCGAGGTGTACCCTCGGAAAACCACCGTTTAGACCGCGCCATCGCACGTTATAGTTCGTACCGGGACGCCGAGCGATATCGACGAGAATCGTTGATCTAAGAAAAGGTCATCGAACGGTGGGCATTGGAGAAAGGTGCGCAGAGGATAGCCGAGTATTATGCGTGCATCTAATTGGTTATTGATATATACATATAGGTGGGGCCGGAGCGAAAGCTCTATTACAAAGTTTTTGGTTACAAAGCGTGGAGTACTAATATAAAGTCCGAAGGTTTAAACATTGGATATAAGGTTGGCGGTATAATATAAAACCGAAATATATATAATAAAAGGGACGTTGTTTATGTTATTTATCAAATTCCTCGAATTTGATAAATAACCCAAAGAAGTCAATTACTCCACGTGGAATAAAAGGGCGGGGTACACAGAGGACACAAAGGCGTGACAGAGCCACGCTACAGTTGACCAGCTCTCATTGGGCAGACTTTCAGTTTTGTTGGGTCATAGACTCTTCCCCTCTTGCGCCCTTATTTCCTTTGGCCTTCCCCCTTCTCCATCTAAGGAAAATTTCTCGTATCCCTCATGCTTAGCATGAGCTATAGATCTAACTTGCCTTTGAATCTCCACTCGAACACAATCACCCCATAACCGCTCCCAGTCTATAAGCTTCTCTCTGCCACTCATTACATCATAAAATTTGTCCCATAATTTTTGAATCCCTAACATTGCAAATATCACCAAATTTCTTGCTAGTATTGTCTCCCCCACATCAGCCAACTCGTCCTTCACTTGGGTGAATCTAGTGATATTGGAAACTATGGGTTCATACTTTCCCATATGAATGTTTCTCAACTTGTTATTTAGCACGTATTTTGTAGCTTCGCTTGTGCCTTAGTAAAGGTCCATAATCATTATCCACCTTTCCTTAGCAGCTTTCTTGTTGGAAAGATGTCAAACTATGTGGTCTTTGACTCCCACGGGAATGAGCCTTCTCGGTTTGGCATGATTCTTGTTGTGCTAAGCCAACTTTTTGGGGTCAGTTGGGGTATTTGGTGGGTTCTCCACAAAATCCTCCACTCCCTTCTCCTCAAGCCCCTCAAAAATTCTCTCCTTCCATGAGTAGAAATTTGTTGCTCCCTCCAAACTGTGCTTTGGTCTCAAACCCTAGTACAACATCTTGTTGGTCAGACTTGTCCAAAATGCCTACCACACTACTTTATTGGGAAAATTTATTCTTTGAACCTTTACTAGAGGGATTTTCACTTGTACTTTTACTCGCACCTCCTCAGTGAAATTTGTTCTTGTACTTGAGGGAAAAACAACACAGTGTTATTCTTCACTCAGATACATAGCTCTGATATCATGTTAGCTTTCTAAAACCCAACTAACTAATATGTGAATTTTAACCAAGAAAAGAACGAATATCTAAAATCTCACTTTTAACTCACAAAATTTTGATTTTTCTGACTTGCATGCAATAGAAAACGAAGGGAATAAATAAAGAAATGCACACCATAAAAAATATACACAATAATTTACCCAAGAAACCCCAATCTCGAGAAAACCTACAATCTTGGTGTTTTATTTTTCAGCTCAACAAAATATGCTTTAGGAAAATATTTCATTAAAGAGGGAAAACTTCCCTTTCTCTCTCTGCAAGCTATCTATGCAATTGTCTACACACTACAAACATGTTATGCCTATTATCTGCGCATTGGTATGGACTCACACTATTTATACACCCTCCTTTGTGGGATTATCTCAGCCCCTGGAGAGGTATTTGAATGGATGGAAGTGATTCTAGCTAAATTGACCCCCTATCTCTGCCTCTTTCACATTGATCTGAATCCATAGCACTAAAGTTGAACCCTTCTCTCTCTCACTAAAATGAACACCAAGATTTCTTGTGCATTATGACCAAGTTTTGTGCCCATGTTCCCTCTTAGAATTCAACTTGGACCAACCACTTCTACGAATGGCTAAGATTATATCTCCCTGGATGGTTGAGATCAATCTAATTTTTTACTATAGAAAAATTTAAATTTTCTCAAGTAAACAAAAAATATAAAAAGGTAAATTGTGCCTTGGCCCAACTTGTGGGTCCCTCTGCTAAATTTATTGCACCTGCTAAATATGGCAAAACCTTTCCTCCTCTAACTTCATTTAACAATTTTAAGGGTGGATTTACGGGTGCATTTGAAATCCATGCAAGCTTGATGATACCTAAAATCAAAGCCCAATTTGTTAATAATTTTGATCTCTTGCAAATGTTCTATCAATTAATCAATCATGGGTAAGGGGAAATACTTCTTAACAATGGCTTTATTTTCATCCATATATTTTTTACCACGTTATATTTTGGGGAACCACATAGAGATGGCTATGCTAGTTATAACTAGAGTAAAGTAGAAATTAGAGTTAGCATTTGACCTCATCAACTCAAGGAGGGATAAATTATAGGAAAGGGATTTAGGGAGAATGATTCTAGGAATTAAGTCAATAGAGCCCCCAATACTTCATGTGGGAGGTAGCGTGATAGGGGAAGTCAAAGTATCAACAAACTTGTCGATCAATGATAGCATATAAGGGAGCAGATTACATATCATTATCAAGTTTAAAAAGGTAGAGAATGCACAAGGATAGAAATTTATGTATGCTAACCTAGTATATGATATAATTCCTAGAGATAACATGAGGCAAAGAAATGGTATCATACTTAAGTTTATAAATATTACGTTATGTAAGGCTTGTTTTTTATGCTAGAAGGGAATGGGAAATAACATGTTTAAAAAATTAAGAGGGATACCATAATGGATAGTGTCAGAATAGGAAATAATATCAAAGGTAACAACTTATTCTGGATTAACTAATGAGTGAAGGTCATCTTTCTCGACAACACCTATATGATAAGAGGAGGGGTGTCTATTACTAGGTAGCTATACTCATTAACAAACTCATGGAATACGAGATTCTTTTAACTTCCTTATTTAATAATGAGGGTTGCTAACTGATATTTACTTAAGAACTATGCAAAAATAGGAAGTCATTAATGCGTTTGGATAGATACCTAGCCATGAGGAGTAGTGAGGGATATATAAAGGAAGGTTTTTCTATTGAATTTAATTCTAGTGGTATAGATTATTGAGTAAAGACAAGGTAATATGTATAAGAACTGGGATACTCATTGGTAGAAAGGATTTCAAAACGCATTAATATCGGATACTTTACACTTCGCAATAGAAGGGCTATGCATCCTATGATAGGAACACCAATGACTAGGATCAGAGGGAGAGGATAATAAACTAAGAGATATAATTGAGGACAGACGAGGTGGGGATGATGTGGGGTCTACTTGAGGCTATGAGGTTGCATGAAATGAGGTAATTTATCAAAAAAAATTCAAGAACTAGGCATGAAGGAATGTTTGGTAAAGAGTGGCATTCCAAAATAAAGAAATCTTACATCTCAAAATCACTAATATCCCATAACAAAATTTAAGGATACGTACGTCCTCATAATTTTCGATTTGAAGCTAAATCTAAAGTTGGTGAAAATTTCAATATATTGTTGAATGATATGATCAGGAGTTTGCTCGCATTATAGCAAACATACCAAAATATTTTTGTAAATATCTAAGGGGAGTAAAATTGACTACACAGGGCTAAAAAAAAAGCATGTCAAGTGGAAATATGGATAGAAATGGAGCTCCTTATTTGTGATGTGTCAAGCTTGGTATATATATGTATAGATTCATCATGGGATTACCACCAAGCTATATATACACCAATAAATTGGTATTCCACAATTAGCACTTGTGCCTTTTACATATATCTAGACATCTCGAAGCAGGTGTGTAGGTTACAAATCCAAGAATTCAAAACTTTTCCTTATATTATATAAGGAAAAGTGTTATATATATACTATTCTTTAAAAATATGATGTTAATTAAATTGAATGTCTCATTTCATCTTATCCAAATGTATTTCCATGTATATATTTTCACAGATCCATTGTGATTCATAGTGGTGTCTACAAAGATTTAGTTGAGAATTGGTTGACACATAATTGAATCTGATTTTTAGGCCATATGTACATGTTGTGGATACATTAACTTCACCTTCAACACTTGGGCTTAAAAATTTTGAGCTTAAAATTTATTTTCATGGAATATTCTCTGCCAAAATACTTGACCTCTTCCCCTTATTTTGAGGAGCCGCCCACTTCATTTACCTTCTTTCTCCTAAATTGGGAAACAACCCACTTGCTCGATCCACCCTCTTCCTTCTAAGTCGAGGGAGGGACTATGTTCCTCCACAACACATTTGCATGAAAAAACACTCCAAAAAAATGTGTAATATCAATAGAATTCATACTGCGGCTTCTCGCATCTTCATACTACTTTGTCTTTTTTTAATATCTATAATACTTATGCTTGTAGTGCATGGTTGGATGAATTTATGTGTGATTTGCAGGGTTAAATTATTTGTTCGAATTTGTTCTCATGTTTTCCTTTTTGTGTTGATTCATGCAAGTTTGTAATGGATTGACATTAAAATTATATGTTTACTATTTTTTTGAGTAATTTTGGATGTAATTTTCTCTTGTTATTGCTACATGTTATGATTATTTCAGTGTGCATTTTGAATGATAGTTTGTTTGTGTAAATTTGATTATTGTTGTATTTTTTCAAACTAGGTTATGAAAAATTTATATTTTTATATCGCCATCAAAATAAATTGAGAAATAATTGAAATTTGCATTTCTCTTTTTATTTATTTTATCTAGCTCAATGTGATGAAGTATCCTTAGGTGAAATTTCCTTAGGTGCAATAACCCACCGTTGTGGAGTTGCAAGTTACTATTCCATGACTTTTTTTTATTACATAGGCTGACAAATTGTTTACCCACCTAATAATGCTTGTTTATCCATACTATATAATATATTCGTGAAGGAAATTCATAATCAAAATGCATTGAATCAACAATTAAAGATTTTAACTTTATACATATAATACTTGCAAACGAATTATTAAAAAACAAAAAATTTACAACAACAAGAACATAAAATACACAAATATTTATATCTATAGTGAAACCCAAAACTCAGAAAAAACAAATTAATTTTTCATTATATTCCTTTTAACGTTACAATAAATCTACATATTTTATATTATATCTTGTAATCACTATAATAAAAAACAATGTTTATTATAGGTTGAAAAGTAAAAAAATTAAGGTGTTGTTCGTGAATGAAGGTTGTTTTCATAGTAGAGAAATTGGTATCATGTACCAGTTAACAAACTATCTTAAATTCAATTCACTTTATTTAAGTCAAGGAAAATTGTGCACGTCCATGATGCATTAGAAAACAGAAAATATCTTTGATAATGATTAAATTTTAAGGCTTCAATGTACTTCAAAAGCCATTTTACTTACCAAAGGAACCCATACGTTTAAATTTTTTCCACTTCAGTGTAAAAAAAAAACAACAAATCCCTTCTTATAAAAAGAAGTATGGAAAAATAAACAACAAATCCCTTCTTATAAAAAGAAGAAGCAAAATGCTCCATGTTCCAATTTCATACTATGTGATTAGCTTTCGAAGGATTTGGAAGAAATCATTATATTAGTTGAATATGAATTGGATAGCAAATATTTTGAAAAAAATCTTGATTTTATTGTGAAATTTTGGTTTTTTTTTTTTTTTTTTGGGCTTAGTTGATGTTTATTAATTTTTACAGATATTTTGATGGTATTTTAATTTTCGCTAATAATATTATTTATTTTTATGATTTTTTGGTTTTTCAAACCCTTATCTATTTTATCTCATGTCTATATTTTAACATTTGGTTTTATTTACATTGGAGCTAGTTTAAACAAGGTCTAAACCATGTACCTTTTGTATTATCAATATAAGTTTATATTTTTTTTTTCAATTTATACTGAAGTAATGATTATAAATAGGTGTGTCTGATCAGCCATTCTTCATTATCCCGATGATGAACTACAGTTGGTAGTTCGAAACGCGTCGGTCCTAAAATTCTCATGTGATTTCCCGAAAGATTTTTAATCTAATATGTTATGGATCACAGAAGCTTGCACTCTCAAACTAATTTGAAACCATAAATATACATTTTTTCTTTTGTCATGTTATCTCTAATTTTAAATGTTAGTCTCATGTTTATATGTTTTTGGGTATTGAGCTAAGATTATTCCTTTTTATGTTTAACTTTCTTCTTTATCAATAAACATAATAGTTATGAATTCTTGGTGCAATTTATGGTTCATTGTTTTCTGGTAAGTTATCCAATACCAAAGTTGTATATTTTATGTTATTTCAAGATGAGATTTTTAAAATTTTGTGTGGCTTCTTCCAAATTTCATTATAATCCATTGGCTTTGATCTTTCTCACAAATTAATGAAGTCAAGTTAAAAAAATTATATTTGATATTTGGTAAGTTAGACATTTTGATGTCAATTGTGTATAATTCAAGTAGTTGTTGGATGGAGTGTAATTCTCCCCACTCAATTCTATTCTTGTAAAGTGACATGTTGAACTCATCATTTTACTATTTCAGGGTTTGTAGATGTAGAAATTTTCATAGTATTTGTTAGTATAATAGTGATTGAAGTATGAAGAAAAGGTTGAACTTTGTTGTAGTAAGGAAATACTAGTAAAGTGACTTATAACATTTCAATTGTTGAACAATATAAGAATAAAGATATTGAGCTATAACTTGTGCATGCATCAAGTGGGGAAAGGAGTTTGAGTGGGAAAGAGTTAATTTAGGTGAAGGTTGCATGCAAGTTACCAAGTGGAGGGTTCTGGATACTCAATAAAAGGAGTTGATAGGCTCCAATGCACTAGAACCCGTGCATGCATCTAGTGGGGGAGGGAGTTTGAGTTTGAGTGAGAAAGAATTAATTTACATGAAGGGTGGATGCAAGTTACCAAGTGGAGGGTTGTGGATACTCAATAAAAGGGGTTGATATGCTCCAATGCATTCATTGCAATGATCTATAATTTCATGAATGTATAGTGTCAAAGGGTGTGCAATGTCAAAAAGAGTAGCGTTAGGGCCTCCAAAAATATGTATAGCATTAGAGAGAGTATAGCCTCCAAACTAGTTTACGAAATTTTTTTAATGTAACAAATAACCATCATAATTAAAAATTATACTTTGAATATGAAAAAGATACTATTAAATATAATGATATAATGGCCCCTATAATTAGGTCAATTAAGTCCAACAAAATATCTTGATCTATCAAATTTTAAAAATATATATATTTTTACCAATTAAAATTTGAACATAAATAATCTTAATAAAAATAAAATAAAATAAAATAAAAAAATAAAAAAATAAAAAAATTTAATAAAAATAAACTATGTATATGTTATGGAACCCCATAAATAATATGGAAATAAGTACATGATTCTAGCAATATTGTGTGGACGGAAATATTTGAATTCATGTGGTCATAGTCCACATGATTTCCATCCATGCTACATAACCACTCCGACACGTCCACCTGTATGTTTATGGTAGGCTCTAAATATATATGAATAATAATAAAAATATAAACTTTTTTGGCACATAGTTAAAAAGAAGAAGTTAAAAAGGAATAATAATAAAATAAATAATTGAACGGTGGTGCTTATAGCTAGGTTGATAGAGTGTTTGTTTCCTAATTCAACAAACATAGGTGTGACCCCTAACCGGTGCACGAATTCTTCAATACATAAATCATATTAAATTATATTTGGTTTTTTGAATTGTATTATGTTGAGGAGAGTTCATATTCATGGGCTTTTCACATATGCAATTGATTGTCTTCCCACTGACTTCATTATCTTTCTATTTTACTATTTTTTTGGTTTAATGTTAGTCCTTGTGCAAAGTAAACTCATAATATTTTATGTATAGTTTTTTGTATTTTCATTTTTGTAACATGGTACTAGAGTTGTTGTAAATACCAGCCTAGATCCATTTAACTCTGGATTTATCATGCGCCGAGAGGGATCAAATCTCTAGAGGTGCAAACCTATTTTTTGAGTGCAAAAATTGAGGAAAGGTTTGCATCTCGAGAGATTTGATCCCTCTCGGCACATGATAGATCCGGAGTTAGATGGATCTAGGCCGGTTTCAGTCGTGTGAAGCAAAGGAAAATATATCGAACATATGATTAATTTTATGAATAATATGTAAATACATCTAATATAAATATAATAATTTTATATATGCTAAAAATGTCTGATATTTAACTGGTCATTTTAATTTTAAATTTTTCTTAGTTACCTAAGTTTGTTGAGATAAATATTGTTAATAAATTTAATGATGAAAAATGATGAAATAAAAAATTTGAATGCAAAGTGATAATGTAATACAGTTGAACGATAGAAAATGTGAATAATAAGAATGCACTCAATTACAAATAGTCTTCATTGTAATCAATCTCAAAATATTTTCTTCTACTATTCTTATTGTCACCTTTATTAGTTTTGTCATAATTTCATATCAATTATATGAAAATGACAGTTGAAATCATAAACCATTTAAATATTTAGCTGGAACTATTGTACTAAACATCATACATTGTCTCTCTTGCTCTTCCATATTAATAGGTTGAATTACTAAAACACAAAATTAAACGCACGCATTGTCAATAATTTTGTCTGCTTGCAATGAAATTAATGCACAATGTTAATCCAATCACTTTAAAATTAATGTACCATCATTGTACATCCAATTACATCAAATCAGAAATCAATGTCTACACTGAAATCAATGCATATAATGCAAACAATGAAATAGGATCAGAAAACAACATCTACAGTGAAATGGATGCATCTAATGCAGGTAATCAAATAGGATTAGAAATCAACATCTACACTGAAATCAATGTATCTAGTGCAAGTAAGCAAATAATATTAGAAACCAACATCACTAAAACCAATGCATCTAGTGCAAGAAATCAAATAGGTTTAGAAATCACCATCTACACTGAAATCGATGCATTTAGTGCAAGAAATCAAATACGATTAGAAATCATGTACATTGAAATCAATGCATCTAGTGGAAGTAGTCAAATATAATTAGAAATTAACATCTACACTAAAATTAATGCATCTAGTGCAAGCAATCAAATAGGATAAAAAAATCGTCGTCTACACTAAAATCAATGCATTTAGTGTGAGAAATCATATAGGATTAGCAATCATCTACATTGAAATCAATGCATATAGTGCAAGAAATTAAATATAATTAGAAATAAACATATACACTAAAATAAATGTATCTAGTGCAAGCAATCAAAATGGATTAGAAATCTCCATCTACACTGAAATCAATTCATCTAGTGCAAGAAATCTTCTTCCCTCTCTCCCCCCTCGAACTACATCTTTGTTTCCTTCCCTCTATCCACTCTCTCACATCCTCCCTTTCCTTCCTATCTCTCCATTTCTCTCCTACACCTCTATCTCTCTCTCTCTTCACCCTCCAACTCTGTTACTATATCCCTACCTCTCTCCTTCTCTCATCCCATATCTTCATATCTCATTCTTTGTCTCTTTATCTCATCCCAAAACATACACACTCTCTCTCCATCTCTTCCTTATCACTTTCTTCTTCCCTCTCTCCCCCCTCCAACTCCATCTCTCTTTCCCTCCCTCTCTCCACTCTCTCACATCCTCTCTCTCTTCCTTCCCCTTTCTCCATTTCTCTCCCACGTCTATATCTCTCTCTTTCCCTCTCTCTCTCTCCCTCTCTTCACCCTCCAACTCTGTCACTATATCCCTCCTTCTCTCCTTCTCCCCCCATTCCCTCCATCTCTCCTTTTTCTCTTTATCTCACCCCAAACATACACACACTCTCTATATTTCTCCCTTTCCACTCCCTCTCTCCACTTCTCACTCTCTATGTATTTCTTCTTCCCTCCAACTCCATCTCTCTATCCCTTCCTCTCTCCTCCTATCTCCCTCCCTCTCTTCTCCTCTCTCTCTTCCTTCCTCTCCTACCTCCCTCTCTCTTCCCCCATCTCTGTCTTTCCCCCATCTCTTTCTTTTCCCTCTAATACTCTCTCTTCCCCCATAACTCTCTCTCTCTCTCTCTTTCTCTCTCTCTCTCTGCCCTCCAATCCTCTCACTATCTTCATCCCTCTCTCCTCACCCCCCCGCCCCCTCCATATTTATGTCTCCTCCTCCCCCCGCCCCCCCGCCCTCCCCTCCATATTTATGTCTCCCTCTTCCTCTCGTACCCTTTTCTACCTCTCTCACTCCTCTCTTTGTATCTCTCTCTTCATTCCTCCTCTCCCCTCTCCTTGATTTTATCCCCATCTCTCCCTTCTCACTCCCTCTATCTCTCCACCTCTATCACTCTATGTCTTTGTTCTTCCCTTGCATATATGTCTATAGTTAATACATATCATGATATATTAATGTATATAATAATATAGAAAATTTAATATTGTATTAATCCAAAGTTATTAAATATAATAATATTAATATGAATATTAGATTTAATAATAATATTATTATTATTAATCTTTTAATATTAATATTAGGGATAATAATGGTTTTTTTGGCATGATATTAATAATAATTTGGCCCATAGTATTTGACCTATAGGATTCACCTAAATAAAACATATTGTTTGAGTGTTGGTAAATATAAAGAGGTTTATGGAGTAAATATAAAAAAATAGGTTTTATTTATTTACCATACCTCTTTTATTTACAATGGAATTTGGCCCATAGACTTGGTATATAATTAGATGTTGATTTATAATGATATTTGATATGTTTTTGTATATTTATCAAAAATGTTAAATTTTAAACATTACATTCACTTTTACATGTTTACGTTTTTACTTGAGATATATCCCCATACTAAGTTGTAGAGATCAATTAGAAACTGAATGCCAATTTATGGTTGACAGAATTGTCAAAACTCATTATCAATCTGGCAGAGTTGCTAATTACATGAAAAATTAACTTTACTTGATTTGCATATTTACCTTGAATTAGAGCCGTGAATCAAATGTGAATCAACCTCAACCTGTTGCACCTAGTGTTGGAGAACTCCATTGTTGTTTTAATTTTTTTTTTTTGTTTATTTATAGGACTATTAAAATTTATCTTTTAAGTCAACACCTAATTTTATTTTTTTAGTTTAAGATTTAAGCTGACATTAACCATTTTTTTTAATTATTATAGTATTATAACATGACGTACCTGACATCGGAGTCATACTGAGTTATATATTGCGCCTCTCGGCACAATAATAGTTTTCATGAAAGACATGAAAGAGATCCTTGCATCTTGGTTTGCAGGTTAATCTATTGAGTTTGATTCAATGTGTTCTTCCAGTATTGTTGGTTTTATTAGGTGTCATTTATGGTGGTAGTAAAGCCATTGTAAGAGTTATCTTTTGAATGCACTGGAGAAAGGTTGTTGAAAATAGTTGTCTCGACCTACAAACAATTTGAACTATTAGCTTGATTAGCTTGTGATTGTAGACGACAAAATTTATTTAACATAGATGTTTCAAGACTTAAAAACAACTTGAACTATTATAAGTAAGTTGAAACAAAGTGAAATTTAGGACACTAGTGTGTCAACGGTAACAAGAAGTGTTGATAATTAATGGTTTTGATAGTTAAAGGTCTTTTAACGAAGTTGAATTTAGGAAAGGTCAAGTCAAGGAAAGTGGGCACCACCAAAAATAGACAATCAAAAAAAGGTACACTTCCTAAAAAAATTTATAGGAAGTATATCCATAAATTTATGGATACATCTCCTAAAAAAGTAAGTTTTAAATGAAATATACTTATATATATGATGTAGTTCTCAAATACATCAAATAATTCAAAATTTTGAGTTCAATTACATGATCTCCTCCCTTTCTTTTCTGTTTAATAACTTTAGAGTTGGAATTATAACTCTTATTTTCCAATAAAAACAAAGATGTTGTCAAAAAAAAATTAGCAATATCAACCTCTAACATTTAGAAAATATAGACATTGATGACAAATTATGCATATTTGGGTACGCAATAGAGGAAACTCCAATGTTGATGTTATGTCCCATGCATGTTTTAGGAACCATAAAAGCTTGCATTTCACATAGAAAAGTGAGAAGACTCTTGGTGTCTATGGGAAAGGTTGTTTGACTTTTCACGAAGTTATCTCGTCATTATAACTATTTTGAAATAACATATTCAACTTATAACCAATTTGCCAAAAATAGATTTTAGTCATGTTTAAAAACAGTTAATATAAATAAAACTAATAATAGAACAGTGAGTGAATTGTACAAAATTAAATCTATTTAAAAAATTTAAAACATTTCAAATTTTTATTATTATTATTATTAATATGTATAAAAAGTGTCCATCTTAAATTAATAATATTGCACAATTCTTTACGAGGTTAAGTTGAAAATACGAAGGTTAACTAAAATTGATATTGAATAAAATATATTTTACATTTTTCAATTGACCCTAGTTTTATTCAAATTTTATCTTCTTAAAAATATAAGGATGTAAAAAGGATAAATGATATTTATTTTTGCAATTATCTTATTTTATTATAAATAATTTTTTTCCTTGTTAGATAGAGGATAATTTTGAATAAAAAATAGTTTAAATCAATTTCAACAAAAGAGGAAGAAAAATAATAACAAATAGTTTAAATTAATTTCAACAAAAAAAAAAGAAGAAAAAGAGAGAAAGTTTGAATTACATATATATCTTATAGTTTAGTATGTTTGGAGCTAGATAACTATTCTATTGGTCATTTTTATCCTTGAGATTTTCCAAAATATTTGAAACTTTTGTTAGTCAAATATCTTTGCATGTAGTATCAAACCAAAATTCACAAATTATTGCATATTATTTCGAGTGGTGGTACATACATGAATGATGATGATGTTCTAGACAACATACGCCCCTATGGGGAAATGTTTAAATCCTCATACATTGTGGTCACAATATTGAAGTCATCTTAGACTTATCCCTTGATATAAGCAACAAAATTGAGTGCATGTAGAAGAATAGTTAACTTGGCCATATTGTGAATAGTTAACTTTATGATTATGTTATATGTTAACTTCTTGTTGTTATATGTTAATTAAATTAATTATTAGGGTTATTTCATTTATATATTGACATTATATGTATCGTTTTGACCTTGATTAATATGTGTATATGGTTATGGTTGTAACATCCAGGTATGAAATGATTTACTTGTGATGTTGTGTCATATTAATCTACACTAACTTGTGAAGATGTGACAGCCTCCTGTGAGATACATTGAGGTATGAGTTTGATTATGTCATCAATTTGGTTTATATAGAATGGTATATTTACAAGTTGATTGAATGTTTGATTACTTTCATGATATGAGTATGTTTCTATAAGATTGCTTGAAGCAATGATTTTGTTTTAATATGGTTGTACTAACAAATTATGTGCTTAAAAAACTTATATGTACTTGAGCGCAAGTGAGTGCTGGTTGTAGTGTTATGATTTATGACTATGAGTTGACGGTTGATTATGAAAGGTTTGATAGTCTTGTTAAAGGTTAATTGCAATTACTAGATATGGTGTCTTGATCTTTGGAACATGTGGCTAACATGTGTGACCAATTGTAGGGAAACATGCTTGGAATTAGTGTCACAAGGTAATAGTTGATTTTTTTATATAACTATTAGTTGGGTGATGTGACAATGCATAGTAAGACTCAATTGCAACAAGGAAAAGATAAAAGAAAGGAATTGGGTGAAAATTCCTTTCGCTATGTTTGGAAACCGCAATTCCAAACAAATGAGTTCTTTGCATATAGGAAGTATTTTTAACTTTGATTTTGTTTGACATTGTATGGATATGTGTTATATTCCTGAACATGTATTTGACAGGTATAACAACTAGTTTCTAGTTATGGGTGGATTCATCAAGGGAATTAGAGTCCCTTGAGAGGTGGCATGGATGTGTTCATTTACAGGGCAGTGTACTTGACACAACAAGGTAAGGTAACCGATATTTTTTTATGTTTACTTATACATTAATAGTTATGTGTTTATGGAAGTATGATGCAAGGATTGCATGGCAAAAGAATTTTCCATGAAATATTGAAGAAGGCTCACGTTGAGATTTTCCTTGGAAGCATTGGGAAACCATGGGGATTGAGTCATGGTGATTGTTGCTAGTCTTGTGTTTTTTATCTTTATGATTTTTTTTGCTTGATTTTAATTTTGTTAATATCTAGTGCAAGGCCTTTCCACTTTGTTTGTGGTTTCGTATTTCTATTGGGTTTTCATGGTTTTCTTCTTGGTTGCTTTTGGATATTTCCTTTTATGTTTTGAGAGTCTTGAAATTGGTTGGGAAAAATGAAAGTTAATGGAATTTGGGAAGAGCTGAATGAAACCCAACAGGTAATGCAAGAATCAGATGAAGCTCGGTGCATAAGAAAGGGAATTTGAAGGTAAGAATATGACAATCAGTTAGATTGGATGTGTCCATTCATGTAAATGGACAGTGGTAGTACAATCATGAGAAAGGTGATTAGGAAATGTAAGGTAAATAGATTGAGTCGTCAGATACCTTGAATAAGTTGGGAACTGTTGTTCTCTCAATGTTGTGCATGTTGTCCACGGATAAAGGAAGTGATATTAACCTTAAATTTATGACATCTGGTAATCATTTCGTGAGTATGATTATGATGATGTCTATATATGTATGTATGTTGTGTCTGGCAGGGTCTTCATGGATCATGATTGTTTAATGTTAATGTTTATTTGTATATTTGTATGTATGTGATTATTTGACAGGATCATTCTTGTGGAGGGATGATTTATTATGCAGGTGAATGGCATGAAAGAGGTTCCTGGTCTTATGGGGAATCACGTGGGAAGAGTAGCCTTGAAAAAATTATAAGGTCAATATCATATGGATATGAGTTGATATTATGTGTTTATACTATGCCTATGTTTATGTTATGGACAGGCAATTCTAAGAGATACATCAATGGAATGAAAACAACGTGACCCACGACATGCTAGGATAAGCATGGATGACATAGGGACATTGGAAGCAAGGTTCCTTGGTAGTGACAATGTGGGTTTGAATGTGCAGTGATACTCTTGTGTATATATTGTGCATATGGTGTTGTGCACATGTTGGATATGTGGTGTTGTGTACATGTGCAGCTATGTACATGTTGTATATGCAGTGTTGTGTACATATGTTGTTGTGTGCATGTTGTACATGTGGTGATATGTACATATGGTGTTGTGGGAATGACTGTACATGTGGTGTTATGTGCATATGGTGCTATGTACATGTTTTACGTGTGGATATGTTTGCACATGGTGTTGTGTACATGTCATGCATGTGGTGATCTATACATGTGGTGTTGTGTACATGTGGTATTTTGTACACATACACGTGGTGTAGTGTACATGTGGTATTGTGTACATGTGGTTTTGTGTGCATGTGGTGTTATGTACATGTTGTACATGTGGTTTTCTGTGTAGGTGGTGTTATGTATATGTCGTGCATGTGGAGTTGTGTACATGTCATGCATATGGTGTTATGTACATGTTGTACACGTGGTATTGTATGCATGTCATAAATGATGTGTTTTGTCATGAGGTACTACATATGTGCATTGTGTATTCATGGTATCATGACATGTGCATCCATTTTGTTGTACTATGTGCACGTATATGTATTGTGTTGTACAATAGATGTAAGTGTATGTGTTGTGTTGTACACTGGGTGTAGGTGTAAGTGTTGTATTGTGTTTCAGGTGTAGGTGTATCTATGGTGTGGTGTCGTATGTTGTGTGTGGATGTATGTGTTGTGATGTAAATTTTGTATTTTTACGTGATTGAAGAAAATAAAAAGGAATTGGGTCTTTGTTAGGTATGGCAACCGATCAGGTGTGTGTATGGAAAGGATAAAGGTAGAAGCTAAGGATCAATTAAAGGATAAGTATCAATATTTTATTTCATTTTTAATTATGCATGTGATATTTTATTATATTTTATGATGGTTACATGTGATCTATTATTTTTATTATGATGTTCATGCTTTGAGCTAACTGGATTTGATATGTTTATACATGATGATTTGATCACACAAATAGTTTGACTTATGGTTACAGGAAGTGAAAAAAAATGCAATTATACCTTATTGATGGGCCACCGATGAGGTATGACGTGAATTTATTTCAATATATTTTGAATCTAATGGAAATGATGTGCTTGTTACAAGAAAGCATGAAAATTCCCGCTTAGGTGGTTGAAACTGACTGCAAGAATTAGCAGCAACAATGAAAGAAATTGGAACAAGCAGTAGTATCTTGGTAAAGCACTTCAGGCACAGGGCCATTGTACGTGGGACACTGATACCCAATAGTTTCCATTTATTTCAATTAGTACGTTATGTTTGTTATGATGGTTTTGAGGCAGGTAGATGCCTTGGTTGTTTGACCTTCTGATGCGAGGAAGCCTTTGCCAAGGTATGGATCGCCTAGGATAGGGGATGTTGGGGAAATTGGAAGGTGAGTGATTGCATAGAAGAGGGTTACTGGATTTCCCGAGGGATTTTGTATTAGAGAAGGAAAGGTTGGGGATGGTTTTTTTTTTGGCATTAGCATTGCCATATGGAATCAAATGCACATTGCGAGTGTGCCATGGAACAATGAGCTGGTAATTGTTCACTGAGAGGGAAAGTGGCACAAGATTATAGCGCTGGACATTGGATGCAGATTTGATTTTGACAGTGGATTTTGTACTTCCTAGGAAGGAGGTGAATCTTGGTACTACTTTAAAGGGTGGAGGTGTGAGCCTTTGGATTCCCTTGTCATGGATGTAGGCATCGTATCCTTTTATTTGTTGGTTAGATAAAATGTGCATATGTGTATATGTATATGTTATTGTAAATATTATATCGATTTGGATTTATAGAGCTCCATGAAAAATATGGTTATTTGGTGGTTATTTTCTGGTTGAAGAAAATGTGTATGAGTATATGTTTTTATTGTAAATACCGTAATGAGATGTGTTATAAAGCTCTAGTAAATGATGTTTGTCATGTTTTCAGCAATGGTCATTGTAAATACTGCAACGAGTTGTATTATAAAGCTCCATGGGTAGTATGTTTTGCTATCAACAGTCTTGTTGGTTATAGGTGTCATTGAACACCAAGGAAGGTGTTCCTCCAAGGGGGAGGGTTATGTAACAACCCTGGTTACAAATTCATGTAAAAACAATAATGACCACGGTTATGGGACACATATTCCAAGCTAAATGTTGGGAAAAAATATCCTATTACGAGTGTTCATTTGGTTTATTATGGCTAAGAGGAAATTGGCAAAGGAAAAGGAAAGGGCTTTGGAAGGCAAGTGACATTAATTGGCATTTTATTTATTGAAATAATGGAAATTAGGAGAAAAGGAAGGTGAAAGGTCACAAGTTTCATGTGAGGAGGAAAATGAAGAAAATAAAGGCCTCATTGATAAACATTATTTTGAGGATCAGTTCATAGACTTTTGTGAGTTAAGTTTTGGAGATCTCTCTCTATTATCTCTTTCACACTTAAAAAAAATTATTGGAGCACTCTAGCATTGGAGAAAAGAAATAAAAATGGAAGCAAATATCAAGCAAGTAAGAGTAGTATCAAGTGGCTACAATGAGATTATTTGCAAGTATCGAGTTGCATGTATGATTTCCTTGATAGTTTTGGCATCCATGAGTATGCATGTGTGTTCTTGGTTCTCTTGTTGTCATAGGCATGGGTTTTTCCAGTTATGACAATGTTCTTCAGCCTAATGTTTCCATTTCCAGATAGCCATGGTGTGATGGAGTTCTCATGTTTTGGTTGAGTTGGATTGTCAGATGGATTCAAAACTGAGTGAGGTGGTCTCTAAAATAATGAACACATGGAATAGTGATCCCTGAATAAGATTGTGGATTGTGGTAAGCCTTGGCCTAGTGACCCCTGAACCAGACTGTGGGTCATGGTAAAGCCGAATATTTTTGTGTTACCTTGGTGGGCCTAGGATTCCTCAACTGCTGAATGGAGCTGGGATATAGGGTAAAGCCTATAAGTGGGCTCCCTCGATTAGGTCTAGGATTCCTTTGCTGGTTATTAGTAGGTTATATGGTAAATCCTTGAGGTGGAGTCTCGATTAGGTCTAGGAATCCCAACTGGTGAATGGTGGGATATATGGTTATAATAGAGGCTAGGAGACATAAAACCTCCTCACAGTGTAAGTGGAGAAATCCTATGGCATTAAATGCTTTTTTAGGGCCTAGTGATCTAGTGGGAATTGCAGTAAAGCATGGTTCTATTGATGAGGGTGAGGTAGCCCTATTTGATTTTTGTTATGAGTCCCACATTCATGCTTGGAATATGGCATGGGGGTGATTGGATGAAAGAAAGATTTGGTTCAACGAATCTATTGTCAAGTGGTACATGGAAGTCCCAAACTTGGTTGGATTTGAATTCACTAATAAGAGTTCCTTTCCTTGGTATTTTATGTTCAAATTTACTAGTTCATATGTGGCACTTATGGAAGTTGTATCCTTGTTATTTTTTTTTATATGCTAGTTATGAGTATGTGTTATGACAATTATGATGTATGGCTCTCATCATTTTTTGGTTGATAAATGAATGAACAATGAATGTATGACTTAGTAAACAAAAATTAAGCTAATGTGATAAGGCATCAATGCTTCTTAGCGATTCTCAAATAAGTATGAGATCCATATGCTCAGATAAGTTATTATATCTTGTAGAATGCATATTTGTGACATGTTTGACGAAATTCTTGTCATGGCTAGTAGGGTTCTAGTCAATTCATTGATGAAATGTTTTCATTAGTACCTTTTTTTAAGTTTTATGTATCATTTCCGAAGTGTCACGGAGTTATGGGCAGTGGCATGAGTCCTAGACCTGAAAAAGTGGCACATAATTCGGGGTCGTTAGCACAAGACTACCTGAAAATTTCCATAATCGCTAGGATGGCCTTGTTGTGGGAGAAACTGGAGGGTTCCATTCACACTGTTTCCTTGTCATGGTAGCAACTGGGGTGTTTGGTCAGTAAAATTCAAGTTGCTTCAAGTGTTAGCACTTGGAAAGGTTGGTTGTCTTATGGAGGTTTTGTAGGATGTGTGAATGGTCAGTTAGATTGTATTTCATCGGTTCCACTTTCTTCAAGGGTTATAAAAATGACATGAAGGTGGGTAAATATGGTAAAATTTTGGGGAAGAGTATGGAAGACCTTTCCAAGATTAGTTCTCCTCGGGATCCCATCTTGCATAAGGTAAAAATGCAAACTAACAACCTCTAAGAGATCTATAACGTAATTTTTGCATGTATACTGTCGAGAGGAATGGATGAGAATGGAAGGAGGGTGTTGAGGAAGATGGTGGGTATGCAAATGGAAATGATGTTTCTTTACCTTGCAAGCTAGTAGGTATCACCTTCACACAAGGAGGTTATTCAACTAGTTAAATATCAAAATCTAAAGGATGCAAAAAATATTAATTACAAAAAATCAAGTTGAAAATGAAAGGATGAGCTAAATTTAAACCAAGATCTAACTATTGCATCAAGAGAAAAACTATATTTTGTTCCTTCCCTTACAAATCCTACAACCACACTTTTCAAGGTAAACCACTCATAAATATATAGAGGAAAATATTTTTCATATAAACAAATCACGAGTAGAAAATGATGAAATTAGTGACTAGGTGACTAAAAAATTTAGTCACCACAATTATTTCAAATGAATTACTACTAAATTTGAGCAATTTTAAGTGATCAAACTAAAAATGACTAACTTAAACGACTAATTTAGTCAAGGAATAAAATATATGACTAGATAATAAGTGACCAAACTAAAAATTACTAACTTAAATGACTAATCTAGTCTAGGAATAAAATATACGACTAGATAATAAGTGACTAAACTAAAAACAACTAACTTAAATGATTAATTTAGTCTACGATTAAAATATATGACTAGATAATAAGTGGAAAAATTAATAATTATTATAGTCCAAGAATACAAATATGACCAAATAACAAGTACAACAAGTATATGAATTAGTCATTTATGTTAGTAATCTTTAATTGTGGACACACTATTTTTTATGGGTTTTTTGTGGCATTGTTACATACCATGGTTTATTATTGCACTAGATTCATAGAGAGTGATTTCATTAATTTGAATTAAAAGTATGTTGATTTATACATGGTTAATTGATATTAATCTAGAAGTTTACTCTAAACCCATATTATTCTATAGATAGATTCATTACAAAAATGTTCACGAATTCTAATAATGCATTCACACTCTTAGAATGTGCACACACTGTTATTAGAAAACCATACATACTAACAATTCTTGTGGCTCTTTAATTATGTAGAATAACATGCCATGGCTCCCATATCCAAGTTGAAATTTGAATATCCCTTAGAGAGTATCTATGTGGTTGTTTAGGGGTTAATTCATGTTCCTTCAACTCAAGAAACTTTATTTAGGGCCTAAGGCCCTCTTTTATCCTGCCCTCAAGATAGTACATTCGCCAAGACCCATTCTTACCATGTAAACCATACCCATGGTGACAAAGATCCCCCATATAGGCCAAATATTCCCTATATATGTTCTGTGTAGTAATTAGAATACTTGTTCAAGAAGATTAATCACAAGAAGATTCAAATATGACCAAAGCACCTTATGATCCTTCCTTGACCATGGTTAAGGCCCCAAGTGCCATACATGGTGCAAAAAGGCTCCTAATGATATTAAGGCCAAACTTAAAGGCCCCAAGACCTAAACATGTCACAAAAATCCTTCAAATAGCACCCATATCACACCTAAAGGCTATATATTATATCTTATATAGGATATGTGTGGTCATTTGAGGCCTTATTCACATCCCTTGAACTAAAGAAGTTTTGTTTAGGGACTAAAGATATTTTTTTCCTTCCATATCCATCATAGAGGCCATAAAACCCGTCCTTATTATGTAAAACATACTAGTTGTTCCCATATTTCCATTCCAATATTCTATTCATGGACGTTAAATATGAGAAAGACTTGTTTTAGGCATAAGGCCCTTTTTCATTCCTTGTCTAAGATATAAGACCTAATTCCCATATATGATGTGGAAAACCTCATAATGGAACCCTTATCCTAGATGGAGGCTTTAAATCCCTCAAAGATCATTTATATTGTTCTTTATGGTTTTTTTCATGCAATGTGAGCCAAAGAATTTTCATTTTGGGATTGAGGCCATTTTTTTCATCCCTTTGTAATGGTACAAGCCTAAGACCCATTCTTACTATGTAAAACATACCAATGACACTAAAGATCCCTCATAGACTCCTAAGATCCTCTATAGAGGTTATGTGTTGTTCTTTGAGAACTACTTCCCCTAATGCCTAAAATCCTTAATTGCTAAATCCCCTAACCCCCTAATGCGCTAACCCATCTAACCCCTAAACCCTAAAAGTTTAACACTTTAACCCCTAATTCTAAATCCCTAACCCATTTAACCTCGTATACCCATAAACCCCTAACCCATTTAACCTCGTATACCCATAAACCCCTAACCCATTTAACCCCCTAAACCCCTAAAACCCTAACCCATTTAACCCCCTAAACCCTTAAACCCCTAAACCACTAACAGATAAAACCCTAATACCTTAACCCCTAAACTGTTAGCTTAACCCATAACCCATTAACCCCTCACCCCTAAGCCCTAAAATACTTAACTGTTAAATCCCCTAACCCCTAAGCCCCTAATCCCTAATCCCTTAACCACTAAATCATTATTCACCTAACCCCTAACTGCGCCTAAATCCCCTAAACCCTAATCCCTTAACCACTAACTCATTATTCCCCTAACCCCCAAATGCGCCTAAATCTCCTAACCCCTAAATGCACCTAAATCCCCTAACCCATAACCCCCCAATCCCTAGCCCCTTAATTCCCCTAACCCCTAATCCTCTATTCCCCTAACCCCTAAGCCCCTAATCCCTAATCCCTTAACCACTAACTCATTATTTCCCTAACCCTTATAACAGTCCTTAAAACCCATTGGGATTAGTCATTCCAAATGAGAACAGGTCTAGTTGGGACCTACGATTGGGTTAATTCCCCCTTGTTGGAAAGGTGGAATACCATGAGCAAAACCATGGGTTGCAAAAACCTGGAACCCAAAAACATCTCCTAAATTTACTATTTTATCTCAATTTTATTTTAATAATTAATTAATTAATTTCTTTAAATACTATTCTGGATAAATCACATACTTTTTTTAAGGTAAACGCTTTTCAAACCACTCATTGTGTGCTTCATCATCAATGTTTTTAAAATAAATTTATTAGAATGAAATTGAATTGATTTTTGAAGCTTCCTTTTAAATTAATTGTTGAACTTACAAGGAATCACGGAGTGCGCTCAACATCCATAAAAACAACAATGGGTATGAAATTAAAAATGATATTTGGTGGGAATAATATTAAAAATGATGTTTGGAAAAATAGAGGGAGGGAGTATTCATTTTTTGTTTAAATTTTAGACCTTTTACAAGTTAAAATAACATTTCTCCCACCAAAAACACATCACTTTGTTTTGGTCATCTCCCGCTGCTTTTTTACCAGCAACAAAGCATCTCTTAGATTGAAATAGAGAGATAGGGAGTGGCAGTCGAAGCCTCTTTCCACACAGATCTTTACTTCAACATGTAATATGTTGCTTCTTTTGGATCTAACTGCTCGTGCCCATTATTTTTGTTTCCACATTGAAGTGATGCTCTTTATATTTCCATTTATATTATCTATCATTGCTATGTATCTTTCTTTTCAAAATTGGTTCTGCTTCGAAATCACCCCAAGTAAACCAACCACAATAGATGTTTGTAACGGAGTCCCTTGTCTTGTATTTCACCTTGGCTCACATGGACTTGTTTTCTCTTTCCTTCATAGTTCGTTCTATCCTTGATGTTTGGATTTGTTTTCTCTTTCCCGGTACTCTTTCGTCATCGAATTTCAGGAATCGGGCAGATTTTTTACAAAATTGTTGAGGTTTTAAGGTCAAATCCAACGAAATGAGATTTTTAAAATCTCAGTTGTTAGGTAGTAGGAAGTTATTAGCTTCTCTCCCGGCACCTTCTCTAGGGGGTGAAGAGAAAATTCGGCGGTCTAATTCCCAACCCAACCAGGGCAGTTTCAACTCTGATCTAGTTGTCATTCTCACAGTTAGCCACTCTAAGGGGGTTTGTGCTCTCAACTCCTATGATCTCATGATTTTTCCTCTGATAAAACACTATGCCTTCACTCTAGCTTGTGATTTGTTTGCTAGCTAATACCTTTCAAGACACGGTCGTAGCAATCAAGATTTTTTGCCAAAAAATTGAGTAGCCCTGTTATTGTTGTGGTAGTACTGTCATGACCTGAAAATAAAAGCAGGATGAAGTTGTCCTTAACTTCATTGTCAGTGAGAGATTCCCTTTCACCTTGCTCATCAACATGAGAAAGCAGTAAAGAGAATAGATCTTGCTCTAGAGAAGCCTTTCCCTCCTGTAGCACAATTCTCCTCTTCTGAAGAACATCATCAAGTTGTTTACGCGGGCATTAGCTGCATATTTCACTTTATTATGTTGTATACCGAGAAGATATATGGGAATATGTAGCAATCCTTTCTGCAGCACCTTAAAATGATTCGACAACCTTTATACATCATCAGGATCTATTATGCTAGCGAACAAATCACAAGCTAGAGTGAAGGCATAGTGTTTTATCAGAGGCAAAACAGTGAGGCATAGTGTTTTATCAGAGGCATAGTTTCAACTCTAAGGGGGTTTGCGCTCTCATATGTTTACTTGGCCTCCTCTTTTTCATTGGTTGTGTGCATTATTATTGCAGACGAATGGGGTCCGACCCATCTGATCGGGTTGCTATCCATCTAGCCAACACTGGACTGAAGAAGGTGGGCATGAAAGCACTGTCGACTGTTGTTTACACATTTTCTTCTAAGCTGTCACTGGGATTGGCCACTGGCTGCTCCATCTTCTTGGCCAAATTCAAAGAAGTAGAAAAGTTGTGAATGCAAAACAACTGTAATCATGGATTTCACGTGGAATGCATTGATAAGTGGTTAACCTCGCATTCTTTCTACCCTATGTGTAATCATTATTTAAATCTCCTTTAGAAATTGATATGTATGATAATACTCTTTGACGTTTCGTTACAAGGTGGACTATCTCGCATATTCATCAGTTTTGATTCTCTTGTAAGATGTCTCATTTCTGCAGTGGAATTTTTTTTTTTTAATGTTCTATGCATGATTTCTAGTTTATGGCAATGCAGGAGATCGAATCCTTGGGTTTCTATATTGATGGTATAAAAGTTCAAGAGGAAAAATGGCCCTTTCTCTAGCTCAGAAAATAAGGAGGAGTCTTTGGTAGGCATTGGTAGTTGTAGAAAGACTGGGTCATCAAACTCTGTTGGTGAAGCAAACTACAAACAACTTCATGATCATCCTTCAACTCCCCTCCCAAAGAAGAAACTTTCCTTTCCTAAAAATGAAATCCCAAATAATCAGAGAGTTCAAGAGAAGAATGACAATGCTATTGCAAGTGTTGTAACTGGCATCAATGAAGTAAAGGCCAAGGAAAAAAGGAACCCATTTAAGGTAACTCATGGCATGAAATGCAGTGAGGGTGAAACTCCGACGATTCCAAAAAAAACCATTAAAAAGGAAACCATATCTCATCTCAAAAGTGACAAAGATCGCGACTTAAGAAAACATACAACAACAACAACAAAAAATTGTCCTCCCCAAGAAGCTCTTCCAAAAAAAAGTTGAAGAGGCTGCCAAATCTGAGGAATGGAAGTGTCTAAAGTGTAGAAGTATCTACATTGTAGTATTTGGAGGTAAAATTGAATATAGAAATACATCTAGGAAAAAACATTCTAATTATTACATTGCTTTTTATAACTCAAATTATCAATCAAGTTTTGATATTGTCTGAGATTTCCAGAAATAAAGTGTTGAATTCATTATTGCAAGAAAAAGCAAGGTTGTGCTCCTACTAGAATTCTTTTCCATGCACTTAAGGCTACAAGTTTTTCTTCTGTTGTTGATTTACTCAAAGTGTCAAGATATTTTTGAGGTAAATTCCTGGACATGCAAATTCTTGAATTTTTCCTCAAGGGAAGCCAATGCAGTTGATTGCAAGCATAGAATTTTTGTCAAATGATGTTGGATCAGCATTGCAGTTTCTAGAATTTTTCTCAACATTTGAACAAGTATGTACTTTCTTATCCAAAATGTGTTTTAAGTTCATATATATGGTTCAAACTGAAAATTTTGCACGGTGGATATTTTATTTTACATTTTCATAGTTATACCTTCAACAGTACCAATTTTTTGCTACAAACACACTAGTGTGATGGTATAACGTGGAAAAAGTTTAATACTGGTCAGTTTACACCATGATTTGGGCTAACATCACTTCCTACTTATTCAGTTATTGATTTATACATGTTAGATATATCCCACAACACCTTTCCATTCTTTCAGAGCTATGCTTTTACACTAGTGAACGATAATTGTTATAGAAGTTCTTTGATTGTTAAAATAAAACTAATCTTTCCAAGGCAAACTTTTGGAAGTATCTGTAAATGAGGTCTTATAGATGTACCTTACCGATAGATGGCAGTACCTGCTATGCTCAGTGCAAGTGAAATACCAAAGCCTCTCTGATCATCAAGAAAATATGGATTTTTAAGGTCTTTTTATTATAATGAATTTCCACTGTGGTGTTGTCCATGTGCTTATATTGAAACTATGAAAGTTTAGTCCCAATTTTCAAGCCTTGGCCTTGATTCTATCCAAAGCAGCTCCTCTTTTTATAGGTCTTTGACACATTCTTACAATTCAACATAGAAGTATATGATAAACTTTGTATTCATAAACAAATGGGCAATTATGACTCAAAAATGCCACTAAATGAATGAAAAAACCAATGTTCTACAAGGATGTGTCCCTTGGGGTGGGAGGGGGAAAATCCATGTTTTCCATGTTCCCAAGGTGTATTTTTCTTGTAGGATGCTCCAAGAAACATTTTTCCACATCTCTTTTCGGAAATGCAGTGAAACATAGAGGGAAATGCATTTTCCCAAAAGGGTATTTTATTTTTCCCTTTTTTGGGACGATTGAAGAAACATTTCTCTACATATCTCTATGGGAAACGTAGATGGAAACTTTTCCCTAATGTGAAGGATGCATTTTCCAAAAGGAGGATTTTTAAGCTTTTCCCTATTAAAAAATTCGCTTTTGGATGTCTCTTAGAAAAAAAGATTTGCCAATTTTTATGGTGTCCCAATTACTTCTACTTGCATGTTTGACCATCCCTATACATGCAACCAAGACTATGATTCCTTGTATTCCTTCTCCAAGTGACTCTTTATTCATGTTGTGTTCACTCTTTCCAATGCCATTTCAACCCTCGTCTAATCCAATATACCATCATTTCGACACCAGTCGTTGATCCACATTGTACTTTTGACTAATCAATGCTCATTAAATTGTACTTCGTCAATTTTGGGTTTTGGCCATGTTATTAGAACCCCATTGTCAAGGTTCATAGTGTAGTCAATGTTCTTTATCCACGTTGTGTTCACTCTTTCAAATGCAAGTGCAACCCATACCTAATACAATATACCATCATTTTGACATGAGTAGTTGATCCACATGGTAATTTTAACTAATCAATACTCATTAAATTGTTCTTTGTCAATTTTGGATCTTTGCCGATGTTATTAGAACCCAATTGTCGAGGTTCTTAGTGTACTTGATGTTCAAGTTGATCAAAGGTTATAGAGCTTTTTCCACTTTTAGTGGTATGTATAAGTAATTGATTGATTTCTAGTAACAAAAGTTTGTTCCAATTATATATTGTGTGAGCTTTTAAAAGCAAAAAAAAATCTCTATCACTTTTCGGATAATATCATTGGATTGTTTACATATATAATCACAAGATATAGCAATAAGTGAGACAAAAAACTAGATATGGAAGGCAAAAACCCCCACAAAATTATTGTTCGCATACTCTTGGTATTCTAGCACTTGTGGAATAAGTTGGAGAGCCTCCTTGGAGAGTTTGTCTGCTAGGGTATTGAGTCCATGGTATATATGGCCACAAGAGAACCAATCCAACTTGTTTAATACCTTGAAAAATGTGAGCCAAATGAGGGGCAACTATGATGACTTTGTCGCAGACTCAATCCACAAGAAGTTTTGAATCCCCAAAAATATTTAGTTTTTTGACATCTTTTTGGTTGACCACATTGACAAGAGCCTAGAGAGTTGAAAATTCAACTCTCATGTTTGTGCCCATTCATGGAGCATATTTGATATGCAAAAAATGAGCAATTTTTGCATATGTCTTTCCACAATGACTTTATTTCATTGCTTCGATCTTTGTTAATTTTTTGTACAAAGAATAGATACATAATATAGCCCATTAATATTTGTTTGGATTGTCTCTTTGTTATTGCTTAAGATGTTAAAATGTATTACACTATTTCAAATGAAATTTACATGATACACATTCATTTCAACATACCACTAAAATGTTTTTGAACACTAATAATCTAAGCTCTCTATACTTAAGGATGAAATGAATTTTTATATATTTTAGCACAACTTAAGTCGTCTTATTTTCATTAAATTGAATTATGCTTGTTTATTTGTTAGTGGGTAATTCGGGTGAATCTTAGAGTAGTGTTCCTTAGTTCTATAGAAGGATTCACATAGGGTCATTTTCAGTCTTTCTCGAATTGGTCCTTGTGTGTCTAAATTTATTTGATACAAGTTGATGATCAAAATTTTCTTTGAAAAAGTTATTGATACTTGTTTTCTAATTGTATTTAGTTTTTAATGATGATTGATAGGTTTTCAAAGCAATAATTTGTTGAGTCCTTTCCTTGCACGTCTACTTATGTGTGGAAATTTTGCTAATTTATTTCTTGCAAAAGGAGTTTTGTTTGTTGTGCATGGCTTTGTACTTTGTATGACCATACACATCCTTTAAAATGTTGGTGTGGGATATTTTATGGTTCGTTGCCCATAAAAAAGCCACCTTAACCCTACACCAAGGTCCTCCTATCCATTTTAGTGATGGATCATGGCGTGTTGAAGTGTCTCCTTTAGATTCTCTTGCCTTAGTATAGACGCAAAATTGTGGTTTTCCATTTGATATGTATTGCCTTTGTAAGTACCCTTTTTGGATTTGTCCGTAGTTGCATGTTTGGCTACAACAGATGTTTTGGAAAATTAATTTGGGTCTCTTTGTTAATTTAGATACCTTATGGTATATGTGCACTGATTGGGTTCTTTATTAGTCATGCAGCCTCTCTTGGTTCTTGATTTTGATTTGTTATAAGGATATACTCATTTAGGTATTTATTTAGTTAAACTTTACCTTAACTCAAGTGGTTTTTCCATGTGTATCAATTTGTTATTTTGTTTAATTTCTACTTTAAAATTTAGTGCCCTAGTGCAAAGCCTCTGTGGTATCACCCAAACATCGCTGGTATGACCCAAATGTTGCAAGGCTAAGACTAGTGTCAGACTAGCGCCAGATAAAGTGGCACTACCGATAATTGTTTCTGTCACTGGTATGGCCCAATCGTCACAAATTTGAATCATATAAGCTACTATTTCCAAAGATTCACTTCACTCGGGTATAACTAGATTCATTAGCAGTTTGCATGCATAAACCTACAACAAGATTCATTAATATTTTGTATAGAAAAGAAGATAGCTAGATTCATTAGCATTCTGATACGTAAGCATACTTTACAGGTAACCTAACCAAACTATAGTAAACCAAAATTATAGGCAACAGTTGGGACATAACAATCCTTCTCTTCAAAAGAAAAAATCAGAGAAGATAAGAGATCAATTGCATATTAAGATGCTCACCTGTGTGAAAGGCTTTGGGACATCCTTCACAAAGGATAAGGTCACCTCCATACCAACACTCTGAACAAAAATCATCATTATCACTTGGATCAAGTAGCTTTCTCTCACAAGACTCATTTTGGCTTGTAAGTGAAAGCGCTACCTCAAGTAGTCAGTGACCATCCATAAGATATTTGCGTTGATAACTGTTCAACAATGGGAAATGCCACAATAAGCTAAAAACAATGCTGGTCTAGATATAGTCTTGACAAAAAGAAAAGGGACAACAACCAGAACAACATCACAAAGATACTTACGAAGTTTGACTCTTTCCCCATCCAACATGTACTTCAGGCTCTGAACAACACACCTAATAAACATAAAAAAACCTAAATAGTAAAAACAAAAATACTGATAAAGTGAACCTTTGAAATTTAATAAAAATGATCTAAAAATGTAATAATATCTTTCCAAGGTTGTTGTATCTCGTGTTAGATACTCATATTTCCATGTCATCATCATGTTAGGTGACTTAGGATATTGTGTTGCAGCCTGGAAGAATACCTAACATAAGGGCTTGGGTAACCTTATCTGAATGCTTATGTGGGTTCTAGAACAACAACATTTCCAAGGTATCTTGGACATAGGACTAGCTTCCTCGGGCCTCATGGTGGATCTCACTGCAAAGGAGGAAGTGATTATTTGGGTGGAGACTAGTCCAGGAAGTGGCCAAAGAGCATTTACAACAAAATTCCAAGGGAGAGACATGTTTGAAATTCAATATATATTTATAGATTCCAAAATCAATTATCAAGCCTTTTGATATTCATAGTTCCATCAAAAGGCGGATTGCTAACATCATCTCTACTTTAATTAGACATTATTGGATGAAAGAGGAGTTTGCTAGCATTGATTCTAAACTAATAGGGTTGGTTCCTACACATAGAAGGAATTTTGGTACTGCCAAGTTCGGTTGCTACTTGGGAGATTTACAAAGTGTTGTTGCAGGGACATGAAATTAGTCAGCTGGTTGAGCACTTTTGTACTCTCCTTGATTCTAAGTTAGAGATCCTACAAACCATATAATCTGGTTAGACTCCTTTTAGGTAATGATTGGCTTCCTTTACCCTCTCTTCTACCATTTTTCATGTATATACATCTTATCTTTGAGCCCTCCTCTCTCTTCTCCTTTTTCCTTGTACTTGCTTCTAGTGCAGACCATCAACTAAGTGCACTAGTGACTTTTCTTCAAGAAGTTGAGTGATTTGATTAGGACTATTTTACAAGGAACTTGAACCTATGAGATACCTATGGTTTGGACTTTAATGTGCATGTGGTTTGTAAACTTACGACTTTTCTATTCAACTTTAAAGTGCTTTCAGCCCACGGCTTAATTTTGTTTGGCTAAAGATTACGGATTATTATAATAAAATTATATTATTATACTTTATTATATTAAAAGTGGTTATTATATTATTTATTATGCTTTAAATTAAATTTGTTTGGCTAACGATTGGCAGATTGGCTCATAGTAGACTTTATCAATATCCCTATGGAACCCCATATGTAACAAATGGTCGACTTCATCACGGTACAAGAACTTTCACACCCATTAAACGACTTGAGACAACTGGGGTATTCTCTATATGGTCCCAAAGCCTTCCAGGAGTGGCCACTAATATTTGGCAAGGATTTGTTTGTAGCCATTTCTGTTCTCTTAGTAATTTAGTGCCCCCACTAACTACTTGTACACCAATATTTGCATGGAATTTAAACAAAACATTGGCCTTGACAACAACTTAACTTGCAAGTTCCCTAGTGGGACAAATGACAAGAACAAGAATAGGCGGCCTTTTATGATATTGGAGAAATGGTGACTTCAGTATCACCTCAATAGACGGAAACATATATGCTACTATCTTGTCGGTGCAAGTTTTAGCCTTGGCCAACACATCCTTGCCTTTGAGAATAGGTATAAGAGTTGCTTCTTTCACAATGGTCATACACCAATATCCCACTATGTTGGTTGCCTTGAGTGTCAATGGTGAGATATTGTACTGATCAAATCTTGATTGGCTCAAATAATTAGCATCCCCAATAACCTTCACACTACTTGTTTTTGGATATGCTTTTTCAACATGACTCAACATTGGCTGCTATGCCCCATAGGCTTCACTGAATCAAATTCATCATCTTCATCTTCATCTTTAGACTTGTATTCGTTATCACTGATATTTAATGCTTGGATACCAGAGGATTTAGAGCCTCTTTTTTTCAACAAGTCACGTTCTCCTTGGTTGCCTCATGCAGAGATCCCATTACCTCTAGAAGTTCTAAAGAATCCATCATTATCATTATTTATACGATGATTCATCCAACCAAACATAGATATATCCCACTTATTAAACTAGCTATCCATATCCAATTCCTCTTCAAACAGATGCTTGAATTGGGCCTACCTTCTATTACTACGTATTTTGTTAAAATCCTTTGTTTTAGGGAACTTTTGTGGAAAAGAAGAGGTTTCGTTCTCCCAGTAATCTTCAAATCTGCAACCTTCATGAATTCTTACACAACGATCACTATTCCGAGATTGCATAATCTCAAGTGATATGTATAGAGGTGAACCACACAATGTTTCTACTATCCTTTGGGGTTTAAGGGTCCTAAATTCTAGAATTTTCAGTACCACATTCTTGTCATTTTTTGAAAGGATAATTCTGTGGTTTTCAGTCCCTATGTATAAGATTGTTTTCATATAGAAATTTTAGTCCAACAACAAGTTGGATCATTATATGTCTCACAACATATTTTGAAAACCATCCATAGTGTTGAATACATGCACATATATGGTGGCCTTGTGCAAGCACCAATAAACTGGAATATATTTTTATACCATACTTTCCTCAAATTAAACACCTATTGGATTTTTGAAAAATGTGTTGCAGTACACAATGAAGTACTACTACTCCCTATTGTGGTTAACAAGTACTACTCCCTATTTCTTGCAGTGATGCTGCAACCTTTGCCTTGTACATATCTAGTTGGATTCCCACCATAGAAGAATCAAATCTATCTTGCATATGCATTCAAGTATCCATGCCTAGCCTTTGAAATTTCAATCCCTAAAGATGTTGCTATTAATTAAGAACAACAAAAACAATGTCAAAATGCTTCTCATGTGAAGCAATAATTGATGACTGAGAAATATTTGAGTGAGTTTCCTCACTACCCTCTTCAACTATATTAATAAACTCGTCATCCTATTTTAAAGCAATCTGGGAAACTTTGTGAACCTCTTTTGAAATTGTAGCTTAAAATAGGTGTCTACCTCTCTTTAGGCACACCAACAATTATCTTATCAATATCCCTGTGGAACCCCATATCTAGAAAATGGTCGACTTCAACAAAGTACAGACACTTTCATGCCCATTAAACGACTTGAGACAACTAGGGTATTATTTATATGGTCCCAAAGCCTTCTAGGAGTGGCCATTAATATTTGGCAAGGATTTTTTTATAGCCATTTATGTTCTCTTGGTAATTTAGTGCCCCCACTAACTACTTGTACACCAATATTTGCATGGAATTTAAACAACACATTGGCCTCAACAACAAATTGACTTGCAAGTTCCTTAGTGGGACAAATGACAAGAACAAGAATAAGCGACCTTTAATGATATTGGAGGAATAATGACTTCACTATCACCTCAATAGCAGGAAACATAAATGATATTGTCTTGCCGGTGCAAGTTTTAGCCTTGACCAACACATCCTTGCTTTGAGAATAGATGGAAGAGTTGCTTCTAATTGCAAAATGGTGATACAATCATATCCCACTGTGTTGGTTGCGTTGAGTGTCAATGGTGAGATATTGTGCTGGTCAAATATTGATTGGCTCAAATAATTAGCATCCACAGTATCATTCACACTACTTGTTTTTTGATCTTATTTTTCAACAAGACTCAACATTGGTTGCTTGTGCCCCACAAGCTTCAGTGAATCAAATTCACCATCTTCATCTTCATCTTTAGACTCATCTTCGTCATCATTGATCTTCAGTGCTTGGATACCAGAGGATTTAGAGCCTCTTTTGTTCAACAAGTCACCTTCTCCTTGGCTGCCTCTTACAGAGATCCCATTACCTCTAGAAGTTCTAGAGAATCCATCATTATGATTATTTCTACCATGCTTCATCCAACCAAACATAGATATAACCTTCTTATTAAACTAGTTATCCATATCCAGTTCCGCTTCAACCGAATGTTTGAATTGGGCTTGCCTTCAATTACTTAGGTTTACTTAATGAAATCCAAGGACGAAGTATTTACCAAATTTCAAGAATTCAAAGTTGAAGTAGAGAACCTTACAAAAAGGAGAATTAAGATATTATAATGGAGGAGAATACACATCCAAGGAAATTATAGCCTTCTATAAGGAATCTAGGATTAAGAGGGAGTTGATAATCCCGTATAATCCTGAACAAAATGGAGTTGCAGTACGAAAGAATCAGTGCATTGAAGAAAGTGTAAAAGCTATGCTACATGATTAAAATTCTACTATAGAAAGGGAAACTAAGATGTAGGGCTCTCTCAGCCGCTCAACTTGACCTTTTAGTCAAATAAATTATCAAAATGCTTTAGTTGTCTTTAGTAGTGGGTGATAGAAATAATTTCAATCACCAAATTTTTTATTCCAGATTAATGTAGTTTTGGCCTTATAATAGTGAGAGACTCTTAGCCTTGCAAGTTGCTACCATGTATAATACTTTGGGTAAATATGGAATGTTTGGAACTTTAAATTCTCAACACATTCCTTCGGGGAGAAACCTTGAGAATTTGTTCCCTGGCTCAGGATTAACACCAATAATTAGTAGCCACACTAGTCAGTCAGACATGAAAGACGTTGAATCTGCAGTAACTAGGTGAACCCCAACAACTGTGTCATTGCTAATAATGAAGGGCCACATTGCATATCAACACCAATACTATTTATCTAAAGTAAACATTGGAGCTCTATTTGCAATTATTCTTAGTAAACGTAAGGAACAAGTGTCACAACTCATTCCCCTGCATGTAGATATTACTCAAGCTTGAGGGCATCTTCCCGCTAAAAGGTTTTGAGCTACTACCTAGCAAATTCACTCCTTTTTTTGTTGTCAGTATTCTGTGACTTTATATCAATGGTGTTCTTTTTGTTTATTGCTTGTAGTTTGAAATTTTTTATGTTTATTTATGAAGAGTACGTCAATGTTCATGCTAGGGGAAACATTTTTAATTATTGTTGACCATTTATTTTCAATAATGTTGTGCTAGCATGGGGATTTGCAACAGACCGCTTCACAGAAAAAAGTCTGGTTATATTTAAGGTCTTCTTATCACTATTTTACCAATAGTTAAACAATACAAATGCATACTTTCAAATTTGAAGACATCATATGAATATATTTATTTTTCTATGCATACTTTCATATTAAGTTGTTTTTTCTATCCAAAATATGCAAGTTTTCCTTTCAACATGAAGTCTTCTAAGAAATATTGTACACAATTTTTTACTTGCTTGAATTGTCTATCACATGGTCAAACTATATTTTTTTAGTATTAGAAGCATTTTATGAAAATCAATGAAAATCACTGCTTCATTTCGCAAGGCCTTTGGGCAGCTTAAGAAACCTAAAAGATTGAATGCGGATTCTGTTTTGAGGATAGAAAAAAGATTCATGGATAAAGCAAAGAATTTGGAAGATGAGTTCTCCAGGTAGTATTTCTCTTTGAACAACACCACTATTTGCAGTGGATTGTCAATATTTATAGTTGTTTATCAAGCTTCAACAAAAAGCTTATCCTTTTTTGATTGATTATTAATTGATGGATTTGTTATTTATACTTGTTGCTCTTTCTTGAAGTTTTTGTACTAACTATTTTGAACTAATTGAGGATCAAACATTGGTGACGTGGTATTGTTGTAATATGTTAAATTCTTGTTTGTGTTGAATCAATTATTTTCTGTAAAAGATCAATCAATTTGTTATTTCTTGGAAATTACAATTATGGTAAATATGGAAAAACTATTGGTGTTTTCCTAGTAAATTTGCAAAACATATCAAAACTACTCTTATTTTATCTTTTCATTATAATGATCACTGATGTCTTGAGTTTGAGTGATTAAAGATGGCCATAGGTGTTCCATCAAATTGGAAGTTTGGTGTTGGAATTTAATGTGGATTTTCAATTCAAGAATCATATAGCAATTGGAATTTGAAAGTTACATTCCAAAATAATCCTTTTTGGGGGATTACTAGTGGTGATTACTACATATTTTTGATGCTGGAATTTTTCTCCAAATCATAGCTACTATATTGTACCACAGATGAGGAAAACAATGGGAAGAGAATTGTCTTTGCAATTTATCCACTTATATTGTAGTGATTCATAAATATAAGAAAAACATTAATAATTTGATATAGACTAGTTGGCTTATTCATATGTGATAATGGACCCAAATAGTAGTTCTTATATGAAGAAATGCTCATTATACTAGGGCTTTCTTGACATCATCGACCTCTAGCCCTGGAATTAATCACTTAACCTTTTACATTATCTGGTTATATACAGGTATACGAGGTTATCCTATTATTGTATCATTTTTACTTCATTTCAATTTATTCTAGACTTAGCTTTGACATTTTCTAGGAGTTTTGTTTGCACTCCCACATTGTAGAAGTAATCTACAACTTGATATTTTTAGCATGTAACTTAGTTGGCATGATTGTGCCTAATCTTTCATTGAAAGTTGAATACTAATTTTACTAAGGTGTTGTTTTCTATGGTGACGTTTTATTTGCTTTGTTTATACATGTCATCTGGCCACATAGAAGCCACTGTTGCCCAACTGAAGAAAACTTGTTCAAGTTTCTTGCTTATATGGGGAAAAATGCATGACATTGACAATATTGCTGATGTTGAGGTATATATCGTATAAAACCTTTATAGTCGCTTTTAATTTATATTTCATTGTTCATCGTCTTTCATATCTTATAATCTACATTGTATCTTCTTTCTTAAAAAAAAAGAACTCAATATTGATGGTAAGAAACAAGAATTGAAGAAAAAGGAGAACAATAATACTGGAGCGACAAAATAAAAATTCAATAGAAAGAGAAGATCACTGGTCTAGTGGTACTTGTAGAGCCAATATCCTGCATAATACACACACATAGAAATTGAAGGTCAAATCTTCAGAGTTGGCGAATTCACCTGCAATGCCTTGGCAACACAATGATAATGTTTTGAAGTGATGAAACAATATTCTATGTGTAAATTGTACTCCAACAAATATTAAGTTAGAAACTAATTTTGTAATACTTGATATTTTATATAATATAATTTATGTGGTTGAAATTGTTTATAGTTGCACTTTATATTATTTAATATTGTAGTTAACATATGTAACTTTGTGTTTTCATATGAGATGAACATGTATATTTTATGATTTTTTTTTTTAGTTGCAAAATCATACTAATTAATTTATGTTGATTAATAATGAACACATAAAATCAATCTAAAAATATTAAATTATTAGTTTATGTTTATTAATGATGAACACAAATAAAATGAATATACAACTAAATTAGTTGCTTATAATGTTTGTTAATGAAAGTAAATGAAATGAATATAAACTACTAAAGTAGTCATTTATGTAATGAATACGAAACTACCAAAAACAGATAAATGACTACTACAAATGATAAATTTGTGATTACAAATGATGACTAAATTTTGTATATATACAACTATTAATAGCTAATTTACAGTATTACAAATTACGACTAAATTTTGTATATATACGACTATTAGTAGTTAATTTACAGTACCTTATAACATGACCAAAATCTAGTCATATTTCTTTGGTCATTGATTGGTTTCAAATTTGCATATATGACTAATATTAGTAGCTAATTTATAGTATCTTATAACACGACCAAAATTTAGTCATATTTATTTGGTCATTAATAACTATTAGTAGCTAATTTACAGTATCTTATAATACTACCAACATTTTAGTCATATTTCTTTGGTCATTAATTGGTTTTCTTGGGCGATAATTTAGTAATATATATTTTGTTGTATATTTGGTCATTAATTGTGGCAATTAATGACTAAGTCAATGACTAAATTAATGACAAAATTTATGACTAAATATACTACTAGACAATAAAGTTGAGACAACCAATTAATGACTAAGCTAAAAACGACTAAAATTTGGTCGCGTTATAAGATACTTTAGATTAGCTACTATTGGTCACTGACCGAAAAATAGTCGTTTATATGCAATTTTTAGTCGTTTTTTTAGTAACTAATTAGCCATTTTGTACTAGTGATGGTTATGAAAAGCGACAACCATGTCATCCTTATGCATTGCATGAGTTGATGGTGGCATGCCCTCCTCAACCCACATCCCAACATTGCATGAGTTGATGATGACATACCTTCTGTTAGGGTCCTCTAATATAGGTAATCTGTCTATCGAGTTATCTATTTTGAGAATCTGATAGTAAAGTTTAGCATATGAATCACTAGGTGTCATAGCCTAAAGGTTTACTTATTCAAAGGGCCATTTAGTTTTTGAAGTCATGTGGTCGGACAAGTCTGAAAGTTTGAGAGATTTGTTGCATATAAAATCTGGGTCGGATCATCTTACAGGTGTTTTCATGGTAAAGTGATAAGAAACAATTTTCCAATGGTATATTTGGTGTTTCAAATTGACTTTCGGATCAAAAGATAGAGCAAGTTGAAGTTTGCTCCTCAAAACCACAAAACAAAGAAAAATGCCTAAGTGTGAAATTATTTATTTGAAATATCAAAATTAATTCAAAAATAACTTAGCAACCCAAACTCTAAACCATTAGAACCACATCTAATTTCATGCGTCAACCAATAATAAATTCTGAAGTCAAAATCAAAATTCAAACTAAAGTTGTGACCCCACCCTGGACTTCATACCTTAAACTTTATGCCTCGAGATGTGTAAAAATTTAATCAACGATTATTAATGGATTTCAGGGGGGTTACATATTCAACCTTTACCATGTTTTACAACTGTCATTTTCTTGTTCATTTCGAACCCCCTCCCTAAATTACTTACTACCTACCCCTCCCACCTCGCCCCCTCTCCTCTCCCCGAAATACCATTATTCCTGTTCATTTAAATCGTGGTGGGAAAGATATAGAAGAAATATTGCATACATTTATAAAATGAGTATACAAATGGGAGGTTGAGGTAAATGAGGCTAAGGTGTAAAATGAATTTACAGGTGCAAGTAATGAGGTTACAGGTAAAAATAAAAGGAATGCGAGTAAAATGAAATTTTGACATAGAAGAAATAAATATTTTTACTATGATATAAAGAGGAGAAATACATAAGAAATGGAATTTGGATAAATACTTATCTAAAGGATATTACAAGTAAAAATACTTTACCAACCATGGAAAAACAAGACATGGTTTTTAAAATCCATGGAAAGGCAAAACAAGACATGGTTTTTAAAATCCAATGGAAGGAAAAACAACACATGGTTTTTAAAATCCATGGGAAGGGCAAACAAGACACGGATTTAGAAAACAAGGTATGGATTTGAAAACAAGGCATGGATTTAAAAAAAACACATGGATTCCAAAACAAGATGGTTTATTAAATCATTCAAATAAATATGTTGAAATTTTAATGATGATATTCATTTAGAAGTTTTATCAAAATATTTGGAAATATTATTCAAAATATATTTTTTTCCCCAAATATTTAGTGACAATAATGAAATATTCAAAAGATGATAAAAGACAAAAAACGATAGAAATAGAACTCAAAGAGACAACTAGTTGATACAGGTGGCATAATTAAATCAGGTTGAAAGGGCAGCTAACAGGTTTGTGAAGACAAATTCAACCTCTCGAGATTCCAAGCCAAAGGATCAACATTAGTTGACCAATTTCCAGATATGAAGGCTGGAGATTTTCAAGCAGTTTCAGATTTCATGCAGTTTTGTAGCGATTGTTTTTATATTTAGTTAAATGTTCAAATTTTTTTTCCAGAAATTGTTAGATATTATTTTTTAATCAGTTCATTTTTGGAATCTGAAGTTAGTTCAATAGGAAGTCTATAAATATGTTGTAATAAGACTCTGTTGCGGTTGGAATATGTTGAAGGGTTGGAACTTGTATGAAGAAAGGGTCTGCATTTTGATGTAAAGTTGTGCACTGTAGTGAAGTGATCAAATTACAGATAATACATAGTTTTGTTTCAGGATTCTTGTGTGAAGTAATTGGTGATGTTCTTTCTTATGTGAAATTGTTCTTCTTCTTAAGTTTCGCATATGTTTTCTCTCTTTATTGTTTCAAGAAGGAAAATGGCTGAATTTACTTAACTGTACTCTGCTCTGGCTTGTAAACAATATCAATATTTTCTTTCTTATATTAAGTATAGAATTCATCTCAGCATGCTCTATATTTAATTGAACTCAAACCATATTCATCTTTCCACCCACATATATTTTATAAAGATCCAAACGCTTCTCTATTTTGCCCTGTAACAACTGCTCTATAATTGTTGTGTTTGATCACCCAAACCTTATGAATCCATGTCCAATGGACTTTCCCTGCATTTTTCAACCAAACTTTGAAAAAACCCATCTCAAAATTGAACACCTAGCCTAAAATTCAGAGCACAAATCTAAATCAGATAGAGAGATGAAGAGTTAGATCCCAGCTTTAAAAGTGGTTTTTTGGTTACCTCTGCAATTTCCTCCTCAGCCTAGGAAAATTACGGAGTGATAACACCCTCCTCAGCCCACATCCCAAAATTGCATGAATTGATGGTGGCATGCTCTCCTCAACCCACATCCCATCTCTGTTCACACTATACGAGAAGGAAATTGCCTTTTTTTCAAATTCACAATGGAAAAGTTTTTTTTTCCATTTTTTTTTTGCTTCGTTTATTTTTTTGCTTACAACATTCCAATGGTCAATTTCTCTTTTTTCCTACTCCAGAAATAAGTATATTTTCTTCATAATATTCTCAACATCCCAATGAAATAATAAAATACACTTTTTAAATTATATATAAATATATTTTCTTATCACATCTCTCACACATATATATACCCTTTACTTTGTTTATTTGTTTGAACTTTATCTATTTAGTAACTTATTTTCTTGATGATATTCTCAACATCCCAATGAAATAATAAAATGCACTTTTAAAATTATATATAAATATATTTTCTTATCACATCTCTCATATATATATATATATACACACACACATATATACACACACTTTACTTTGTTTATTTGTTTAAACTTTATTTATTTAATAACTTATTTTCTTCATGATATTCTCAACATCCCAATGAAATAATAAAATGCACTTTACTTTGAAATAATAAAGTATAGATATATATACAGTTTACTTTGTTTATTTGTTTAAGCTTGGTCTATTTAATGGACATTTTTGAAGTCTAAACAATTTATTTTGGTTGCACTTAGTAGCTGGAACCTTTACTATAAGGCGTTTTGCCAATAAAACACATATATACTTTCCTATTATTAATTCCTATATTCCTTTATTTTTTAATTATAAATAAATTAATGTGTTTTTGCAAAAACAACATATATACTTTCTTATTATTAATTCTTATATTTCTTTATTTTTTAAATTATAATTATATATCTCCATATTTATTTATATAAATTAATGATAATTAATAGCCGGAGGCGTTATCTTTGTTGGAGTGGAGTGAGCAAACACTGTTCACCTCAGCCAATCAAAACGTTTGTCCACGTCTCTTTGTCCTGGTGAAAAATCGACACACAACCACCGGTTCGTCCACCGAGATCGTTCGAGGTCGAGAATGCTTGGGGCCAGCCTGACGAGATCTACCATATGAAGGTCCGAGAGCCTAGGGTCGGGTGGGGAGGAGAGGAGAGCATAATTTTCCTACCCCCAAACCTATGAAATGGTGTTTTGCCGGCCACTATGTCGAATGCCACGAAATTCGCCGAGTGGATCTGCAAGCTTCACGCCCAAACTTGCCGTCATGTCGTTTCACCGATTTTCCGCCAACCCGCTTCGCATTATATTTCTTTCTGCTAGGATTCCAGCTGTATCTCGTGGTTGACGAGAAAGAAGCCTTCAGAGAGGACAATTTCTTGAAGGCGCAGGAGTCGTCCCCCAAGAAAATACTCGACGATGGATTGTCTTCACCGAAGAATGTGCTGCAGGGGAATGTCAAAGGTAGTGGAGGAAGAGGCGGAAAGGGTACGAAAGGTGGGAAAAGCAGTGGAGGTGGAGGTTCAGATATATAAATTGAAAGTATAGTTGATTTGTAGGGTCGCCTTTGCATTTTGCAGAGCCCAGGAAGACCAAAGCCTCAAATATTTCTGCCAAAAAGTCTCTTCATATGAGTTTAGTTTAGTTTTATCGACTATCTTTTAATAGCAGTTATTCAATTCACCTTTTGGGAGGAACAGTTCTAATTTACAGTCACGGCTAAGAGCACACTTCACTGCTAACTGAGTCTCCCTTCTATATGGGCTATGTATCACTCAATGGCTGTAATGTATGGGTTGCACGGGTCATATTTCATATATGGGCACAAACTAATCCCTAAAGAGGCTGCATTCTATTGATGTGTGGGCGCACGAGTTTTGAAAATCATATTGAGGAGTTTGAAGGCCATTTCCTCACCTTTATTCTTTGTTGTAGATTTACTGGAGGGTATGCGTATTATGGTTTACCTCAGGGACATATTTGAATGGCTTGGTTCTGATACAAAGACCTGGGTACAGTGTGAACCTGTGTATCAATTTCTGGGCAACGTATATCCTAAACAAGTGTTGGAAAGCATTGTTCCAAAGGTGTGATAATTGTGTATGCATCCGTTCCTATTGACTGTTTCACTACCAAGGAGCTGATATCCACGCCAAGTGAACTATTGTTTCCAGATCTGTTGCCAGAGCACGTTCCAGGTTCTAAACTTAAGGTCTATGCATTATATGCCTGTATATGAATGAGTTAATGGTTGTTGCAATTCTGGGTTATTCTCCTTGATGAAAGATGTTCAATTGCTCATCACATGGTGTTTAATAGTAGTGAATGGTATATAAAACCACTTGAGCTATTACGAAAACACCTATAGCAGTTTTCACACAAACTGTTTGAAGAAAGGTCTCACAGAAGAACTTATACAAACTCATAATAATTTTTTAAAAATCAGAAGTTTGTCAAGGCGGAATCTTACAAGTTTCCAGTAACCGAAATATTCCATAGAAGATTGATTTAATATGGTCAGAACCCTGCTCAGTGCGACAATTTTGCTTATTTTAAGAGTTACATTGCACATCATATCAGCGACTCCGATACATGTGATGACTCAAACTTGAGCGACGCTATTCAGCACAAGCTTCAGTTTGTGGTAACCAATATCAATTCGATTTCTAGAGGTTTGAGAGGGATTGACAACCATTTCTGTATCCTTCTACTCAAATAGGTCAATGAGCGTCACTAATATGAACTCAAGTAATGTTTGCTCAACAAAATATCAAACCCATTTTTCTCTTATTGATAGGACAACATAATTCACACCTCTCCCTTTCGGCGTTCCCTTGCACCTCCCGGTGCAATTGCTAGTTAAATTTGTTTTATATATATTTTTTCGTCATAGGTTTCATAGTTATGTAGTTATTTTAATTAATTATTGAATTTCGTTTATAATTTATATTTATATTTATAATATTTAATATTTATTTTATTTAAAATATTGATGATGATGATGGTTACTATTTGTTAAAATTAATGCGTTTATCGGACCTTAAGAGGAGAGAATAATATAAGTTTGATTCTTCAAAATCTTGTTTCTATGGTCAAATAGAAGGGAAATAGGTGCTCCATGATCGCTATAGGTGGGTTGGCTTAATAGGCCAAGAATATTGGAAGTGTGGCATATGGTAGGGAATTGAGAGCGGATGTGAGTAAGAGTCGGGTAGTCTAAGAGGAAGTGATTTTCATCTTCCACCTGCTTAGAATCACAAATCTGACAGATTATATCGTTCCAAGGGGTCTTAGGAATAGACCACTGTCCAATCTCACTCCAAATCTCATGGGAGTTAGTTCTTATCTTAACGATGTTCATTTTTTTCTTCTTGCTAGACAACATAGAGAGATAATTCTGATTATCAAGGGTGGAGTTGATCACTTTCTTATAATATCTTAGCTTCTTTTTACCTTCCAGCTCTTGATCCTCCCAAAACTTGTCCTTAAACTTGAGACAATAATAATATAATAATAATAATATTTATTTTATAT